>JAHHUM010001193.1:0-434672 GCA_036173005.1 Crenichthys baileyi | reverse complement strand
CTTGAAAAGTTATGAATATAGAGAGGGAGACATAGTGTAAACTGCTTTTAAAAAAGTAGTTAAATGATGTATAGATTGCCCATTCGTCTTCCACATAATGGCTTTTCAAAGACACATGCTGCACCTTGCAAAAGTAATAATACTCCATGAACTTTTTTATATTTTGTCATCAATCAGAAACTTTATATATTTAAGTAGCATGTTATGTCAACGACAAAGAAAAAAGTAGAATATTATTGTGAAGCAGAAGGAAAAGTTTAATTTTTGTGACATGCATACCCCCTTTTGATCTGACACCCCCAAATAAAATCCAGTGCATCCAACTGACTTCAGCAATCACATGATTAATACAAAGTGTAACTGTGTAAAATGTACTGTCAATATAAACACAGTCTATGAAAGAACAGCCCACCATTTAGTAAATAATATTTCACTCTCCAGTTGATACATGTTGCTCATTCAGTGTCAATCTACAAGCTTGGTGTTGTGTGAAGGCCTCAGAGGTTTGTTAGTAAACATGCTGAACACACCATCCCCATCGTGAAACATGTAACACGATGGTTCTGTGGGGATGCTTTTCTTCAACAGCAACAAGGAAGCTGGTCAGACTTAATCGGAGGATGGATAGAGATATATTTAGGGCAATAAAATAAGCAGCAGTGTCCAATGAACAGCCCAGGGGTCATTTGCAGTCCTTGGAATAATTTTGTGAGACCCCCAACTGCAGTTTATTACAAATTTTGCCCTCCGGCAAAAGGAGAGGATGCAGATGGAATCCTGTTGTAATTTTTTAGGACAATATTTTTATTGACAAATTAATGTAGTCTTAAATGCAATAATACAACACAAAATATGTTTCTTTTGTTAGCCATGTCTTTGCTTTCTTTTTAATATTATAGTAAGTATGCCCACAAATATCCTGCGACTATTTATTCAAAAACAGGCTTGGGCATGCCCATTCACTTAAAGCGAGGGTTTTTAAAGAAAATTTTCATTTTTGCTGCTGGGAAAAAACTAAAAACACTCTTCAGACCAACAAAATGGAAAACATTTGACCCAAAACGTTAGGAAACTGTACACCTTTCTTTTTTTAAGGCAAATGTCTGAGTCCCATTTTGTACCTACCTTAATTTGTTATTTTATACTTTGTTTCATTAAAATATTGCATGTTTGATTTATTGTTGGGCAGGTAAATAAAATAAATTCACAATAAAGTTATGCTGCGTTTATTATTTTAATTGCTTCCTATTAATGGAGGGGCAAAAGTGACAAAATTAAGTAAATAAATATGCAATGAAATAAATAAATTTCAGTGACCCATAAAATAAATAAATGTACTATGAAATAATTAAATGTCCCATTAAAATAATTAAATCTACCATTTTTTTATTTGGTACATTATAAAATAATTAAATATACAATGAAATAATGAAATGCACAATAAAATAATTAAATGCCCCATTAAATAATTAAATATACCTTTAAAATTATGACTTAAAATAATGTCATTTTTTTATTTTGTTTGTTTAAATACATAGAAAACTTTTTTTTCATTTTTTTTTCATTTTTTTTTTTTTTTTAACTTTTTTTTTTCAGTGTCATCATGAAAAAATTTAAAATTTCACCCACGAATATTAAGCGAGGCTAACGCTGATCCTGTGAAATTTATTGATTTATTCTGATGTCTAAACATGGTAGCTTCCTCCTTCAAGACCTCAATGAGCTCTCTTTTGAAATGGTAAGAGGTATTTCAGACCAAGCTAGGGATATAGAAGTGGGGTTTCTACCAGTTTTGGTAAAAAAAATTTCAGCAATTCTTTATATTATTGGGGGTTATTTTTCCCCCAAGTCAGGAAGACATTAACCTCAGAGTCACAGCAAACTTGGAAGAAGTTGTCTTGACTTGCCATGTGAAGCAGCCAATCAGACGTCAGGGTCTGTTGAGGATCCGCCTTAATCCCGCTCGCTGAGTTTAAAGAGACAATTTGACAGTTTCAATTATTTCATGATGACACTGCTGCACAGGAGCCATAAAATAAATAAAAATACAGAAAAAATAATGATATGTATTTAAAATTAATTTATTTTTAAACATTTTTTCTTATTATTTAATGTCATAATTTGAAAGGTGTATTTAATTATTCAATGGGACATATAATTATTGAATTGTGAATTCCATAATTTAATGATATATTTAATTATTTAATGATGGATTAAATAAATAAATGGTACATTAATTTATCTCATGGTACATTTCTTTATGTCATGTGACAATGACATTTAATTTTTTTTCATGATATATTTTATTTTATCTAATTTTGTCCTTATAGGCGAGTTGTCCAGCGGTGCAAACAAGATCGGACACCACGTGTTGAGATATTGCAAAAAGACATGAGATGGAGCAGAGGTTCACTTTTCAGGAGCACAAGTACCATACCATACAGCCAGAGCTATGGTGATGGCGTAGATCAAAGCGTATCCATCTGGTCTTATGGCCAGTCCAAAGTTCATGGCCTGAAATGCATCTCACATATCCAATACATCCACTGGAGTGACATCAGTAATTTGTAGAGAAATTGGCTTTAACGTCAGCTCTAATTGCAACAAAAGTGTATTAACTAAGGTTTCATATATCAAAAAGCAGAAAAAATGAGAGAGGAAACAGCAATTTTAAAGTGTTAGGGAAAAACGTCTTAATTTAGATGAATATTGGTCTCTCAGACATTTTATCATGTAAACAAAATCCAAAAATATTTTCTTTTACATAGAATCATAATGGGGATTCATCTCAGAGTATGTTATTTATGAAAACTAAGAGTGGGGAAAACAATGTGACGGAAAAAAAGTGACTCACGTCAGACATATTGCATTAAATGACACATGGACCTTGTCTCAGTTTTCTCTAACGACAGACACAAATGTGGTGGTGCACATGCACAGACTTCATTTCCAAAGTTTGCATATTATATTTCACAGAATAAAAGGAAGCTTCACACATAGTGAGAAAGCAGCAGTTTTTTGGAGATTAGACACAATAATACTGAGGACAGACTGCCACTATGGAGTCAGGTGAATTTTGACTGTAATTAGTGCAAATTTAGATCTGTTCAGCATAATTTTTTGTGAAGAAATGTCTTGCAGTTCGATTTAATTACTCACCATGTTTCAGAAAACTGAAATTGTTTAAATGGTGCTTTGGCTGGAGCACAGAGCTTTTAGTGACATTCATGGATTGTAGTTGCATTTTGGAAATAGACGAAACCTGGACATTTAGTGCTTCAGAGGTTTTCTAAAAAGATTAATTGCACAGAAATTATCCACCAGCAAAAGAAAAAATGAAACCATGCAGTCAGTTTTGTGAATACTGTAATGTATTTTGAGAGTACAGTTTAAAAATCTATTCTGATCTAAATTAAAAAATTTTCTTCTTCTTTGAATAACGATTACTTTCAATTTGTTTCTTTGCCATCTTTCTGTGTTCAATACTTTCCCCTTTTACTGGTCAAATCACAGTAAATTAACTGCAGTGATGTGATCCTTTTTTAGTCTTACTAACTCTGATTAACAGCCTAAGAACACTCCACTTTGTTGGACAGGGAAGCTAAACTGTTGTTCCTTCTGGTCATATTTTGTCTCTTACTCCTTAAATTTTAGATTTTTAAAAATCCTACAAAAGCTTCTCAACCGGCTTTGTTTACATATTTTTCTATACAGGCTAATTTAAGTGCTTTCCAAATTTTTAGGGATACTGGCTGCAGTAATGCAAAGATTAGTTTACTGTTTAAGCCAAGCTAGACAGTATACTATACTAAATTGCACTGTTTCCTAATTCCTTAGTTTACTAATAGATGTTTAACTTTTACGCCTGAGGGTGGGTCAGCCTACAGGGCAATAAAATTAACACTGTAGACGGAGGTCACTGCTGTTGTGGAGTGTTGTTGAAAAATGTTTAACAGATTTTGCATATCATACCACATTAACATGAATTAAAGTTTGCAATCAGTGTTGGTGGCCATGGGGAGCTTTGGTGCTCGCTCGGGCCTATGTGGCAATTGTGGGAGTCTCGCATCGCTGCCATCACACACCGGCACTCCTGATATCAGCCTTGGTCACATGTCCATCCCACGTCCTGTTCAACAGTAGGGGGGGGGGAAGGGGTGGGGGGGAGGGGGGGTGGGGAAGAGGGGGGGGGGGGGGGGGGGGGGGGGGGGGGAGGAGGGGGGGGGGGGGGGATGGGGGGGGGGGGGGAGGAAATTATGGGGGGGGGAGGTGGGGGGGGGGGGGGGGTGGGGGGGGGGTGGGGGGGTGGGGGATTCAAAATCCCTTGTTCTTTGTCACAGACACTGCTTGAAGCTTATAAGAGTGAGATTTTAAAAGGAGAACATCCAACAGTGACACATGTCACTTCCTGTTCTAAGTGGCGGGCTAAAGTTATGCAAATAGCATGTAAATTGATGCAGTGCTGATCTGAGATGACACACAGAAAAGTTTGTTGGCTGCTGCGACCGTTGTGTTGAAGTTTGTACATTTTGTCTTGATGGCAAGGAGTCAGAATTTGAGGCCTGGCCACAGCCATAAGCTTTTTGCAGCAAAAGCTTTTTGATAACTTTTGATCCTCATGCCTTACTGAGGCTCTTTGACATCTGTAAGTCAAAAGCGGTAGGCAGCGTTTTCTCAAATACAAAGTGTAGAAAAGACAAAAATGGCATCTTTGATCCAAACTGGCTGACTGCTGGGGGGTTTTGGACATGGCTTCCAAGAGACATTTTTTGTAAGGTTGCCCAAATTTACATATGTGTACTGCTGGGTTTTCATTATCCTCGAGTCAAAGCATGACTTGAGCTGAATTGTTTTTAGTGCTTGTAGGTGCTAAAAATGGAGGTTTTTAGGCCATGCCCACCAGCCTTGACTGAATGTTTTTTGGTGGCGGTACTACTATCAATCATATAGCTTATGGGTGCCAATTCAGATAAAAAATGTGAAATAAGATCCAAACGTATGGCCATAGCATGACGTCAGACTTCACACACCCCCATGGTCACACCCTCTAGCCCATGGCTCCCAACATTTCAGCCTGTGACCTCAAACATAACATTACCAGAGACTTGCGAGACCCTATTGGCGACCTGGCGATCCCCTAAAATACATATCATTTTTTTCCCTCTATATTATTTTTGTTAAATAAATAATATAGAGTTTTTCTTAATTTAATTGTAATAATTTAAGTATCCAAAGGCTGAGTTACTTCCTCGGCTTGTCAGCAATTGTGGCAAAAAAAAAGGCTTGGTCATTAACCATACATTTGATTCAGGTGTTGGTTTGGTACAGGGTGCATTCAAAAGTTTGGGAGGACGTGGCACTCAAGTCTGGAGTGGCAGACCCCTGACTTAGACATCTCGTTATCTGTCATGTTATTAAGTGAATGGGGTCAAATATGGACCTTACAAAGTAAAACATTATGCCTTCCTTTTCTGGCAGGGGGGCGGAAGCTTCAATGATATCCAGCATTTGACATTAAGTATTGTTCAGGGCGAGATGTGGATTGCATAGGTGCTGGGCTATCACCATTTTCCTCAAGACACAATCAGCTATTCTCAACGAAATAGTTAAATCAGCATCTAAAGTACTGCAGACCTTACTTACCTTAAGTAAATGGCTAAGATTATTTTTAAAGAGACTGGGCCAAAATGTCATCTATGGAAGCGTTTCCAAGGGGAAATTCTCTGCTAACCAAAAACGCAAACAATGGCCAGTTGTGACATTAGGCAAAAAAAATCCCAAGACTTTGGTAAATGGTCTGTGACATGACAAAAGTGTATCTTTCTGGAAGATGTGCCCATTATAATGAGGCATAACGTTAACACAGCAATTTTAAAAACGAACATCATACAGTACCTACAATTAAATCTAGTGTGATATACGCGATCCTGGACTGCTTGCTGCTTCCGGACATGACCAACGTGCTATAATTTGGTGGAACATGAATTCTGCCTTTCAAGTAAAAAAGCTGGAAGGAAAAGGTCTGGCCATCATCTTGTGAATAATGTGCTCAGCGCACTTGGGTCATACAGCGGCCAATCATTCAAAAAACACAGCAAGTTTACATGGAAAGCACAAACAAACGGTTTTTTTACAGCTAGTTCTCAATCCGATGAGAAGCTGTTTCATCACCTTAAACAAGCAATTTTGTGCTGAAAAAACTCCTCCCATGTGGCTGAGGTCTGATTGCCAGTTACGCAAATGGTTGATGGCAGTCGTTGCCGCCAAGATTAACCACTAGTGTGGGGATGAATTCTTTTTTTCACATAGGGTTGTCCAGGTTAGTTTTGGATACATTGTAGCTTTTAATGCTTTTGTATTTTGGCCAGGGTTATCTTTGTATTATACTGATTTTTATGCACATTTAAGTGTGAACAAAGCAAAAATAGAAGAAATCTGTAAAGGGTTAACTACTTTTTCAGGGCACTGTACCTATTATAAACAATATACAACAATGTAAGTATGTACATCTGCTTCACGGTCCTGAGTCCTGAAACAGCAATACATCCTTTTCTATGGGGCCATCTAAAGGAGTTTTTTTTTGTCTTGTTTTGTGACATCCATTTCTGATATCTCTTTCTGTATGAGCTTTCAGGATAAACCATCAACGCCTGATGCGTAATCTCTTTCTGATCACTGGCAAAATAAAAACGATTTGCAAACTTGAGGCAACTTGTAATGTTATCAGCTTTTTGCATTTTTGCTGAAGTCTGATTGTCAATTCCCCACATCTCCTGAAATTACTGTAATTTGTCATTTAATCTCTTATTAGTGGAAAAATTATGGCAAAGAATTTGTAAACGCGCAAAGCAATCTGCTTGTCTGCTTTTTTGAAAAAAAATCAGATAACAAGGAGTCCACAGAGACAAAATAAGCTTTTGTTTTTATGGAACAGATGGCCAAGTTTTGTTTTGAACTTTGCACAAGCAGACGAGCATCTGCTTGAAGGCTACAGGCTGCTGCAAATGTATAATATCAACCTAATATTTGGGGACTTTAAATATTTATACGGTTATGGATTTTTTCGTATGAGGATAATCACAGAAAACCAATATTTCATTGATGATGCCAAAACTTGACATAACTTATTGTTTCTTTTGATTCAAATGTTATATTTATCCTCAGAAAGTGCTGAACATAGAAAACTCAGTGTTTTGAGTTGTGGTGTGGCTTCATTGAAAGCAGCAATGATTTAGGCTGCATCATGTGTCCTCACTTTTCTTTCGCAGTTGTAAACATGTAGATATGTGAACCTCTGTTTGGTTGTATGCACTATTGTCAACTAATCTTTGTTAATTTTTCATCCAAACAGAATTCTGACATGACCCACATTATAGGAGACATGGTGAGCATCTTAAATGTCATTTGAAACCTTTTTCTTCATTTTCCATATTTATTTATTCACCATGTTTTAAACAATTTGTCCAAGCATCCTATAAGATGACATTTAAAATAAGCATTTATAAAAAAAAAAAAAAAAAAAAAAAAAAAAAATTTAAATTAAACAAAACAGCTACTTTCACATTGTTGGCAAATCAGTGGAGGTCATTTAATATCAAATTGGGCTGTTTAATACATTTATCTCAGCAATTGAGCCAAAAAAATCAAATGATAAGGAAAATACCGTGCCGTTGGCGAAAGTACTCTTCGGCCCCCTTGAACTGGTCAACCTCTTGCACATTTCAGGCTTCAAACATAAAAAGATATAAAATTCTAATTTTTTGTGAAGAATCAACAAGTGGGACACAATCGTGAAGTGGAATGAAATTTTATTGGATGTGTCAAACTTGTTTAAAACAATAAAAAATTCAAAAGTGGGGCGTGCAATATTTTTCAGCCGCCTTGGCATTAATACTTTGTAGCGCCACCCTTTGCTGCAATTACGCTGCAAGTTGCTTGGTTTTGCACATCGAGAGACTGAAATTCTTGCCCATTCTTCCTTGCAAAACAGCTTAGCTCAGTGAGGTTGGATGGAGAGCGTTCGTGAACAGCAGTCTTCAGCGTCCTCTTTCCACAGATTCCGTTGGAATTCAGGTTGGACTGTGACATTGGCCATTCCAACACCTGGATACGTTTATTTGTGAGACCAATTCCATTGTAGATGTGGCTTTATGTTTTGGATCATTGTCTTGTTGGAATGATAAATACTACCGTCCCAGTCTCAGGTCTCAGGTTGTCATGTGCAACTCCAACAGGTTTTTTCACTTCCATAATGGTCACTGTAATTTGGCCCCCAATCCATTTTCCCTCAATTTGTGCCCATCTTCCTGTCCCTCCTGACGAAAAGCATGCCCAAACCATGAGCTGGCCACCACCATGTTTGACAGTGGGGCTGGTTGTGTTCAAGGGTGATGAGCTGTGTTTGCTTTTAAAGCTAAACATATGGTTTTGCTTGTGGCCAAAAACTGGGGGGGTTTCGATTTTGGTTTCTTTCTGACCAGAGCGCCTTCTTCCACACTGTTTGGTGTTTCTCAGGTGGCTTGTTTTTTGGAAAAACTTTAAAAAAAAAAAAAAAAAAAAAAAAAAAAAAAAAAAAAAAAAAAAAACTTTAAACGAGACTTTTTAAATGGATATCTTTGGAGAAATGGCTTTCTTCTTGCCACTTCTTCCATAAGGCCAGATTTGTGCAGTGTACTACTGATTTGTTGTCCTATGGACAGACTCTCCCACCTCAGCTGTAGATCTCTGCATTCATCCAGTAGTGATCAAGGGCCTCTGTGGCTGCATCTCTGATCAGTCTTCTCCCTTGTCGAGTAATGAAAGTTTAGAGGGGAGAACGGGTAGCCGGGTCTTGGTAGATTTTGCATTTTCTGATACTCCTTAACCTCATGTTCCATTCAATATGAATAGCTTGCGACATTGCTCCTTTGGGATGTTGTAAAAGCTTGGGGAAGTCTTTTTTGTGGTTCCAAATAATCGCCGGCTTTAATAAAAAAATTAAAAAACTACTTTAAAAACTTCTCCAACACAGTACCTTAGACCTGACCGGGTGTGTTCCTATCGTCTTGTCATGTGATGCTCTCCAATTCCTCACCTCCTGTCTGCCGCTCTCTGGCTCTCTCTGCTCTCGTGCTCTTGCTCTCGGCGTCTCTGTCTTCTCTCTGGCTTCTCCCTGCACATTCCTCTCTCTACATGCTGATGCTCTCCTGTCTGCGCTTTGACAGAACCCGGCCCTGAGACTATCCACAGAGCAGGTGCATTAATACAGAGACTTGATTACACACAGGTGGTTCCTATTTAATCATCATCAGTCATTTGGGAACAAGGAAGAACAATTTCATATTAGAGATTGGTCACTGGAATTAATTTTCTTCTGTGTTCTTCTGGAGTGAGTTTTTTGCTAGCTTTGCAACTAAAAGTAAGGGGCGAATAATATTGCAAACGCTCCCAACACTTTTCAGTTTTATTTTTTTTGTTTTTTTTATTATTTGTTAAAAAACAAATAAAAAAAAAAAAGAAAAAAAAGTTTGACAGCAGAAACACATGCGAACAAACACCGACAAATCCAATAAATATCGGATTCCACTTTTGCACGATTGTGTGCCCCTTATTTTTGATTCTTCACACACAAAAAATTAGACTTTGATATCTTTATGTATCTCGGGGTCTTGTTCACGATGAGGAAGCATGGAGCGGGAGATCGACAGACGGATCGGTGGCGGGCTGCCGCAGTAATGGGGCACTGTGCCGGTTCCCGTTGTGGTGAAAGAGAGAGCTGAGCCGAAAACGAAGCTCACTCGATTTACCGGTCGGTGAATCTACGTTCCTACCCTCACCTATGGCCATGAACTTTGGTCATGACCGAAAGAACGAGATCCCGGATACAAGCGGCTGACATGAGCTTCCTCCGTAGGGTGGCCGTGCACTCACCTTAGAGATCCAAATGGTGAGGAGCTCGGCATTCGGGAGGGGCTCGGAGTTACAGCCCTGCTCCTCCACATCGAGAGGAGCCAGTTTGAGGTGGCTCGGGCATCTATCCTGGGAATTTGCCTCCTGGACGCCTTCCTCGGAGGTGGTTCCAGGCACGTCCCCCACCGGTAGGAGGTCCAGGGGACGCCCAGGACACTGCTGGAGGGAACTATGTCTCTCGGCTGGCCTGGGAAGCCTTGGCTCCCCCGGAGTACAAGCTGGAGGAGGTGTCTGGGGAGAGGGACGTCTGGGTGTCCTCTGCTGAGTCTGCTGCCCCCGCGACCCGGTTCCCGGGGATAAGCGGGAAGACGACGAGTAGGAGTACGATATCTTTATGTTTGGAGCTGAAATGTGGCAAAGAGGTTGACCAGTTCAAGGGGGCCGATGTACTTTCGCAATGCACTGTATTTCAGTTATCATTTGATTTTTTCCAATATGTCTGAAATAGCGACAGTTTTTATAGTCTGGGTTGGGTGAAGTTTACATTTAACATTCTTAACCTGTTCCTGAACTGGTTTATCATTGAATGAATTGAATGGAAAAATGTTAACAAAGGCCAGTCTAAAGATTACAGTTTATTAGAATTTTTTAAGGAAACAAAATTGTTTATTAACTTCTATCCAAATATTTTCCTACAACATCCACCATGTGTACTGGTTACCTTGAAATAGTTTTTGTGTGGAGGACCAACTTCAGGTGAGATAAGGCCATCTTAAATAGTTTAAAAATACAAAATCACAATCACGCTTCTCAAATACAGTAACGCATTGGAAGTGGATCTACTCTCATTGAATGACTGGCAAATGTTACAAACAAGTAGCTGCTTCCACTAAACAAATCAAACAAGGAACATTTAAATAACTCAATACACTTAAAATGGTGACGCACAGTATCAATATTATTCAACTTTTAGTATAGTAGAGCACCTTTTTACTGTTATCATGGTTTGGGTTTATGTATTGATTAATTACTTTAATGTTTATCAATAATTATAATTTAAAAATTATTGGGTTTGAAGAGTTTCACGCGTCCGTGAATACTCACAAAGCAGTCCGTGTTTTTCTTCCTTGGTGGCCTGCCGTGGCAGGAAGGTAGAAAAATTATGACGGACCGTCCTATGTCAGACAGGTACAAAAAAAACATGGAGGGAAAATTGCGTCTCCTGAAAATCCGTGGGTTTTTTTTTGGTTAGGTGTTAGCACTCACTCTTCGGGGGGGGGATTGGCCAAGTGAAATTTCTGGCCTTCTTATTCAGAAACCTTTCATGAATTTTTGCGTTGTCACGAGGATAATAAATGACGAATCCACGTGGGACCTCTTCTTCTCCAAGGGATGCCCTTCAGTTGTTGGTTCCGGTCTCCAACTGAAAAGCAAGGTTTAAAGGTCCACTTTCTAATATAACCTCATGTGACGTCAGACCCTTGTGACGTCCGACCTTGGGACGTCCCGCGTCCTATCAGCCACAGTGCCCACTGGATTTGCGTCCGGACTATACTGGGAGGCAAAATGGCCGATGACGCCGGAAGGCCTGGTGGTGTCCAGAATGTATAAGTGGTCCATATTTCAGCAAAAACACGTGATCCAACATAATATGCTGGCAAAAGGTAATTCGAAGCCTAACATAAGCGTCTCACACTAATCCAATGACATCTTAGGCACATTCCTCTGGAACAAGAACTATTTCGAAATGCAGTTCAGCCAGGTTAAAATGAAGTGATTTAATGTTCATGAGTTTCACCCACCTAATAATTTTGAATATTTCACCAACTGAAACTATCTCTTGTTCATTTATCTTTATTTCATGGATGTCATTCACAAATTACAAATGGACTATGCCATTGTTTATCATCTTTTATTTCCTTTGGCTGTTGTTGCTGCTAATACATAACTGTAATTTGATAATGGCGTTTTAATGTTTTATCAAACAGAAAAAGTATTTTGACTGGCAAAGTGTCTATTGTGTTTGTAAACTGTGGTCAATTTTTAACCCTTGTATTAACATTAAGTAAACAGACTTTGTCCTGTTATATAATACTTGTTTAACCACATTAGCTGACTAAATCTTTAATCATGTGCATTAATGGGTTATGTTTAGGTTTCCATTCTGGGTTTTTTTATCATACAGTACCTTATTTTTTTGGTCCCCTGCTCCCTGACTGTCCCTGAGCAGGTTACAACTCAGGGCCAAGTAGGACTACATGGTGATGTGAACCAACATGCTGTTTCACTGACTGTCCATGGGACCAGGGAAATAATGGTTTTTGCTGAGATAGTGCAGATAAAACTATAAAACTCAAGAGCGACTATAATACCATTAAGGACCACATTTGCGGTGAGTACGGTGTCGAATCGAATTATAATTTTAACAATTTCAAATCATACACAATGCCTGAATACCGGGGGGAAGAAAAGGAAAAAGGACACATTAGCTTCCTGAATTACACGCAGGCCTTGTTTTAACAACAAATTAGTTTCTGATGTTTAATTGGCCTTTAAAGCAAACCATCATCTGCAGAAGAGGAGCAGTTCCAGAGAGGCAGATGCCCATTATCAGACTGCCTTCGATCGTAACCAAACGTCAGGAAAATTCCAGTGAATCCGCATGAGCACAAATATCCATATCCAACCGACAACTAAAAAAAACTTCACCAAGGGTCAACAAGTCTTGCGTCAATAACAATTTCCAGGAAAAGGGCATTACCTGCAAGATATTTTAGAAAGACTTGAAAATTCAGAGCTTTCTCCACGTCCTATGCAACTCATCTTGGCCCTCCACACGACCATGTTTAACTGTAGACAGGGTGTTCTTTTGAGCCACACTACATTTCTGCCTCTTCCATACCGGTGTTTATCCATTAGTCTGAAAAGTTTTTGATTTATTGCTTCCACATAACGAATCTGAAAGCCTCTTTGGATTATGTTACAGTTGTAAGCAAATTGTAGTCCCTTTCCTTGTACTCCTTCTTGGAATTCGGTGGCAGTCGCTGATAGCTTCCCTTTTTCTGCCCCGTCCAGGTGGCGTAGCTGCTGTTCCTTTAATTTAAATTAGCAAAACTATGGCTTCAACTTTGTCTGTAGAACATTCAGTGCATTGGTAACCTTTTGTAACAATGTCCTTGTTCCATGATCTCTTCCAGAAATTTTAGAAACAATTTCTTGACCGCAGCCCATATTTCCAACATGAAAATAAATGTGACAGTTCAACATCTGGTGTTTTGAGGTGTTCTTTTTCAAGGATATAATGAGAGAACAGATCCCTAGGTAGTAGTTTATTTAACCAAAAAGTACCTGGATTATGAGATTTGAAAGCTTTTTGAGGTTATTAATATTAAAAAGGCAAAACCTAATAAAAAGCCTGTTTCCTTTGGAATTTCACGACAACAGAGAAATGAGAAGGTGGCTTGTTCTGTGGAATTAGGGGGTTGTCAGTTCACTACTGGACATGTGTTAAATCGTACCTGCCTTGGTATGTTTTTACCTGCTAATAGTTTGAATTAATTTACTCTAACTCACCCATAGCCTACTTTTAAGGACATGGGGTATGTGATTCTCCATTAAATATTATTTTGGCATAGTCACTCAGTTTATTTTTGGGTTTAACAGGGTTATAATCTGTCAGATTCTAGGAGTCAGTTGAAAATGGGAATAGGAACCACACCAGTTAATCCATATCAAGGTGTATACAAAACGATAAAATATATAAAGATTAAATTATATGATAATTTGAGTATCTTTATCATTTATTTATCTCCATAATTTATCAAATACTGCTTTTCAGCAGGCTGTACGTCATTTTGCAATGATAAAAATGTAATGGAAGAAGTTAATTGGCTCAAATCTTAAAATGTAACCTCATATGTTTACATGTTATTGGATTTACTAAATTCTATCCTTTGATACAAAAGGCCTAAATTCGCATAGGTTTTCCATGGCTCTAGAGGCTCTTTCTACCATTTGACAATACAGGATCAATTGTTTTTATGCACTGCATGTCATCGTATATGCTGAACTGATGGACTCACTATGGAATTCAATTTAAGCAAAATAATTATATTGGCTGACATTGATTTGATCTGTTTGTCTTGTTAAGCAGTTGTCAGATAACATCCTGTTGGGGAAATTTGTGAATATAAATAAATTTATTTAAATTGAATGTTAACTGAACAGAATTAGGGGTTAGCAAATTTAAAAATGGTGAATTGATCTGGGGCCAAACTAACTGCCTTCGCTAAGTTTATTTTTTCAGGCCCTTTAAATGTCACTTTTGTCAATTCAAGATGTTTCAAAGGCACTGGAGATATGGTGGAAGCTTTAGAATTTTCCTTAGTCTTTTATAAATGTCATTTAATATATTCCAATTTTTGTTTGATTGGTTGTTTCACATCCTGGTGAGTGGAAAAATATGTTGACAATCAAGAATTTGCATTAGTGTGGTTGCAAAGATTAGGAGCATAGGACTTTATGGGGTCCACATCCGTAAGAATAAAGAATAAAGCTTAATAAAAGTTCGCTGTGTTTCAAACTAGGAATTTTCAATAGATTTGCTATCCTTGTGTTGAAAAGTTAATTATCAGTCTATCTACTCCGTAGTTGATATAAACTTTGGAGAAAACTTATGGACAGCTAATTTATTTATGTGATTTACTGTTTTACTTCCATAAAGTCTGTTATTTAAAGTAGCCAAACTGTCAAAGTGAGAAAGTGAGAAAGGAGATATGAATTAGAGGGGAAAGGTATCAAGAAATGAAGAAATTAGTTTTTTTCCCTTCAAACCCATGAAATTAGCATATGAAGAAGAGTGCACTCCTGGTACCAGAAGGAATCTGCACAAGCAGCTCTCAAAGAAACACCAAAATAAATTAAGGTTAAGGAGGGAACACCATTAGAGTCCATCTGTGCCTAGTTTTAAAACATGACTTTATGTAATGTGCTGTACTTTGTGCCAGAATGATGATGGGCCAAAATGGAGTAAAAGAAAAAAGGAGGGAGAAATTTTGACAGACTTGTCAGAATCAAAACATCAACAGCAGCCAAAGCTGTGGTTTTGCTCTCGTAATGGAAGGTCTGAGAGCTAAAAAGTGAAAGACTTAAATCTACGAAGTGTCATTTTCCAAATTGCGAAGACAGGAAATAATCAAAAAAATGTTTATAGCCCAAAGGTGAAGTGCTTGCCAGGATGGACAAAGAAGAGATGAAATGCTGAGTGGAGGGGAGGAGCAACAGTCAAGGCCTGAGCCAGCTGCTCTGCCCTCACAGGGAATGGCAGTAATTAATCTGGACACTTGGCTTCCGGGTGGCATCAGCAATAATGTGTGTGTGTCTGTGTGTGTGTGTGTGTGTGTGTGTGTGTGTGTGTGTGTGTGTGTTCCTGTCTTGGCATCACAGTGAGAACCATTTTCCCGATTTCACCATCAAATTGAGGACCGTTGGTACCAAAGTGAGGACATTTTGCTGGTCCTCACGACCTATTTTGCTAACGGTTAGGTTTAGGACTAAGGTGTGAATTGAGTTTAGGTTAAGGTTAGGGTTAGGCATGCACTGGTAATGGTTAGGTTTAGGGTTATTGTCAGGGTTAGGGCATAGAAAGGGTTGAAAATGACTGAAAATGAATGGAAGTCAATGGGAGTCAACACATGGTCCTCACTACATATAGCAAAACAAGAGTGTGTGTGTGTGTATGTGTGTATGCATGCAATAACGTGTGTGTGTGCTGCAAGTGCCTTTTATCAGCAATGACATGCCCACGCCCTTTTATTTTATGTTGCCCTTGAGGTGGCCATTTGCATTAGTGTCAGAGCTGGGCACATAAATGCTGTAGGTGATAGATAAGCGCATACACACTTGTTCAAATTATTCATAAAATAGCATGGCTTTTAATTATTTAGAAGAATTTTTAAAACAAAAATTAAAGAAAATTCCGTAATGGAAAATTCATTAAAAGAAGCCATTTTATTTTGCTTTCTGAGTACAATATCTGTAAGTCGTCATTGATCTTTGTATGCCTATTGTTTGAATTTACTTCATGCATATTAAAAATACATTTATGCCATTTGAAGGCCACAGGAGGCTGTTATTGGCAGCCCATGCCAGACCACAGTGGATCAAAAACAAAGATACTTATTGTATTAGCAGCTACTCCATTACAGATCCAACTTTCACAAAATCATTCATTTCACAGACATATATACAGTGGTTTGTTGCACACAGTCTCCTTGCATAGCTGTAAACCACAGAAATGCTGTAAAGGGAAAAGGGACACACTGAGGGACCACATCCAGCAATCATTAGTATTCAGGCAGCATTGTGTGTTATGGTCAACCAACTCCTGGAAATTTGATATTCATCCATGTTCTGGCTCTTTTTTCCATACCCACTTCACACAAAAACATCTGGTCCCTCAGATGACATAGTTTTTAACCTTGTCTGGCTGTGGTCCATTTATGACAATTGACACCATTACCACCACCAGCTGCCGTTTGGTCTGCATAACAAAACACTAAAAGTACAAAAGCTCTAAATGGATGGAGGCACATGAGAGTTAACCAAAAACATCTTTCATAAAATGCATATTTATATTCTGATGAACATGGCTTTAATTCTGGCCTAGTAAAGGGTGTAAATTAGGGCTGCACATATCAACAAAACGTGATATGTGTCTGGCTGACGTCTGCTGTTTTTAATATGAAACAACTTAGTTGCTGTTTTCTGAGTACTTTTTTGATAGTATTTAAAAAAATATATTAATTAGACTATGAAAAAAACAACATTCAATCAGTTGCAACATGTGTTTATTTATTTATGCCTGCCACTTTTGAATTCCTATCGCAAACTATCCATCCATCTATTCATCCATACATTGTCTATGCTCTCTTATCCTTCCAGGGTCGTGAAGGGGCTTATGCCTTTATCAAGCTGTTATTGGGTACACCCTGGGCTAGTTGACAGTACATCACAGATCTGTATACTATAGTTTAATAGAAATGATATTACTGCTTTTGATGTCTGTGTTCAACACCAAGGTTATCAGTGTCCCCAATCATGCCACTGTGAACACGTTCTAGAGGCACCCATGCTTACACTAGAAGATCATTCCAAAAAATGTTTCATTATTTCTCTTTTTTGTAAGTAAATTCACCTTCTCCACTTGTACATTCTCAGTTTTCCATTAGTAAGGTGGGAGATTCGGCATCACACCAGCTACTAAGAATTTCTTCTGTCAGATACTTTTCTGAAGCTACTTTCATGCAGACGATCAAAGCCCAAGAAAATCAAGCGAAACCTCTCACCTGTGAGCCCCCCATGTGTATTACTTCAGTCCAAGGTGTGATTTTAAATCAGGATTCCACTTCACCATCATTGATGATTTCCACACTTCGGTTCTTGATGTCATCCACGGATGCCATGGGACGGAAAATGTCCCTGCTAAGCTCATCTACGAGCAATAGCACACACACACACACCAACACACACACACATATATATATATATATATATATATATATTATATATATATATATAATATATATATCATACATATATAATATATATATATATACATATATATATGTATATATATATATATGTATATATACATATATATATGCAGCCTACACAGCAGCCTATACATATATACAGCCTACATGCTGTATATATGTATACAGCATGTAGGCTAAGTGTTTAAAAAGCATGTAATATATGAGGAATAACCACAGTATTGGTAAATGCTTGCAAAGTATATTGTAACAATATTAGATGCTATTAGGCTTGTTTGTGTCCAAAAAAGACCTTAAAAAAGTGTTTTGTATGTCTAGAACCTTTTACGTTTTCCGTGTTACAATCACAATCATCAGTGTTATTATATTAGGATTTTATGTGATAAACCAACACAAAGTGCCGGTTTACACTGCAAGTCCCATTTATGTACATTTTCACTCTCCAACTTGCAAATCAGGAACAAAATAGGGTTTTTAGCTGAAGGACACACTGATATGTGATGCTGGAAAGATGGAATCATCAACTTCACAAACAACAGATGCCTCTACCTTTTATTGCAGATGTTCTCATTGTCAATTTTATTTATACTGCACATTTTTTATACCCAAATCAATATGTTAGAAAATGGCAGATAAAACAAGATAAGCAAACTTATAGTAACATAAACATAACATGTACACAACACTTTGCATCAATTTTATTATACAACCTTAACTTTATTTGTAGAACTCTTAAAGTATGGTGTAATTGTTTTTGTCATGAGGAGATATTAAAGAAAGGAATCCCTTAATATAATGTGTCGTCTTTGTGATGAAGGAGGTCTGGGAGCATCTGGAAGAGAAGAAGTACTTAAATAAAAATATTTCCAGCTGAAAACATAAGAGCTCGACCCAAATGGATGATTATGGAGATGTTCTACATAAAAACTGTGACACACATTGTCCAAGCATAAAATGATGTTGTAAATGGGTGTTTATATGATTCAGGATAGCTGTAAAAAGGTCTGCTAAAGGTTGTTTGAAACATTTGGACCTTTTTCCAGTCCCCTGCAAATAAACCTGAAATGAGGATAATTTAAAAAATAAAATTCTAGCCCATTTCGCCCTATTACTTTAGCACATTTACAACAAAGGGACCTTGGTATGATTCATGCTAGCATTAAAATAATTATCAGTCAATCACAGGCACTGATTGTGCAAATGGCTGCTGCGGGAAACATTCAAACTCAAAATGCACACCTATTATGTTTAATGCTGAATGACAGGCTCTGGCTGTAAATGGAGCCAACACGGCTCAATATAGACATTCAGGGAACCCACAAGTGGTCTAGTGAGGACTTGAAAACTTCTAATCAAGACAGAGTTCTGTCTCCAGCACATGAAACAAATTTGAATAGACCCTTTAAAATTTAAAGGAAATGAATGCTTTAAAGTTTTATAAAAAATAAGACAAAAAGATAATACTGAAGGAAATAAGTAGGAAAATGAATTATCCATGTGCTCATTGGTCAACCTTGTACTGCCCAATGATGGACAAATTATTGACAGAGGGAGTACTGTAGCCCTGTGCCTGCAGGCAGTCAGAAAGGGGAACACACAACTTCACCCTCTCTCTCTATTACAAACACACACACACATACGCACGCAAGAGCTGCTTTAATTAAACCTGGCGATGTTAAAGTTTTAAGCACAAAACCAAATCCCACTCCTCCCATTCAACACTAATGTTCTCATGTATCCTTGCACAAGTCCATCCCCAGATAAATGGGAACAGCTCTCAGTGATGTTCCATCAAACTAAAACACGTGCAATCTATTTCAGTTTCATTTTATCATGCACATACAAACAGAAATGCCTTCTGTCAGGCTCACATGCTCAGATACATGGGATTTCAGATAGCTATTGATCTTTTTTGTGGCTGATGGGACAGTGATGAACTTTCTGTAGTACAAGCAGAAGCTATTCTGCCCTAAATAGTGTGAAACCTTACCACTTGATGCCTTTGTCATTTTTAGGTTGCTGATATCTTCATGTTTAAGCGT
Source organism: Crenichthys baileyi (assembly GCA_036173005.1). Classification (NCBI taxonomy): domain Eukaryota; kingdom Metazoa; phylum Chordata; class Actinopteri; order Cyprinodontiformes; family Goodeidae; genus Crenichthys; species Crenichthys baileyi. The sequence continues at coordinate 415,189 of JAHHUM010001193.1, read as the reverse complement.
TTCTGTTGTACATAAACATGCAGGACAGACAACCCGTTTTGTCCCAGATAAGTAACATTTTAGCCAAGATTTACACAGCATGTAGGCCAAATGTTTAAAAAGCATGTAATTCATGAGGGATAAACACTCAGCTCATGTACATGATAGCAATCCTTTTGTGACAATGTAATGCTCTGAGTCCCAGCAGCTCTAATGAACCTTGTTCCTGCTCTGTTTCTTGTTGTTTAGCCTGCCAGTTTGGATTTATGTCTATTTGGAATATATTCTGGTACCAGCAGTACTTTGTTCATCTGTGAGATTGTGTTTTTGCTCTTTAAAAACCTAAATCCTCCCTTTAGGTTTCCTTTTGGATTCTCCAAACAACTTTGACAGAAATCTTTGTAAAGAGCAATTATCTTTAAATTTTCTGTGCCTCTTTTTTATCCAATGTTTCCATGCCAGGCCAGCTCTGAAAAGTTATTTCCTTCTACTGCAAACATCTGCCTGTGGGTAAAGTTCATATCTAGCTTTATGTATATATAATTTTCAAACAATATGACCGAAAAATTGGGAAAAAAACTGTAATCATAGCAAATTGAAATTAGAAAGAAAGAGAAACAGATACTTGGTATTCTGAATTTCCGCAATATGAATAAGATTAAAAATACAGTGAACTGCATTCAAATGATGTGTGTTTTAAAATATCTGTTTGCTGGAAGAATAAATAATGTTTTTAAATAACAATTGTATTCTTAAAATTACTCAAAGATTTAAAGATTAAAGACCTAAAGTTTATTTCTAATGTCTTTTTGGTTCAGTTTTCTAAATTGGCAAAACTCATCCTGAGATCAAGACTACGCGAACTTCAGTTTTCCAAAACAATTTATGTGCTAATATGAATTAAATCCATACTGAAAAAGCTGGAAAAAGAAAACTAAAGGTTTTTATGCTAAAAAAGGTTGTGTAAAATAGAAAAGGATTTAGTCTTTGGGGTTGATTGAAGCCAGTTTTTTAATGCCCCCATCATGTCAGGAACCCTGGTAAACTGCTAGTCTCTGTATTAATACTTACACCTATTTTTTCTAACTTCTTTAGTTAGAAATATACATGGTAACTCAAAATAATAGGTACCATGCTAGTTTCAGTCTGGGACTGAATGGTTATTCCTTCCAATAAAATCTTTCTTTCTTTTTTGGTGTAGTTCATTTTAGTTTACTCAAGGTATAATACTTACAGTCTAATTCATATCAAATTATATAAAACCTAACATGACTAAAATGCAGTTCAAATCTGTACAATTTAGTAAATCATAATCCAGTTATACAGTGAGAATCTGTGAGATCTAGAAAGACCTGATAGGAGGAAAACAGCAGAACTAGGCTCAGTATGAGCTGAGGGGTTAGGAGAGAACAGAGAGGAGTAACAAAGAAACACAGCAGCACTGGTCCACCTGTCCTTTTTTAGTTAAAAGAAAAACTGTGAGAATATACAAAGTAAATGTCAGCATTATCTCCATCATTGATTCTGCCCAGGAAAGAAACACAACTAAAAACAGAAGAATTGAAACAAAAAAGCCTGTGGGAAAAAAACAAACAGCACACTTAGCTGCATCACGATCTCAACCAATGACAGAAACAGGGTTAAACATAGAATCACACAGCTAGGTGCCTCTTCTTCATAAGAAGAAAAAATAGAGAGAACTTAAACTTAATAGCAGCAATAATTGCACATAAAACATATGTTGAGACTAAAGGAGGAAAATGGCAAAGTGAGCTTCAGCTTCAGCCCATAGCAGCTTACTTACAAAAATGCCACACTCTAACTGCAGGCTTTATTAAAAGGGAACATTTTAAGCCTGGTCTTAGATAAATTAAGGGTGTCTCCCTTATGGACTCAGACTGGGAGTCAGATCCACAGGAGAGAAGCCTGATAAGTAAAAGCGCTGAATCCAATTTTACTTTGAGTAAACAAAGCCTGCTTGCCTGCTGGTGGTGGTGCCTGCAGTCTGAGACCCAAAGTTTCTCTTTCACTTACCTTAGACTAATAAGTGTTTTAATGGTTGACTTTGTATTTAATAGTAGAATTTAAATGCATATCTGAATCTGAAAATGGTCCAGAGGAAGCAACAAAAGAAAAGACAAATCTGTCTTTTTTTTGGGTCACAGGTAAATGTGACCCAGAAGAAAAGTGGTGGCCAAACTTATTCCCCTGAGGCCAAAAATGTCATGTTAAGAATAGTTAAATATTTCTAACTTGTTTTGTAAAGTATCTTAGTTTTATCAGCTCAACATACTATATTTTAATGAAACAAAGAAGGTAGTCTGATTATTGCAGAAAGGGGATCTTTAAAGCATTGCAGATGCGAGACCTTTGCCTTATCACAAAAAATACATTTAAATACATTCCCTTAATGTTTTTGGTAAAATGTTTTGTTTTAGAAATACTTTGCAGTGTTCTGCAACACTAACATAATCTGATTGAAGTAAAAAGTCAGTAGATGTGTGTCATTCTATTTATTCTAAATAAAACTGAAATAAACATTTTTAGTATGATATGAATACTTTGTGCTTTACCAATATTTACCATCTCGGTTGAAAAGCCTCAGATCAGTGAGAAACTCACCCTAAAACTTGAACAGTTCATCAACAACCTGTGCTGGTTCATTGTTGAATTAATCGTGGTCTGCAAAAACAAGAGTGGTCTGCAGGCTGCACTTTGAGACCCCTGCTTTACAAAAAAAACTAAAGAAGTGGGTTTTTTATCATTAGGCTGAATGAAAGTAGTGTCAATCCATCAGTGAATAGAAACAGATCAAATATGAAGTGCCTCCTCATTTTAAATGTATAAGGATAAAGGGTCACAGTAGCTGCGTGTAAAGCAAGTCAACCACAACCTAAAGTTCTAAAAGGATCATTAAACTCTTTAAAGGTGACTAAAGGATCACAAAATAAAATGGTTAGCCCTGACCTTGCTTTTCCTGACTTATCCGTGCCAAGACCTTTCTTTGTTTTGCCCCCTAACACCCCCCACCCTAACCCCCCCCCCCACCACCACCCCCACCCCCACCCCCCCCCCAACCTCCTCTCTCTCCTCTGTCCCCATATAGGAGCTGCTAGAGCAAAGTCCGACTGCACATGTGACGGAGTTGCAAGAGGCCCTACATGGCCCTGGTAGCTCCCCTGCATTTCAAAGGAAGCCCATCAATCTTCGTGTTCAGGTTCAGAAACACTGGGAATTGGAGTAATGGTGTCTATAGGCAGGTGCGTGACTGAGCGCGATCCTGAAGTGGACCTCTGTTAGAGATAATGGAAGGTAATGCAGGTGAGGCATTGTCTTTCATTTCCTACCCCCATTCTTTACTTATGTCTCGTCTTTGACATTTTCTTCACATTTTCAACAGGAAAAGGACTGTGATTTTTCACTCTGTGATGGATGTGCTTCAGTTAATACTTTGCCCTGGACAGCATCTCTACATAAATCTTATATATTCCTGCAGCACACACTGCAGCCAAAGAGGGCTTAAAAGTTTGAGAATTTGGGTTCTTAACTTCATAAGAAAGACAGACCCAAGCAGAATACTAAATGTATAAAATGTCCCTGTCTTCTCTCTCCATGATAACAAGCCTATAATCCACTTAGAGTTTTTTTTTTTTCTTGTCAGTTGAATAAGGAGTTTCCAACTTGTCAGGGATCATTCACTCCACCCCCAAACAACTCACATAATCTAAAATTAAAGCAATAAATAAAATAAATCCCCTTGTATTAAAATAGTATATCCTCTAGTGATAGTGTAGAGAAAATAAACTTGGCTCAGAAAGTATAACTCGTAGGAACACACACATCATAAATGTAATATGTGCACACATTGTGTAAATCTGATGCATACACACAAGCAGCCCTATCAGCTGGATACAAACTTGCAGTTTCATGAGGAGTGCTAGAAGCTTAGAAAAGGATTTACCTTCAGGATTAATCATAAGAGCTCTGCAATAAGAGAGAGACATAGAGAGGGTAAAAGCAGTCAACAGTGAGCAACACTGAGTTCTGAGCTCTAGGCTTCGCATTGCTCAGTGTTTGGGGAAAACTGAATTATAATTTCAAATATTGCTCATATACCCTCCCCCTTCCTCTAACACCCCTTTCTCTATTATTCTCAAAGTTTATCCTTCCTGCTCAACTGTAGGCTCACTTCTCGCGTCGGGTTAGATTTTTGTCTTTAACGGTTAATCGAAGGGTGACTTCCAGGCCAGGGGAAAATGGATCAAACACCTGCAACAATGTGAAAACGTGTAGATGTGCCAGATCAAAATATTGTTGGTTCCTTTCAAGAATGTTCCGGTACATTTCTCCAGTCATCCTTCTTTTAAAAATATGAAGTTTATCACTACCATATGTTGAAAACCAGCCCCACACCATGATGTTCTCACCTCAAAACCTCAGTGGTGGAGTGAAGGCTCTTAGGGTTATGTGCAATGCCATTCGGCTTCACATGTTGTGTGCACTCACATTTGAACAGTTCAACTTTGGTCTCGTCTGACAGGACAATATTCTGCAATTATTTCACTGGCTTGTCGAAAGGGCTGCAGCAGCAAACCTTGAATGAACATCAACGTGGATTTGCTCTTCCAACTACCACAGCTTCTATGAGTGGGCATAGAATACATTGAGGTTGAGTGAACTACTTATTCTTTTAATGGAAAAACTTTACCTATTAAATCCAGGACAATCTGAAGTTCTCTGTGAATGGTCCTTGGCTCTTGGGCAACTCTTCTGATTATTCTTTTGACTCCTATGTCTTGTAAAGAGCCCCTGGTTGTGGCTGGTTTATGGTGAAACATGTTATTTGTTATACAGGGGTTGGACAATGAAACTGAAACACCTGGTTTTAGACCACAATAATTTATTAGTATGGTGTAGGGCCTCCTTTTGCGGCCAATACAGCGTCAATTCGTCTTGGGAATGACATATACAAGTCCTGCACAGTGGTCAGAGGGATTTTAAGCCATTCTTCTTGCAGGATAGTGGCCAGGTCACTACGTGATCCTGGTGGAGGAAAACGTTTCCTGACTCGCTACTCCAAAACACCCCAAAGTGGCTCAATAATATTTAGATCTGGTGACTGTGCAGGCCAGGGAGATGTTCAACTTCACTTTCATGTTTTATCAAACCATCTTTCACCATCCTTGCTGTGTGTATTGGTGCATTGTCATCCTGATACCGGGCACCGCCTTCAGGATACAATGATTGAACCACTGGATGCACATGGTCCTCAAAAAAGGTTCGGTAGTCCTTGGCAGTGATGCGCCCCTCTAGCACAAGTATTGGGCCAAAGGAAAGCCATGATATGGCAGCCCAAACCATCACTGATCCACCCCCTCTTCACTCGGGCATGCAACAGTCTGGGTGGTACGCTTCTTTGGGCTTCTCCACACCGGAACTTTCCCGGATGTGGGGAAAACAGTAAAGGTGGACTCAAAAACAATACATGTTTCACATTGTCCACAGCCCAAGATTTGCGCTCCTTGCCCATTGAAACCGACTTTTGGCATTGGCATGAGTGACCCAAAGGTTTGGCTATAACAGCCCGGCCGTGAATATTGACCCTGTGGAGCTCCCGATGGACAGTTTGGTGGAAACAGGAGAGTTGAGGTGCACATTTAATTCTGCCGTGATTTGGGCATGTGTTTTTATGTTTTTTGGATACAACCCGGGTTAGCACCCGAACATCCCTTTAGACAGCTTCCTCTTCGCCCACAGTTAATCCTGTGGATTGGTTCGTCCTTTTTGGGGGGAAAAAGCTGACATTACCCTGGATACCGTGGCTCTTGATACATCACAAAGACTTGCTGTCTTGGTCACAGATGCGCCAGCAAGACGTGCACCAACAATTTGTCCTCTTTTGAACTCTGGTATGTCACCCATAATGTTGTGTGCATTTCAATATTTTGAGCAAAACTGTGCTCTTACCCTGCTAATTGAACCTTCACACTCTGCTCTTACTGGTGCAATGTACAATCAATGAAGACTGGCTACCAGGCTGGTCCAATTTAGCCATGAAACCTCCCACACCAGAATGACAGGTGTTTCAGTTTCATTGTCTAACCCCTGTATATCTATATATTAATTTCACTTTATATATATTACTTTATATATATTACTTTATATATATTAATATATTAATTTCACCCCCTGTATGTTATATGTCCAGATTATGTATGGGTGCTCACTGCACTCAGAAACGTAGAAATACACCTGTAACCAATGGCATCTGTAGATTTTGGAACAGTAAGGTTGCAAAGAGCCATTTGCTTTTACTCGTTATGAGATGCTTTTGTGCAGCAACTTGATGGTGAGAAATTGTTTTATGAAAGATTTTTATAGGAGTAGAAAAGCTGATATTAACTGACACAGGTAGGCATTCTATATATATTCTATATATAGCTATATTCTTGGCTTATCAGGCTTGTTTGCTACTTCTTTTCTTCATGTGTTAAATTCTTATTTCCTGTGTCATTTCCCTTTTTATACATTATGTATGGCCTTATTTGGTTTTGATTTCCTTATATGCATGGGTTACTTTGGTTGTTCCTGACAGTGTGAATTGCTTAGCAACAGCCCCAATATAAAAATATTTACAGAGAAAAATGCTGACATACTTGTTCAATACCTGTTTTCCATGCTGTAATTCCTTGAAAACAAGGAATGAAAATGGAGCTCTGAGAAAAACGTGAGTTTTTATTCAGTAATGTTTAGGTTGGGACTGTGAGAGCTAGGGTCAAACCTCAAGCTTCTGCTTCTTCAGTCAGACTGTTGTTATATGATCTGGTGAACATCAGTAATCCGATGGTTTTTGCAGGTGATGTAATGTTTGCATGCAGAGGTTGCTGGTAACTGATGTATTTTATTGAGTTCTTGTTTAGTCTTTTCAGCGCCACTGAACCTAAAGCATGACCCTGGTGTACTTATTTCATGTGATTCTATCCCATTTTACCTCAAAACATATTTGGTCATTTCTGCTTTAATGTTCTAATTCAGATTTTTACAAGACAGGTTTTCAAATCATGCCAGGACTATTGAGCGGTTAATTTTTTTAAAAAGAAGCTTTTTTTATGAATTGATTCAATAATAAAGCAGGAGACCTTTTCTACTAAAGCAGAATTTTCTGTAAGTCAGAAACTGGTCCATTTTAAAAGAACCTAATTTTGTTACATAGAATATTTTAGCCCAAATATTTTTTGCACATCCCCTGAAGTCTAATACAAATTTAGACAAATTAGTTCAGTAACATTTGCCCCTGCAACAATGCTAAAGGTGTCAGACCTCAAAGAGCCCTTCAGATGTTTTACTTCAGTGTTTAATTTTTACATTTTTACAGGTTTTGTTGGTCTGATCCTGCTTTACTCTCACAAGTGTTGCCTCTCCTCCAAGCTAGACCCACAGAGTGTACTTAATATGTATTGACTCTAAATCCATTGAAGCTGCACATTTCAACAAGACTTAGAGTGTTTTGATCTGTCCCCAAGAAAACAGGCAAGGGAAAACAATTAGATATTAGGATTGTACTGGCTTGATTTAGAACAGTATTTATATTAACTTCAATATCGCTCAAGAGTGTGCTGTGTCAAACTACATTAAGGATGGTATTTACAAACACAATCAAATATTTCTAAAAAAAAAACTTAAAGTTAATAGATTTTAACTTTTCTGGAGATTAAACATAATTACTGTGAAAGAAACATTGAAATTAGGCATTGGGAAATCTCAAATATCAGAAATTTGAAGCACTTTAAAACCTATTTCAGTCACTGTATTTAATGTCAAAGCGCTTATTTCTTTTGTGGGGGTAAAATATCTCACATGACTATCGATTTAGACTCTGGTCCTTGCAGTGTAAATGGGGCTGACTCGAAGAAAAGAACTCCCCACAAAACACTGAACTACATTGTATCATCAAGAAGGTTTTTTGCATAATCAAAACAAGGGTTTCAATTATTGTTTTTTCAGGGTTCCTACACAGTCTAGAAAAGCAGGTAAAAAATAAAGACTTAATCATCCTAGTGGCATCATCAATAGGAATATATCTAACTCATCAAAGCTTTGCTTTTCATGAATGCTTTCTGTAACCACTGATAAAAACACATGTTCTAATGTATACAATATTCACATGTCATTATGGCTACCCCAGGGAGACCCCATAAACAAATGAAACAACCTAGGTGCCTACATTCAAAAAATAAATAAAGGAAAAAAGAACATATTTGTGTTCTTTAGAAAAACTTAAATATTATTTGTGTTATTCATGGGTCTGCTGATGGTCCAATTTGAACTTTTGGCATTCATAAAGGAATTTCTCATTTATTTTTTAATTAGTGTTGTTTAAAAAGTATTCAATGCAGCTGTTCATGCAGAAAGAAGAGAAAGAGGCAGATTATTTAAAAGGAAAACAAGTTCGTAAGACAATACATCTTTACTGCAGAGCTGAGTCTCATTTCATCTCTAAATGCAAACCAGCATTTTGCCAACAAGGGCACTGTAGGCCAACAATGATCATTTTAGAGTGCTTATCAAACACCATTACATGCACCATATATCCTTTTATATGATCTGTGAATGGACTTTAGCGAGGAAGATGTGCACTTTGTCCTTGCTTTAATGGTGCTGGAAATTGATAGAGTTGAAACCACAGAGACTATAATGTCTCTGATGCATCAAATTCTCCTCGTGTGTTCTCTGCGCAGCAGGACTGCAGCCTCTACGCTGTGTAAGGTCATCACATTGACTCAGCTGTGGGTTCATTTCAAGGAAACGACCCATGGATATTTACAAGTGCTGTTAGATGTCTCCAAACATTAAGATCATGATAAAAAAATAATGTTTTGATATTACACACCACATCTATCTAAAGGTAACATCTTTGAGAATGACCTTGCACAACTGTTTAGGGCAGTTCCACGCCCTCATGTGCAAACATTGTTGGAGTTTATATTTGTTAGAATGAACGCTGTAGAAATGTAACAGCAGAAGCAGAAATATTAGTGTATTTTGGAGCATGCACAGCATATATGAGTGACTGCATTGAGATGGAAAGATAGTTTGGACACTTCCTGCACTGTAATCTGTACTCAGTGGTGGTTTTTAGCCTGACCACCCTCATTTCAAAGCAAATACAATTTTATACATATTCATGCATCCCTAGCATATCCTTTGTGCGACCTCTACATCCACACAGAGACAGGTATACATACACAAACCCTGAGTAGTCTGAATGAGATGCACTGCCTCAAAGCATTTCAAGCCAAAAATGTCAGATTTTTCAATCAAAGTCTATTACTTCACATGTGGCTGGTACAGAAATGGAACTGAAGGAATGGTGAGAAGCATGAGCTAGGGAATGATGCAAAGAATGAGAAACAGTAAAACAGGGATAGTGACAAAAGAAGGTAAAGGGAAACATTTCTAAACAAGGCAAATGAGAGCGCAAACAAGAGCCTACAAGAACAGTAACGGTTTTACATGAACAGAGGAGTGAATGCAAATTTTTCAAGGAAAGTCTAAGAGGAAGTTCTGAAAATAAATTCCAAAGTATTACCAGTGACATTTTTTTAATGTGCGAATACTTTTAGTATTTGCAACATCTGCTTATAATGGGAATTTCCTTACACATAAGATAAAATCCATCAAAGCAAGGTAGTGATAAACACACCACACATTGTAAAATGTAACATATTGTTGAAACCTAAACATGCAGTTGCAAAGGCCTAAAATCCTTACAAGTGAGAAAAAGTTTAGTTGTAAATATATGTCAATGTGTAAACCCGCAGTAGTTTGTTGAGTTTCATTTGCTGAATAATTAAACTCATTAAAATAACTGATTAATTCTAAAACTTTGTCAGAAATCATTGTGAAGTTGGATCCAAGCACAGAAATAAGAATAAGGAGTCTCAGGTCGAAGGGGAATATTATGTAAAGGAACTTAGAAAACAAGCATCAGGCATTAGAGGAACTTGGAAGCATTTGGCAAGAACAACAAATAGGTAAACAACAATGAGCAGATGAATTCCAGGAGGACAGTCAAACTGCCAAGGGAGGTAACAGAAGGATCTGACACTGTATTAACTGCTGGGGAGGTGATCGGTGACACAGGAACCAGGTGAGTCCAATCAACAGAGTTCAGTGGAGCTGGCTTTAGGTGAAATGGGTTGGATAAACTAAGGGTGCATTCACACCAGGAAAATCCTTTAGTCCGCTTGTTTGGACCGGACCGAAAGCTGACTTTTTTTTTCTTTTTTTGGTGCGATTTGCTTTCACATTGTACTTTTTACAAGTGAACTATTACTTGTAAACAAAGCCACGTGGGTGACGATCATTGATCCCATTGGACCAAAAGTGGCAGGTGTGAATACACCCGAAGAAAATAATGTGCACTGAATAAATACAGTGTCATGTTGTGTGGTGGAGTTGGACACTTCAGTAAAGTTAGAAAGATATTCACAGATTCGGCTCTTCCAGATCAAAAACTCATCAGCGGAACATTGCTTCTACAAACCGGATTCCAAAAAAGTTGGGACACTAAACAAATTGTGAATAAAAACTGAATGCAATGATGTAGAGGTGCCAATATCATGTTATTCAGAATAGAACACAAATCACAGATCAAAAATTTAAACTGAGAGAATGTATCATTTTAAGGGAAAAATATGTTGTTTCAAAATTACATGGCGTCAACAAATCCCAAAAAAGTTGGGACAAGTAGCAATAAGTGGCTGGAAAAAGGAAATTGAGCATATAACGAACAGCTGGAAGACCACTGAATGCTAATTAGGTCAATTGACAACATGATTGGGTATAAAAAGAGCTTCTCAGAGTGTCAGTGTCTCTCTGAAGCCAAGATGGTAAGAGGAACACCAATTCCACCATTGTTGCGCAGAAAGATAGTGCAGCAATACCAGAATGGTGTTACCCAGCGTAAAATAGCTAAGACTTTCAAGTTATCATCATCAACCGTGCATAACATCATCAAAAGATTCAGAGAAACTGGAACAATCGCTGTGCGTAAGAGTTAAGGCCGTAAAACTCTACTGGATGCTCGTGATCTCTGGGCCCTTAAACGTCACTGCACCTCAAACAGGAATGCCACTGTCAAGGAAATAACAGAATGGGCTCAGGAATACTTCCAGAAAGCATTGTCAGTGAACACAATCCACCGTGCCATCCGCCGTTGCCAGCTGAAACTCTACAGTGCAAAGAGGAAGCCATTTCTAAGCAAGCTCCACAAGCTCAGACGTTTGCAATGGGCCAGGGGTCTTTTAAAATGGAGTGTGACAAAATGGAAGACTGTTCTGTGGTCAGATGAGTCACGATTTGAAGTTCTTTATGGAACACTGGGACGCCATGTCATCCGGACCAGAGAGGACAAGGATAACCCAAGTTGTTATCAACGCTCTGTTGAGAAGCCTGCATCACTGATGGTATGGGGTTGCATGAGTGCTTGTGGCATGGGCAGCTTGCATGGCACCATAAAGGCACCATTAATGCAGAGAACTATGTTCAGGTTCTAGAACAACATATGCTCCCATCTAGACGTCATCTCTTTCAGGGAAGACCCTGCATTTTCAACAAGATAATGCCAGACCACATTCTGCAGCAATCACAACATCATGGCTACGTAGGAGAAGGATCTGGGTACTGAAATGGCCAGCCTGCAGTCCAGATCTTTCACCTATAGAGAACATTTGGCGCATCATAAAGAGGAAGGTGCGACAAAGAAGGCCCAAGACGATTGAACAGTTAGAGGCCTGTATTAGACATGAATGGGAGAGCATTCCTATTTCTAAACTTGAGAAACTGGTCTCTGTCCCCAGACGTCTGTTGAGTGTTGTAAGAAGAAGGGGGGATGCCACACAGTGGTAAAAATGGCCTTGTCCCAACTTTTTTGGGATTTGTTGACGCCATGTAATTTTGAAACATATTTTTCCCTTAAGGTGTTGGCACCTCCACATCATTGCATTCAGTTTTTATTCACTATTTGTTTAGTGTCCCAACTTTTTTGGAATCCGGTTTGTACAAAACCGACACCTCTCTGCAACCACAGCAAGGCAGACAGTGAGCTACAATCGTATTTTCCTCAAAACGAGCCTACCACCGCGCTGGGAGGCTTGCATTGGCCTCTGCTGGTTCTTAAATGCACAGGGACCGTCTGCAAATTGCAACGCCAAAAGAATATGATGGTGAAATATTCAATAGTGTCACCAAGGATAGGTGTATTGTCATCAAAATCATTTTATGTGTATGTGATCTCATATTTTTTATACCACATTTCTTGGATTGGAAAATAATACTTTTAAAAAATGTTAAAGAATTTACCAAAGCTTATAGCCTATAGCTTAAATAGCCAAATATTCAGTAAAATTCATTTTGCCAGGTGTACGATAGAAAAAAAATGATCACAAATAACAGTTTGCTCTATCAATCAAATAGCTTTGGATAAATGGCTTTCATTTGAATGATGTTTCATCATTAAAGTAAGTAATAACTTCACTATAGCATGTTGTAGTGCCATCAAACTCACAGCACACATAGAGTGCCTCATCTTGATCATATTACAACTCTTACTTTGGGAAAATGTGCTTAAATATATTTTTTGTCATTTTTTTATCATTAAAATAAGTATAAAACCAGCAATAACTTCATATGTATTTACTCGTACTGGTATTTATATGTATGTAAAAAGATGCATATAAATACATTAGCCATTTACTAACCTTTCATCCAAGGCTGGCTGCATGTCGACCACTTGGGGTTTTCTGTTACCTCTGATTTCCCATTGTGCATTTCCACATGTATGCAAAAAATCCATTGATCGTTTCTGTCTGGCCTGCATCATATGCATTTTGTTATCCAAAAGTCCAAAATGAACTGCATCATATTGTTAACACATTATCTCTGTCCTTCTCTTTCTCCATTGGTTGCTTGTTTCATGAATGGCTCTGCAGTGGGCTCCCTCACGCTAGAAAAAAAAACCCTACCATTTTTGGCTCCATGCACCACGATGCAGATATATATGTTTTGCAGTTTTTGACAGAGATAACAATAACCTTTCATGATTTATGGAAGATAAAAGGTAAATTGTCATGGAGAAAAAGTTGCATGACCATCAGCCAGCTAACCAAGCTGACTGAGTGAAGACATATAGGTGCAAGTACACACACAGTACAGGACCACTAGGTTTTTACTTTTTGATTGTCTCCATAGCAACATCTCTGAATCCTCCTGAATGTAAAAGTGGTGAGGCCAGCTAATGTCTTTTCGTTTAGATGACAAAGCAATGGGTCTGTTGCATAATCTATATCCTGATGTCATGTTGAATATCTGAGTTATAACCGAAAGCAATAATTGAAGTAAAGGGGATGACTACTATCCATTGGTCAGCACAGCAGCTGGTTACCTTGAAGACTGATCACAGGGTTTTTAGAGAAAAACATACCTCTGGATGGCATTGGTGCTGATGGTTCTTGCGGAGGAAAAGAGTCTCCCCAGGATCACTTGCTGCTGCCGGTCAGTCAGGAAGCTGGTGATCCACTGACAGGTAGAAGCTGGCACTTTGGGTTGCTATACTTTTGGTGGAGGATGTCTGGGTTAATAATGTTGAAGGCCAAGCTGAAGTTCACAAACAGGATCCTTGCATACATCCCTGGGTGGTCTTCTATGAGGTGGTGAAGGATGAAGTATAGGTCCGGATTGACTTCATCATCTAGGGACCTGTTTGCTCAGTAAACAAACTGCAGTGGGTCAAGCAGGGGGCCTGTGATGTCCTTCAGATGCTTCAACACCAGTCAATCAAAGGATTTCCTAACCACAGACGTCAGGTCGGTAGTCATTTAATCCTGTTGTGGTGCGTTACTTAAGTACCGGAATGACGGTGGAGCTCTTGAAGCAGTAGGACACCGCATGCTTCAGAGACTTGTTGAAGATCTGAGTGAAGATGGGAGCCAGTTGGTCAACGCTGGCTTTTAGGCAGAAGGTTGGAAATACCATCAGATCCTGAAGATTTCCTGGTCTACTAGTGCTGAAAGAGAGTATAACATATAGTCATTTTACTCTTTTATATTATAAAAATGCACTAATCACCCTTTTTTTTTTCATAAGCATATTGTCGGCACCCTCTCTCTGCATTGGTAGAAACATTTGGGTAGTAGGAGCTGACCAAACTGGAACTGTAATGCCAAAACATGGCACAGAAATGTACCTACTACTGGTGTTTGATACTAGCTTTATGACTGAAAGGAAACAGAAACCACAAATTCTTGTGGACATGCAAAAACTAAACAGCAAATCTAAAACGAATAAGGAATTGAAATTTAAAACAAATCAAGGAAGAAATGTGAACTTGCGTGCAGCAGACAGATGGTGTCACATTTATAAAATTCCTACCAGCCCGAAATAAAGCAGTGTTAGGGAAAGCATCACTTAAAGATTTAGACGTTTCCACTGGTTTCATATAATGTTTAACATTACAGACTGTGAGGAATGGAGAACTTTATATCCCCCCATAAATCAAATGAGGAAACATGAAGCATGCCAATAAGTAAATGATAAGAGAATTCATGAGTTCTGAATATAAAACATCTGAATCAGCATGGTATGGATATGTATCATATCTGAAGGATATCTCTGCAGTTTCTACATCATTATTCACCTCAGTACTGTTATATAGTAAATGCCTTTTTGTGCCTCTGTTTCTCCCAAAGCCATACTGCATTTGTATTCATGCCTTTTAATGTGTTCTTCTTATGAATAAAATGATTATTGGGCTAGCTCTCACTCAGTGTTTTCTCTATCAGCATAGTTTTTTTGTCTGCTGAAGTCTGATGGGGCAAGCAACAGGCAGAACTTCTGAATGAACATGATATAAAGCAGCTACTCCTTCTTGATATTATCTGTCAGATATCATTAGTTTTACACAGGATGCTCATAGCCAGAGAATATTGAACAAGCAGCCATCTGTGAGAAGTCTACAATCAGCAGGGTGCTGAACAGTTATAACTTATGTGGTTTTTCACGTTTCTGCTACTGCTAGGAATATTTCCAGAGACACAAATAGATCTGAAGAGCTGTAAAATTAGCACTTCAGGGCAGCAGAAGTTTTGACAGTCACTGGCTATCAAAACTTTCTGCTATATTCACAATGTGCCGTTGGTTTATTGTTACCAATACTGGAATCTTCTCCTTGTCTTTTATTTTCCAAGTGAGTACATGCACAATCGGCACATATATTTAGTTCGGGATCTCTCTGCTGTATTGGTACCTGCCTTCTTGACACATGTTTGTAGCACTGGTGTTCTTGCATGCATTCAAATTTTTAAAAAAAAGGTGAGATGACTGTGGATTTGTTCGTTTCCTTCAACTTTCTGTTCATCTCTGTCTAAGATCTAAAACATCCTTCCAAGTCAGGGAGAAAACATGCTGACATCTTTGACACTCGAATCAGTCCCTGCTGTTTTGGATTGACAATGCAGTGCAGTCTGTGACAGAGACAGCAAACTAATCTGCACCGCCTCAACCACACTGGAGAGAAGACAAGTGATTGCATTCTTGATGGAAGTAATTCTGCCAAAAAGAAAGGGGGTTGAACGAGAGATGGGGGCGGATAAATGACGGAGTATGAAGCTTTTGTGTCTGATAACAGATTTTTGTCTTCTATGTAAAAATCAGCAGAGAAGGGCAACCTTCTGAATAGATGACTGACAATGAAAACTGCCATTTCCTGAGGAAGTGTTGATTAAGAAATACCTTGATAGGGTACCTGTACAGACCGGCAGTAGAATTTACAAAGTTTTGACAATATTTATAGTTCACATACAAATGTTGGCAAATCATCCCTGAATAATAAATTAAATGCAGGAAGCAGGATATATCTAAGCAGGTAATTATGTGTCAAAATGGAAACATGACACAAGTGTGAGCTGAACATAAACCCACTGATATAACTAGTGGAAGCACACATAACTAAACTTCTGAGTTTTATTTTCACAAAAAGTTTTACTACTGCTGCAGTGGTTCTCGTTGTCATAGCGGGAAATGAAATTCAGATCAAGAGCCTTGAGATGATCTCCAAAAATCTAATTAAAAGTACAAATAACTGGTAATGGCCGATCCTTTTAAATGCTTGTTTGGTTAGATACAACGAGCAGCTGTAGATACATAAAAATACTATAGTTATTAGGGCCGTTTCTTTTTACTAGTTGAGCTTGTAAGCATCAAATGCCAAAAGCTAAGGATACAGTTGTCTGGCCTTTATTTTTCTTATTTGCAACATCAAACCTTTGGGGACCACTACACAGATGGTTTTAGCATAGAAAAAAATCTATTTCAATATTCATTTGACAGCAGTTTCTTTATTTTGCAGTATTCGTTATCTCAAGGCCAAAAATTCTCTTGCAAAGTCTGGTTTTCGTTCTAGATGTGTAACAGCAGTTTTAAAAGTTATAAATGATATAACCTCTGCCCTGGAGATTTTGATTCTGTGAACCGTTCCATTCCATCGTTAACATGGTTCTCTAACTACCTCTCAGACAGAGCACAAGTGATTATTAACTCTGAACCTTCTCAATTTTTTATGTCTCCAAAGGTGTGCCTCAGGGGTCCATCTTTGGCCCAACTTTATTTTTAATTTATATTAATGATATCCCACAAGCTGTTAGTAAAGGTGCTGTACATTTATACGCAGATGACACTATTTTGTATACCTTTGTTCCATCCCCTGAAACAATTTTCTGTCTCTAAAACAAAGCTTCTTGGATATTCAGTAGGCCTTTGCAAATCTGGAGCTATATTTCAATGCAACGAAAACTAAAGTCTTATGGTTTAACTGTAAAAAATCTGTTTATCTCTACAATTTGGATTTAACCACCATAGATTATAACCATCATATCCATAACCATCATTATAACCAGATGACCATCCAAGAGTAGGTTACAGGTTGGAGGTTGGAACTTTTATCAAAAAACACTGCATCTTGAAACTTTGATTTTATGATCTGCTTTTAAACCAAAGTAAAGGACCTTTGTAAGGAGTCATGTAATTGCTTGTATGTTTGTAAATGTTTGTTGTCCTCTACCCATTTTTCAATTTAAGTGTTTTAGCACTTTCAGGCTAACATTGTTTTTAATGTTTTGCCTGGTGAAATAAAGGTTTAATAATTAATAATAATATGAAATACAAAGAACTATTAAAGATGAAAGTAATCTACTTAATAAAAGGCAACTTAGCTTACATCCATCTAGTCTGTTTTCACATATTTTGTGTGTAAAGATCTTCAATCACGGCTTCTGTATCTCAGTGTGAAATTTATTTTATTAAGCACATTTCCTAGGAGGTTGGCACCATCTTTTGTCTTCGGAACTGTCCTACCCCTTCATGGCACTGATTGATCAAGGTTTTGGAAAAATTCCTTAAGCATTTAGGTCTTCATTGAGATGATAGCATCAAGCAGTAGCAGCAGATTTGAATATCCAGGATACGAGTCTCCTGATCCAGCCTGTGTGGATTTTAGCCTCAGTTTCTTGTTTTTAGTAGTGGCAAAAGGTGTGGTCTTTTACTGCTGTAGCTCATCTGTTGTGTCTTCATCAATGGTTTTCTCTGTGCTTTGGTTGTAACAAGTGGTCAGTTGAGCTGCTGTTGCATTTCTAACACTCCAAACCAGTCTGCTGTTCTCTACAAGACATTTTCATCTACACAACTGCCACTCACTTGATATTTTCTATTCTGTCGGCCATTCTCTGTAAACTGGAGAGGTGATTGTATGTAAAACTCAGGGAAAGTTGTCTCGCACCAACAACTATGGCACATTCAAAGTCACTCGAGTATCCTTTCCTACTCATTCTGTTGCTTGGTTTGATTTTCACCATGTCTTGATGCAGTGGCTTGCTGCCGTGTGGTTGGCTGAGTTGCCATTTGTGGTTACAAGCAATTGAAAAGGTGTACTTAATAAAATGGCCAGTGAGAGTATCTCTTTATTAAGGTATACTAAGGTGTGGACTGGAAAAATTACTATTTTGAAGATGTCATTGTTTTTCAGAAATTGATAAACCAAAATAAATAGGAACCAAACTGCTTCTCAGTGGCAGATAAATGTTTAAATTTCACCTAATGAAACTATACTGAGCACTGCCTGATATTATCTATTATTTCATCTAGTGAAAATGAGACTTTTCCTGATTCAATTTACCAAAGAAAAATGTCTGGACTAAAAATGTTTATAACCACAATTTAACCCTTAGGTGATCAGTTTTATGTGCAGTACACATGAAAGTGGCAATATTCTTCATTTCTGTCTTTGCAAGTGTATGATATTTGCTATGACATTTCCAAAGTAAGGGCAACATTAAATACAATCAAATGCATGAAATGCACGTTTAAGAACATCCACACAGAACCTTGTTTTGAATCTTAATCCTCCGTCTTATGCTTTTGAAGTGTGTGACTGATTTAAAAAAAAAACAGTTAAAGACGAAAACAATACTTAAAATCAGTTAAACATATCTGTAAAGAAAATGCAGTCAAAAGCACTAATGCATTTCAACAAACAGCCAAGCTGTCTGAGAGGTGGTGTGTGAGAAAATGTCAGCAGGCTCAGGTGGACGCATATCATTCTGCTTAAAGGCTTTGGGAGACTTTTTTACCAGCAAGGAGAGATTAGTTGACTTTAAATATCAGCTCATATTTCATTTATATCCCTTCATGCTTCAAGTACATACTATCTAAAGTTTAAAAAAAGATTGACTCTTGTGCCAAATAAATTTTATCTATACACAGATGGCAGTTTAATAGCAAAACAGCAATTTTCTCCATAAAACACTCCTTATTTGAAGTCTACCTCAAAGCTTCAGTCCTCTGGCAACAGAAAAAGCTGATTATTAAAAAGCTCTAAATCGGAACAGAGGCAGAGAGAAGAGGCTTGTCAAGCAGACATACAGTGGATATCAAAAGTGTACACACCTGTTTAAAAAGCCGTGTTTTGTGGCATGAAAAAATAAAGACAGAAGAAAAAGGAAAATGAATAATGGCAAATAAAACTGTTGGGGGCGGTGTAAAAGATGTGTAAGCTAATTGCATAAATGATGACACCTCCATACTAAAACCTTGTTGAAGCCCTTTGTGATTTAATTTTAGCACTCAATCTTCTTCACTTCACACCTGCCATCAATTATAGTCAATCTGGTATTCAGCTTGAAGTTAGTGGATTTTCCCAGGGATGTCCACATTTGTATCATTTACCTAAAACCATAATTTTGCTGAGAGGTATGAAGTGTAAAAATTTTCTCATTGCACAATACTATCAGTCAGAAGACAGGTAGAAAAAAGGCCACATAAGAAAAATATATATATATCATATATACTATATATATAATAAATATATATATATATATATATATATATATATAATATATATAATATTATAATATATAGTATATATAATATATATATATAATATAGAACCAGCAGCACAGTGAAGATAACAGTTGGAGAAAACATTGGACAACAATGACACTACAAAAACTGAATTTTTACCCAAACTAAGAAAACGATTAGACTTAAACTGGCCAGAGAGGCTGCCAAGAGGCTGACAGCAGCACTGAAGAAGCTGCAGGTATGTCCAACAAGTCCTGATTGTTTTCTAAATGCCAAATCAATCTCCATATGTTCGGACTATAAGGAGTAGAATACTTTTCTTTCAAAGAGAACATGCAGGCCTAGATAACATCTCCCAAAGCCTTGTCTGAAAATGTCTTATGGTCTGCAGGAACCAAACTGGAACTTCTGAGACACACATGAAAGAAAACATAACTGGCACAGAAACAAAAATATGCATGTACACAGCTACGGCATCATCTTGATCTTGGGGTCAATTTAAATATCTGAAACTGGGATATTTGTCAAGGAGTATGAAATTGTAAAGAGGTCCAAATGTCTGTTAGCTTTGACCCAAACCTTTCAGATGTTTGCTCGACTGTTGAAGATAATGAGGAATTTCATTTTTCAGCATTACGGCCATTACAAGCATACAGAAAATCTGCAGGATCACTTGAAGAGGCCTCTGGACAAGAGATGTTCTCTCTGAGAGCTTCAAATTTTGACAAGTCAAGACATGGGATACTAATAGAGTCCTACCAAAAAAGACTTGGTGCCGAAACGGAATTAAAAAGTGCTTAAACAAACAATTTAGGGTGTACACAGGTTATTGGAAGAAGTTTCAAAACGACTTACCATTTTATGTCAGAAAAACCTGACATTTTGAAAGAGGTGTGTATACTTTTGAAAGCCACTGTAGATCACCGACATGAAAGGTCTGTTGAGTCTTAAAGAAAAAAAGAAAGACAAACATAGCAATTTAAAATATATGCAACAACGCCAGTGTAATAACTATAATGCTGGGGTGTACTTTCACCAGCTTGAGCAATTCATGTTGAAACTACCTCTGTGCTCTTTGAGGCTTTAGATTTCCATCAAACTAGGTGGTTACCTGTAAAAAGTAACATGTTGTATCCCTGATTTAAACTTGTTCCAGTTTGAAAAGAAAAGAGATAAAAAGGACAGGAATATCATAGATGGATTTTACTGAGCAGGCCAGCTCAGGTTTTGCAGAATAAATAACAGTTACCATGGTAATTGAACAGAAAGCAGTGTTGCCCTGTTACTCAGTATTTGTGGCACACGTCTGACACCTAGTGGTTATTCTTAGGATAGCAGTCACAGGAAATCAAAGGACTACAAGTTTCCAACAAATTTGTCACTGAAGGTAATGACTATGATTTACTGTTTCATCTGAAGTTAGGTTCCCTGACCTCCCAAAAAACACTAAATTAATCAGATGATAGATTGTAGCTAATGGCAAAGCAGGACCAGCATTGTCCTTTGTAAAACTAAAACTGTATGAAAGTTCAACATTTTAGTGTCAAATGTCTAATATTATACACAAATCAGAGTTTAGCAGCTGTTAGAATATCCTGAGTAAAAATGGTCAGTTTATTCTTAGCTGTATTTTGTTTCTAAAATGTGTTAGTTGAGAGCAAACCCATACAAAAAAAACACATATGAAAGTATTTAAAAATATCTGTATTAATCCCTCAGAGATAATTAATTAATATCTATAACACAAACAGAAAGTCACAATAAAATAAAACAATTAAGGAATTTGCTATTTTACAGAGTTGCTCAGCTTGAAATAAATGCCAGTATCAAGTAGCTTCTTGAATTTTAAGCTTGTTGCATCAAAATGTCCTTGAGCTTGTTGCTTACTAAAGTTTAAGCATTTTCTGCTTTCTTGCTTCTTCAAACACAAACCAGATTTAGATCTGAGTCACCATCAGGTTTAATCCTCTGTGAAGCAGCTCTGAAATCAAACAGCAACAAGCGTACTTTGCCAGATTGAAAAGCTAGAGAAGCTTCTTCTGCACTCAGAAAAACTGTTGATAGGCCTTAGAGAGAGCTTAGGCTGTGGCACATACGCACAAACACAAAGAAGCACAGCGAAACAGCGGATAAAAATGTAAGCATGGGGATTCACATCTGAAACCTCTGAACCTAAAACCGAAGCTTAAATTGAAATAACTGCTGAGGTCGGTCATATTACAAAACCACCGGTCACCTTACATGAGTAAGTTAACATTGTAAAACTTTCAAAAAGGCCACCTTCTTACATTATTTGCCTAAAATCTGAGATAGGTAGACTACTTATTTACTAATTTGATTAACATAGATGTCCGGAAATTAATGTCAGATTTATTTAACCAAGTTATGTCAACTGGTTCCACAAAACCTGCCAGGTTTAACTGAAACTCATACCGTCATATTTAAAGCTTGATTTATTATCCTTTAATCTTAATATTTTTAAAAAAGGTAAAGATTCATAGGAACATAACACGTTAGTCAGTAATAAAAACCAACCAAATCTTGTATTTAAGTAGCACAATAATCGGAAAGGATTTTAAAAGGTAGAGAAAAATAAAAAGATATTTAGTATATTCAGAAAAACAGTGCTGTGGAAACATGAGACAAAAGCAAATTTGATTCTTTGCAAAGCAAATAAATAACATGTTGCTCAAGATGAAGTTTCTTCAACTAGATCAGGAGATGCCGGTGCTCAGTCTAAATGTGGGTCTCTAGGAGTGACGAGGCAGCTGGGGAGACTGAATAAATTGAAACAGGCGGCTCCAAATGGTGACTTCTAAGGTACATTTAACATAATACAGACAGATTTACAATGGAAGAAACTCCAGAAGACACAGGCAGGCCCTTTCGAAACTGCCTTGATGACTACCTCACAAACAGACCACAGTTTGTGAGACTGACCGGGTGGTCAGCATCTCAGGAGCACCAGAGGGGACGGTACTCTCACTATTCTTATTCAGTGTTCCAGGTATAAACTGGAACACTGAATAAGACTGAATAACACTGAATAATAACTGAGGTATAAAACCTGTGTTAACCTGGACAACAGGCTGTAGTCCAGTCTATCATCCAGGGTCGCTGTATACCACAAGGGACATAGAAAACTTTATTTCCTGAAGAAGTTAAGATCCTTCAGGGTTTGCTGGGATGTTGCAGAACTTCTATAAGTATGTTGTGGTGAGTGCAGTTTCATCTGCAGTCCTCTGTCGAGGTATCAGCATCAAGGCAAGTTACTCAAAAAGCTGAACAAGCTGATAAAGAAGGCTGGCTCTGTTTAAGGTTGGTCATATCTAATTCCAGCTTTAGATTGTGTGCAGTTAAACAATCACAAGGATTTGCCTTTTTCATGAGAGCTAGCAGCGCATTTGCTCAAGCAAATTTCTTCTGATATTAACTTCCTGTTCATTTTGAGAAAATATTGACTTTTACAAGTAATTCTAAGTTATGCTGTTTGCAGTTGGAGTCTTTGGTCTGTTCAGCAGTTGAAAGAATAAAAACAATCAAAAATATTAGATTAGAGAAAGATGAATACAGTAAAAGGAAACTTATGTGTAATCAATGGGGATTCTGTATGTTAAAGGAGTTAAGATCTGGACTCCTCTATAGTGTAGGGACTCTGCTCAAAATGTGACTGACTTCTTGACCGTTCCTCCTCACATTTCTCATTGATGGAGCCTCTTATTTTGCCATTTTAGTGTTTCAACCGCAATGTTTTGCACCACCTGCTGGAATGTAAGAGCCATCATTTTCCTCAGCCTTCTTGGCGCACATGTGCTATTTGTTCATTTTTCTACCGTATAGAGCTTTTATCTTCTTCCTCCTCACTTTAAGCCCATAATAATATAGGGAACTCTGTACAGTATCTCTTGAATCACTAGCCCTCTAAACCTCCTTTAATTTACATCTAACCTGTGGTTTGTGGTAATAAACTGATATAGATTCATTTGTCACAGTGCTGATATCTGTAAGGCCTCTCCAGTGGGCAGATGTATGTAAGATTATTTGCTTCTATCATCACATTTGCGTTTTTCTGATTTCAAGTCTCAACAGAGCACTGGAAATTTTGTCCATCATTAAATTCCAACCCATGAAATTCAAATGTTGCCACTCTGCACAGGTATGTTTT
Source organism: Crenichthys baileyi (assembly GCA_036173005.1). Lineage (NCBI taxonomy): Eukaryota > Metazoa > Chordata > Actinopteri > Cyprinodontiformes > Goodeidae > Crenichthys > Crenichthys baileyi. The sequence goes on along the minus strand of JAHHUM010001193.1, from coordinate 391,635 downwards.
GATTTTTCAAGAAGTAAGTGAACAGATTTATGTGTAGAAACCCAAATAGATGTCCAAAGACCAGCATACTCCAAAAGAATAGAGAAATTTGTTGTCTCTCCCAGAGCTGCAAAAACAAAATGACATTCTGTTGTTGGAGCTTGTTGTTGACACATTCTTAGCAGAACTTTTTTTTTCTTGTGTGGTGTCCAATAACTACGGTATTATATAAAAATGTGGCGGTGGGAGAATGCTATGAGGGCGCAAGAGTTCTGCACTTGAGTTCTTTTGACGTATAAATGAATTTTGCCCTTGCCACCTCGAGAACGACACATTTCTCTGATCTTGGTCTGGAATATGATGCGTTTGTTAAACTGTGTCTGTTTAAGAAGTGCAACTGGTAAACCAACATAAAATAACTTGACAATTTCTGTTTAATTTCATTATAAAAAATGAGTAGGATGACTGGAAAAATACAACTGAAAACTTGTAAGGCTACTTTGGTTGTCAATGAAGCAGAGGAAAAAACCTTTTTGATGAAAAACATGTCTAATGAGACCTTCCATCATAATTTTCAGCTCTTTTAGGTGATCTACTCATATCAGTTTGAGATAGTTTAATGCTCAAATTTGGTAACATTTGGGTGCAGCGGTAAATCGCGTGACCCATGTTCGGATGAGTGCTCGATGCAGGCAGTCACGGGTTTCACTGCTGGCCTGTTGACCTTTGCTGCATGTCTTCCCCCTCTGTCCACACCTTCCATGTTTAATGATACATTGTCCAAAAACTGTGGTCAAAATATAGTGACATTTTACCTTTAGAGGCAAAAAGCAATATGTTTGTCTGAGCATGCCTCCATTTTGGAAATCCAACCCCATAACATTACTGCAATGGATAAAGCTGTATGAGGCATTGAAATCAAACATTACATGTGTCACATGGGTTCTTGTGGGTCCAACATTAACTTAAAGTACAAGTACATTTACAGGTCTCTCTTGGGATTTGTGTAACCAATATTTTTTTTCACAGACTTTGCACAACGGTGCAGCTTTTTCATTTGCCAGTAGTTAGACATACTGGTAAAAGGACATCCATACTCATTGAAAAGAAAACTATACCTATTTGCTTTCATTTTTCTTTGGTTTCCTCAGCCATCACAAACTGTCATTCCCCACGTTAACTCATCCCATCTTCACCGTCATCTGAGGGATTAGTTTCTTCATCAGCGTCACTCTAATAAATCTGGATTTATCTCTTCACACAGACGTTGAAACAATGATGACGATGCCAATCGAGGATTAGTGTGTTCTCAGTTTGTACAGCAGATTATTTCAGTCAAGTTACTAAATCAAAAAGGTGCACAGGGAGTGAACTCATCCAGTCTGATTCCATTAAAAAATGCCATTTAATCCAGTCCTGAACCGAGAAACAACCTGTGAATGTGGGATCAAACTAAAGAAGATTTTTTTTCACATGTAGCATCACATATCTGATGTTCCTGTGATCTTCAACACACTGTGTGCGACAAATGCACCCAACATTGATCTCTGGAGAGCTACATGGGTTCTGGATCCACACACAGTGATGGGACAGGATCAGAACTCCACCGGACCTGTAGCTTTTATTGGAGTTAGACGTGTACATGGAAACAAAGAACAGAGGAAGAAGTCCAGGAGAGATTTGGGTCAATTCCCCCCTTCACCAAACCAGCGCCCCCATTTTGTGACCCTGCGTGGCCATTTCATCCTTTGGTGGCTATAAACAATTTCATCTCCAACTACTTGTTGGTTGTTTTTTTTGTTTTTTTTTTTTAATTGTAGGTGTTAAAGCTCAAATCTCACATATAAATTGGTTCTGTATTATTAGCTGAAAACTTAGTATTATATCCTATTTTCATTATGATGTCCATTTGGACCATTTAACTTTTATGAAATATGACAAATTACGACCCCTAATCAAAAAATAAATAAATGAATAGCATAGCAACTTTATGCTGGAAGATATTATTGATTCTATATATTGCAGTCAGCTAACCATGTTTTCTTGAAAGTAATAAATCTGAAGATAGAAGAACTAAGTTTAATCATCGTTTGTCAAAGCAGACACAAAACAACCCTATGGTGGGTGTGTATTCACATATGGTCTGTTCCAAACATCCTACAAAAGTAGGAAATCTGCACCAACCAGTTAGAACAGTGTGTTAAAGTTTAATTGTTCTAAATGTTTTGGTTTTCACAACAAAAAACAGGAAAAAACCAGAGCTAAATTAGCCAGAAGACGGTCTCACTCTGAGACTTAAATACTAAGGTTCTGTTGTTCTACCACCCTTTTATTGCTTCTCCAACTGTATTACCATTATGTGGTTAAAATGTGAGATCAACACTTCTAATAAATGAAAAATAACACCCCATACAATACCAACCTTTGCTAGTAATAGCATGTGTTTTTTAAGCTGTGTATTTTTATTCAACCAAATCATCAAGCGAGAATCCCAGGATAACTCAGACCCCTGCTATTTGTAGCTTTAACATCATTTTCATCCTTCCAAGAAGTTTGTCTTTGATAGGAAATAAGACTGACATCTCTCAAAACTATGTAAAAGAAGCAATTTTGAAAAAAACTTTTTTTTTATTCCACTTTATTTTAAAGAACTGGCATGACAAAAATATCCTTCTCAATAATCTGGCCACTATACAAATCAGAAGCTTCTTATTATTGATGTTTGTAAGTTTCCAGTATTTTGATGATTTACTTTTGGTGATGAGCTCCAAGTCTTTAAAGGCTGGAACGCCGCCTTGCCATCACCCTAATCTTTAGCTCCCTCCACAGAGGGACTGAAGTCAGGACTTTGGCTGGGCCACTCCAAAGTGTTAATGTTAATTCTAGTCAGAAGAAAAATGCTGGTAAAATTTAAAGTTAATTTAAATCCAAATCTGCCAGGCGTATGAAAACATTTGGGCTTAACTCAGTCTTCTTTAGATTTCCTCAACAGATTTTTTCCTCCGTCTTCCTCTGAGGCTTCTTGAGTTCTTACAGACATTGTTGTTGCTTACCCTCCTTTTCTTAATTTCTGCTGGGTCAAACTCTGAGTCCTTTGCTTTCTGACTCGATTTCTCCTGTTCATTCTGCTGCTGATGATCCTCCTCCTTGAAGTCAAAGGATTCCTCACTTTTGCTCATCTCCACCTCACTTTCTTCACTGCTAAACTTCCTCCTCCTGGGCTTCCGCTTTCTTACTTTGGCTGTCTTGGTGTTTATACCTTGGCCTGGCCCTTTTTCATCTTTAATCACTGTGCCCGTGAGGTTTTTTTTAGGCCTCCCAATTGGTCTACCTGTGGTTTTCTTTTTAAATTTACTTCTCTTAATGCTCACCTCCTTTACTGCAGCCTGATCCTCATCTACATTCCTAAACCTCGAGTCCGTGCCTCCATCATCCAGAGGGTCTCCATCGACGCATCCCCTCAGTCTTGCTGACTTCTGTTGATGCCCAGACGCCGTGTGGCAACGCTGGACGTGACTCTTCAAGCTCACGTTGTGATTAAAGCATTTATTGCAGTGCTGACACTTGTAAGGCCTCTCCCCCGTGTGCAGACGCATGTGGGACTTCAGATGGCCAGACTGGTTGAAACCTCGCTGGCACACCGAACACTTGAATGGTTTTTCTCCTGTATGTACCATCAAGTGTCTCTGGAGAGCCAAAGCCGAAAAGAATTTGATCCCACATTTGGGACATTTCAGCTGCCTTTGCTCTGTGTGACTTTCCAAGTGGTCTTTGCGCTCCTTGTGTGTGGCAAACGTCTCAGAACAGTCGGAACATTTATAAGGGCTCTTCTGAGTTAAGTGGGTCTGCTCGTGAGTGATTTTGTCCATTTTAGTCTTGAACCCAACATGGCAGTATTTGCAAGGATGCTGGTAGTTTATATTGTGTACTCTGCTGTGAACAGTTAAAGCGTGCTCACTGACACACCTCTTCCCACAGATGTTACAAGGGAAAGGCTTCATTTTATACTCACACGTGTGAGGCTTTTGTATTTCAAAAAACATCCCACAATCTGTGCAGAGCTCCCGGTGTTTAAAAAGAGCAACCTCACTGGCTTCTTCACAAGAGCTTTCTTCCTCAGATTTCAAACTAAAAGGCTCGTCCTCTGGCTCCCAGTTGTCGTCTGAATCCCCCACCTCACCCAGATCACTGGATTCATCCGTTTCCTCCGTGCGATCGCTCTCCTCGTCAACAATTTGGACAATATCAGTGATTCCTACTGTCTTCCCATCTGTAGATACAGTCTGTCAAGCACAAAACATGACAAAAGAGGGTCTTAATTTCAAGTTTGAAACTAAATAAAATCTGTACCAAATTTAAGATCAACGATTGTTTCTCAACCACACAAGGATGTGAAGAAGATAAAGGACAACGAAGAGTATCCAGAAGATACAGGGTCAATGTTTAAAGAAGCCTTTAATTCTCATTAACCAAGATTGACAAAAACAAAAAAATGCAACACATTTGATATTGGTCGCCACTGGTAGCGATAGTGGCGGTGACAGTAAAACCTGTCCAACAGATAAATGCAAGGCTATTGTAGCGGTCTTATTAGGCATTTTTATAGAAGGTAGACAATGATATGGGAGACTGTGGCTTGTTTGCCAACTGGTTGTTTGTTTTGTTCGATTTCAGATTACCCCACCACATGCCAAAAAGTCATAGCCAAGCCTCTGAACCTTTAGTTATGCCCTATCTCCAAATCAGAGCATTTGTGTTTGTGAACTTGTGAATATGCCATGTTGTATAAAAAGCCTCCAGCAGCCAGCCTTTAATGCTGTTCAACTTAATTAGACTAGTTCTAAATGTAGATAAATTCAAGATGATCTTCTCAAACATAAAGGCTGAAGGCTCCCACAGTCGGGCGTACCGTGTGTGTACTGTGAGAAAGTGTAGACTCCACACACACACTGTCCATGAGCATTTAAGGGTTCATAGTCGAGTATAACCAATTTCCTAAATTTGTCGTGTTAAATTCCTACATTTCCCATACTTTTTGCCATGGTGTCATCGGCTGAAGAGAAAGAGCTAATTTGCTTTGTAGCTTTGGAAAAACCAAACAAAAGAAGGTGGTATATAAGGCCATTAAACCAGACAAGGGACGAAGATGGTGAAGGACATGAAGATGATGGAGAGTAAGAAACACTTTGAATGCTTACGAATGGATAGCAGCAAGCTTGATGTTTTTGAGCTGGGAGCCTAGCCCCATTTGTTCTCCACAGTGCACCTACCGCACACCTGTCAGCGTGGCTCAGAGAAAAGCAGTGACACTGCGCAGCCTCGCGACTGGTTGCTAGGAATGGTGTGTCGCTGTCAACTATCGCCTGGACACATCAATTGTGCCACAAATAAAGTCGGAGGTGAGTATTGGAATAAATTGATATTTTTGGCCTGATTTTTATTAATGCCAACTGTGAGGAAGGTAGTAGCCAGGGAACTAATTAAAACTGTAGTTTTCCAGACTTCTATCTAAGAAAAATTGAAATGTTCTGTTAAATGCTTAAACTGTTTGATTTGAAGACTTTTTCTCACCAAGCAGTTTATTGTGTGACACAAAGTACTTGGTCGGAAAAAGCTTGAGCATTGCATGGACGTGTCTGGTAGACGTCTGCTTTGAGACAGCCTTGAGTACATCTGCGGTGTCAAGTACGCTCTACCCTGTGGAAACCTTAAGCTATCTGAGGTTTCTGCAATTACTACTTTTGAATGAATTCTGACTGAACGGGTTTTTCAAAACAAATATTTAGAATACATAAGTAACAATGCTCCCTCCACGGTACAGCATATATAGCAATTTGACCAAAGGTCAAAAATTTAATTTTGGTTTAATTTTAGAATCAAGTCTTTCCTCTGTTTTAAAGTAAAAAAGTGACTTGTTGCTGCAACATTCATGCAAGCTCTAGATTATGTTGATGTTTTATTCACTATGTCTCCAACTACAATCACTGAACTCTTTTTATAATAGGGCTCTGTGATTTCAAACAAATTTCAAAGCTTCAAATCATCATTGTGTGTTGAATGCCCCCCGTTTTCTATTTCTCATCTGAATAACTATTATATTTTAATATACAGGGCCATTTTGGGCATGCTCCATCTTCGGAGAATATGCACTGCAGATAAAATACATTTTGAAAAAGCCCTTCGAGTCATCGATTGCTAATTAAAGACTCAGGAAAAAATATATATTATTGGCACCCATTGTAATATCATTTGTTCATATAGAGACTTAGTGGCTCTAAAGATGCCACTCTTCACTGCAGTTCATTGAGCTTTGGAGATGTTTTATACAGTGGGGAGAACAATTATTTGATACACTGGCGATTTTGCAGGTTTTCCCACTTACAAAGCATGTAGAATCTTTAATTTTTATCATAGGTGATCTTCAACTGTGAGTGACAGAATCCAAAGCAAAAATCCAGTAAATTTGTTTTAGTCCGTGAGGCAGACTCCCTGTCTACTTTTAAGGCTAGGCTTAAAACTTTCCTTTTTGATAAAGCTTATAGTTAGAGTGGCTAAATGACCACTTTCACCCTCTTCGCTACATTCTCACACTACTCTACAATTTTGCATTATTTGCGGTTATTTCAGCTTTTAACTTTGTTCTCTCTCTTTTCTCTTCCTACAAGCTACACCTGGCCTGACTCTGTGTCTACCTGTGACACCTTTCTGGACAGGGGAATCGTCATAGCTTCTGCTGGCAACAACTTAATGCTCACCCTCTACCGATGATCCACATGGCCCTGTCTTTTAGTGTTTAACCCTTTCTCTCTCCTAGACATGGCGATTGACTGAGCTTTTACTGTAACTAACTCTATGTGCTCTCTTTCAGACTCTAACCTTGAAAACTGGCTCAGAGTTTATCTGTTCTTTCTTTCTAGATGAAACGACTAAAGGAGCTACATCCATTAACATTTACTTTTCCTTCCCATAGAAAGTACTCCTGGATCAGTGCTTCTGTTTTCTTTTTCTGTCTCTGCTCTGTTTTCTCTAACCCCCAGTCGGTCGTGGCAGATGGCCGCTCACACTGAGCCTGGTTCTGCTGGAGGTTTCTTCCTGTTAAAAGGGAGTTTTTCCTCTCCACTGTCGCTACATGCATGCTCAGTATGAGGGATTGCTGCAAAGTCAACGCCAGTGACTGTCCACTGTCTCTAACATGCTCATCCAGGAGGAGTGAATGCTGCAAGTCACTGACTGGATGCAATCTGCTGGGTTTCCTTAGATAGAAAAACTTTGTATCCAATTTGAATAGATAACTGAATCTGACTGCACTGTTCAATGATTAGGATTAATTGTAATGTATGTACCTGAGTTTTGTGAAATGCCTTGAGACAATATGTGTTGTGAATTGGCGCTATATAAATAAAATGAACTGAACTAAATCACATTGTGTGATTTTTAAGTAATTAATTTGCATTTTATTGCATAAGTATTCCATCACCTAACAACCAGTAAGAATCACGGCTCTCACAAGCCTGTTAGTTCTTCTTTAAGAACCCCTCCTGTTCTCCACTCATTACCTGTATTAACTCCACCTGTTTGAACTTGTTATCTGTATAAAAGACACCTGTCCACAAACTCAATCAAACAAACTCCAACCTCTCCACAACTGCCAAGACCAGAGAGCTGTATAAGAACATCAGGCATAAAATAGTAGACCTGCACTAGGCTGGGATGGGCTACCGGAAAATAGCCAAGCAGCTTTGTGAGAAGTCAACAACTGTTGGTGCAATTTTAGGAAAATGGAGGAAGTTCAAGATGCAGGATCTCACCTCATGGGGCATCAATGATCATGAGGAAGGTGAGGGATCAGCCCAGAACTACACGGCAGGACCTAGTCAATGAACTGAAGAAAGTTGGGAACACAGTCTCAAAGAAGACCATTAGTAACACACTACGCCGCCATGGATTAAAATCCTGCAGCGCATGCAAGGTCCCCCTGCTCAAGCCAGCGCATGTCCAGGCACGCCTGAAGTTTGCCAATGACCACCTGGATGATCCAGAGGAGGAATGGTTGAAGGTCATGTGGTCTGATGAGACAAAAATAGAGCTTTATGGTCTAAACTCCACTCACCATGTTTGGAGGAGGAAGAAGGATGAGTAAAACCCAAAGAACACTATCGCTGCCGTGAAGCATGGAGGTGGAAACATCATTCTTTGAGGATGGTTGTCTGCAAAGGGCACAGGACAACTGCACCATATGAGAGAAGGATGGATGCATGTATCAGAAGATCTTAGCCAACAACCTCCTTCCCTCAGTAAGGGCATTAAAGATGGGTCATGGCTGGGTCTTCCAGCATGACAACGACCCAAAGCACACAGCCAGGGCAACTAAGGAGTGGCTCCATAAGAAGCATCTCAAGTTTCTGGAGTGGCCTAGCCAGCCTCCAGTCTCCAGACCTGTTCCGTCACTCACAGTTTTAAGAGTACCTATGATGCAATTAAAGATTTCTACATGCTTTGCAAGTGGGAAAACCTGCGAAATCGGCAGTGTACCAAATACTTGTTCTCCCCACTTTACCCCCCTTACCATCTAAGTTTAGAACAGCAGTTTCCGTAGCCATTTCCTGACTACATGACATTGTGAAAAGTGGCTGAGAGAAAATAACCTCTGCTTCCGTCCAAATTCATACTCCATTAAAACAAGATGGCATTGGTAATTATTTAGAAATTTCTGGACACTTTGACCAACTTCAAAAAAGTAACATTTTCATTACAAAAAACATAAACAAGTTACATTTATTTTATAGGAATTATTAGGAATAAAAGTGCAGCACTGGTGATTTTTGTGAAAAAAATAATTACTTAATTACTTTTTTACAGAATAAATGTACTCAGATAAAAAGTTTGGAATTTCCTAAAATTCTAATTGTGGGATTAAGCCAGGGCAGCTGATTTTCCAAAATGATTTGTTTTATTTTATTGTAATAATAACGTTTTAGCTTATCTGTCAATTATATATATACATTTTACCTGAAATCAGAATTGTATCAATGTCTTTAGGTAAAGAACAAATACGTACTAGTTGTTTCAAATATAAAGCTAAATTACGAAATATTTTTCTTATACAAATAAAAGTAGCATAAAAAAAGCTAAGAAATGTAAGATGAGTAGAAAAGAAACCCATTTTAGAAAGACAAAAATAAGTCTTTTGGAACCTACCTCTAAAGATATTTCCATGCATTCTGTCTGATGATCATCTGAAGCTTCAGTGATGCTTTTGTTGCTCAGATTTTTCCATTGTTTACTGTAGTCACACTGCAGGCACTGCTGGTTCAGGACTAAGAGTACTCCGCGGACCACCTTCTCCGTTTTTACTTTAGATTGACACAGAGGGCACTTAGCACTGAACAGTTGGAGGAGTTGCCTTTCACTCACAGCATACCTCTTATTCATCTGAAGCAGGTTGACTCTGAGAAAGACATTTACATCAGACTTTTGGAGATGCAGCTTTTAAAACTCTAAACTTGTGCAAAGCATAACATGTTTAATAGAACATTTGTAATGCATTGTGAGTGAACGAGTGAAATCAGCCGGAGTCAAACTCACTTTTCCTTGATAATGTCAAGGTTTTCAATTTTGTGCAGCATCTTACAATAATCAGACTCTGAAGATTCAGAAACCTCGCTTGATGCTGGGCTTGCAGGGACGCCTGCAAAATAAAATTCATTACAAACATAAATGAAAACATTCAAGGAAAAGCAGGTAGGGGTTTTTGTTAAATGTTTAAAACCTCAAGGTTTTCGCACTTATTAAAGTGGAGGTCTCCTCTTTGTTTAATGCTGAAGATCCTGGAGTTGGACTATGGCATGTTTTAAACTGGTCATGTTTACAAGCAGTATCTTTGGGTAGAATAGTGTCCTAAAACAAACAAAAACAGTAAAGGTTGTAGCAACAAAAGTATATAGAATAACTGACAGCCACTTAAAGCACTTAAAGCAACACACGTCTCTGCAGATTCTGCAATAACCTTTGATGCACACTCTTCCATTTTTTGATTCAAATTCATTACCTCTTCTATAGATCCTGGAAGACATTTTTAGCAATTTCATGTGAAGAATCAAAACAAAAACAAAAATAAATCGGTATTGTTTAAAATGGGACTCAGCATGTTCATTAGGACAATCAGAATTGGGACCCGCTTCAAATTTACAAGATTACATACATTAAGATTGCTCTAACTTTAAACAAGTTGGGAATTTCATGATTATGATGTTCTGGCTTCATACGCTTCTGATCTGATTATCTGAGCTAAATGGAAGCATATTTGTGGATATATTTTAAGACAACTCAAGCACACTGTTTCCTTGTGTGACATTATGGAAAAATCTGTATCCCAGAGATTAACGTCTCTTGATGCAAAATGACCGCAACAACCCCATAACAAAAAAAAAAGACTGAGTGAAAATTTTAACTGAGGCTGGTAAGAGGTTGTCATATCCACAGTAAAACGAGTCCTGTACCGACATGAGCTGAAAGGCCACTCAAAGGAAGAAGCCATTACTCCAAATGCAACATAAAAGTCAAATTACAGTTCACCAATGCACTCAGAGACACATATATTTATTTACGGAGACATATCCTGTAGGCTGAGGAACTACAATTAAAGTGTTTGGCCCTAGTTATCTTTTTTACAATTGGATGGAAAACCTAAGAACACCATCCAAACAGTGAAGTACAGGCACATTTTAAAAAACTAGAATATCGTGAAAAAGTTCAATATTTTTGCCAGTCATCTCAGAAAGTGAAACTCATGTTATATAGATTCATTACACAGAGTGAAATATTTCTAGCCTTTATTTCTTTCATTTTGATGAGTATGGCTTACAGATAATGAAAACCTGAAATTCAGTGTCTCAGAAAATTAAAATAATGTGAAAAAGTAACATTTTGGTAACTCACCATAATCAGCTAGTTAACTCAAAACATCTGCAAAGGTTTCCTGTGCCTCAAAATGGTCTCTCAGTCTGGGTCAGTAGGTTACACAATCATGGGGAAGACTGCTGACTTGACGGATGTCCAGAAGACAGTTGTTGTTCACAGAGTTCTGTATCCAAGCTTATTCATAGAAAGTTGAGTGGAAAGAAAAAGTGAACCAGTAACAAGTTGCTTGAAGTTTCCTCAGTCAGTGATGATTTGGGTCTCTGCTGGTGTTGGTCCACTGTGTTTTCTGATGTCAACGTTAAATGCAGCCATCTACCAGGAAATGAGCACTCTGTGATTCCTTCTGCTGACAAACTTTATGGAGATACAAATTTTATTTTCCAGCAGGACGTGGCACCGGCCCACACTGCCAAAAGCTGATTCCATGACCATGGTGTTACTTTGCCTGTTTGGCCAGCAAACTAGCCTGAATTGAACCACAGAGAGAATCTATGGGGTATTGTCAAAGAGGATGATGAGAGACACCAGACCCAACATTGCAGATGACCTGAAGACCGCCATCAAAGCAATCTGGGCTTCCATTACACCTACGTAGTGCCACAGGCTTATTGCCTCCATGCCACGCCGCACTGATGCAGTAATTCATGCAAGAGGAGGCCAAACGAAGTATTGAGTGAATAGAAAAATGGACATACTTCTCAGAATCCTGAACTCTCTGTTTAGAGTATCCTTTTTTAATTGATTTTATGTAATACTCTAATTTTCCAAGACACAAAATTTGGGGTTTTGATTTTCTGTAAGCCATAATCATCAGAACTACAGGAAATAAAGGCTTGGAATATTTCACTATGTGTAATGAATCTACACAGGGAAAAGGTGTGTGCAAGCAGTTCTGTCAGGAGGAAAGGGCCAAAATTCAGCAATGAGATGCTGAACTGAACGACACCCAAGATAGTTGACCCAACCCACACCACACAGTTTAAAAGGTAGTTCTACTAGATATGAAGGAAATGCATGTAAGAACGTTTTGGTAATAATTGACCAAAAATATTAAAAGTTTAGTCTGATGTGATGTCAGACAAGGAGAAATGATGGCTGTGTGCCTTTGGTTTTAACTGCACACAAATAAAGAGTGATCTTTTATAGTAACACGAAATCAACAATGTTCACCATGTTTTTGGAGCTTGCATGACACAAGGAAGAACATACATATACACGCTTTGCATCCATCTATACTTTACCACGAGCGGTAAAAACATTGCAAACAAATGAGGCTGGAAAAATAGCATCTACAGATCAAACTTCAGATGTTTATGAACCAACTTCATGGAATCTCACCTGTTCGGGTTCGTCAGGTTGATACACTGATGGGACAGCATCAAACTTAAGCAAGGCCGTGCCAGCTGTGAGGAAACTGTTGCGTGTGAAGTGTTCACTGCAAACGGTGATATCAGTCCACGACGATTCCTTAAGTCTCTGACCATTGACCTCAAAGAGAAACTGGACCCACTCCAGTCTCTTCTCTGGGTCTTCTGGTAGAATGAAGCGTTGCGCTCTGCGACGCCATGAATCACATGTGACGACGGAGCACATCCTGGATTTAGGTTCGGTTACCACTGCACATAAGGTCTGCAGCAGTAGAGGTGAGCCTTGTAACAACCACCGACAGCACAAAATAGCTAAAAGCTAACCAGTGATGCTACAGCAACGGCGGAGCTTGGAGGGGCGGGGTTGCGTGGCAGGGAATTCCGGTGTTGTGCGAAATTCTGTTCCCCTGAAATATTCTGTTCCCCCTGTGTCGGGAGCGCGCACTGCAGCCAGAGAGGCTGATCCCGTCTTCACAGCGTTTCTGATTGATTTGTCGGTAAAACGATGAAACGTAGTCATGTCAATGTTGTTACTTTATTTTTAATCAACAGCTCCTAGAAAAAATAACTAAATACAAAATGAACCTGGCCTTGTGAGTTTCGTGTTGTTTCGCCGAAAGAATCCATGTCTTTTCCAACTTGTGTCATGTTCACTTTAACCTGACGGACATCAGTCAGCCACCAAACACTGTTTTCCAACACGTCGTGTTTATTTATACTTTTTTATTACTGATATAAAACAATGGATGCTGACGAAAAGTCAGGCTTCCTGAATAGATGAGAGTGTAGCTTATTTTTCTGGTAAATCGCGTTCTAATGTAAAATATGACAAAATAAAAGATATTTCTACTTGCTACTTATTGATCATTTTTGATAATGGTAATGTCTGATGTTGTTTTGTTCAAAATAATCAGCTCTAGTATCATTATCAAGTATCAAGTATTTTACATATTCCTATATCAAACATACAGCTGAAATAATCAGTTCCCCCTCTATAACATGGGAACTAATTATATTTTCAACAAGTCCTTCACTGTGTTTATTCCTCTCATCATGGACAACAAGTCCGGTGAATTTGGAAACATTTGCTCTTTATATGCCAGAGTTACAGGGGGCAACAGAATATTTCAGACAGCTGAAATAATCAGTTCCCCCTCTATGACATGGGAACAAATTATATTTTCAACAAGTCATTCACTGTGTTTATTCCTCTCATCATGGACAACAAGTCCGGTGAATTTGGAAACATTTGCTCTTTATATGCCAGAGTTACAGGGGGGAACAGAATATTTCAGACAGCTGAAATAATCAGTTCCCCCTCTATAACATGGGAACAAATTATATTTTCGACAGTCATTCACTGTGTTTATTCCCCTCATCATGGACAACAAGTCATGTGAATTTGGAAACATTTGCTCTTTATATGCCAGGGTTACTTTGGAGGAAAAGTTCAGTTAGTATTATCAAAGCAAAAAACTTTAAAAATAAAATAAATAAATAAATAGGCGTTTGCGTTTGTTGATCATTATAAAATCAAGTTGTTTGTTAAATGTTGACAGGCCAATTTACAAATATTGATCCACAAATTACATGTGCCATAGCACCTTACAATAACAACAAATAGGCTGTTTTCTGCAAAGTCAAAAGTCACATGATGTTATTCTTTCAATCAATTATGCAAATGTGTAAGGCCGCTAGGTGTTCGGTGAATGGGTCATAACTGGCTGCCGTGTCTCAAGGAATATCTTACATCAAGTCGACACTTTTCATAAATATGGACAGTGTGGAATATGAAACGCTCCTTAACTATAAAGTTAAAGGGGAATATCCACAGCATTCAGCAAAACAACAAAAATATGTTATTTGAAGAAAAGCTTCTTTGTACAACATTGAAGGTAAATATCTTTAGCTTAAAGAGCTATGTACTAAAGGTACCCATTATTAAGATATAAGTAATACATAGTGAAATGCATAAGTTATCAAAACACAGTTCGGTAACATTAATTGTTCTTTCATTATTGTTTAATTACTGCATTCATTTTCGATCCATCTGCTTGCACACACGAAGGTTATTCTTAGTTATAATGCAGAAGTGACGCACAGTGTTCATGACCTCCCTTATTATTAAGTGAGAATTACAGTTATTTAATTTCTCCTTTTTAATTGTTTTGGCTTTAATTGACCTTTTGAAGAAAAACCTGCACAGCTACATTAATCCATATCAGAAACAAAATCCAGAAAAGTGCACAATTTTGAAGCAAAATTCTTACCTAAAACCAATTAACAGACATTACTCCTTCAAATAAGCACTGTATTTGTTTCTCGAAAAATAAAGTTTTGGAAGAGCTATGCATTTCATAATGTCTTTTAGCATGTTTTGTTTTTTTGCATGCTTATTATTTCAACTGCCATGTATTACGCAAGTAGCCATATAGTACACATTTGTATATTTTTGTAAAATATCAATGATTTTTAATCAGACGATGCCCCTCTCCAGAAAGGTGTCACAGCTAGACACAGAGCCAGGCCAGGTGTAGCTTCTAGGAAGAGAAAAGAGAGAGAACAAAGTTAAAAGCTGAAATAACAGCAAATAATGCAAAATTGGAGAGTAGTGTGAGAATGTAGCGAAGAGGGTGAAAGTGGTCATCATGTCCTCCAGCAGCCTAAGCCTATAGCAGCATAACTACAGAGATAGTTCAGGATAAACTAAGCCACTCTAACTATAAGCTTTATCAAAAAAGACAGTTTAAGCCTAGCCTTAAAAGTAGACAGGGTGTCTGCCTCACGGACTAAAACTGACAGCTGCTTCTACAGGAGAGGAGCCTGATAACTAAAGGATCTGCCTCCCATTCTACTTCTGGAGACTCTAGGAACCACCAGTAAACCTGCAGTCTGAGAACGAAGTGCCCTGTTAGGAACATATGGAACAATCAGATCTCTGATGTATGATGGAGCTAGATCATTAAGGGCTTTATATATGAGGAGGAGAATTTTAAATTCTATTCTGGATTTAACAGGGAGCCAATGAAGGGAAGCTAAAATAGGAGAAATATGATCTCTCTTTTAATTTTCATCAGAACTCTTGCTGCAGCATTTTGAATCAGCTGAAGGCTTTTAACTGCATTTTGTGGACATCCTGATAGTAAAGAATAACAATAGTCCAGCCTTGAAGTAACAAATGCATGGACTAGTTTTTCAGCATCAATCCTGGACAGGATATTTCTAATTTTGGCAATGTTCCGGAGGTGAAAGAAGGAAATCCTAGAAACCTGTTTAATATGGGATTTAAATGACATGTCCTGGTCAAAAATAACACCAAGGTTTCTTACTTTATTACCGGAGGTCAATTTAATGCCATCCAGATTAAGTGATTGACTAAGCAGTTTCTTTTTAAAGACTCTGGTCCAAAGACGACAACTTCTGTCTTGTCTGAATTTAGAAGCAGAAAATGTAAAGTCATCCAAGTTTTTATATCTTCCAGACATGCTTGTAGTCTATCTAACTGGTTGGGTTCATCAGGATTTATGGATAAGTAAAGCTGAGTATCATCAGCGTAACAGTGAAAATTTATCCTATGCTGCCTGATAATTTGACCTATTGGAAGCATATATATGGTAAAGAGAATTGGCCCAAGTACTGAACCCTGTGGTACTCCACAATTAACCCTGGAGTTTAAAGATGATTTATCATTTACATGAACAAACTGGAATCTGTCAGACAAATAAGATTTAAACCAGCCTAGCGCTGTTCCCCTGATCCCTACAGCATATTCCAGCCTTTTTAAGAGAATATTATGGTCGACTGTATCAAATGCATCACTGAGATCTAAGAGGACAAGTACAGACACAAGTCCATTATCTGAGGCAATAAGAATATCATTAGTGACTTTTAGCAGAGCTGTTTCAGTGCTATGATGAGCTCTGAAACCTGACTGAAACTCTTCAAACAGGTCATTACTGTGTAAATGCTCACACATTTGATTAGCAACTATTTTCTCAAAAATTTTAGATAAGAATGGAAGATTGGATATAGGTCTGTAATTTTTCAAGTCATCTTGATCAAGCGAAGGTTTCTTAAGTAAAGGATTAATTACAGCTACCTTAAAAGCCTGTGGTACATATCCATTTACTAAGGATAGATTAATCATATCTAAAATGGGGCTGGTTATCAGAGGGAACACTTCCTTAAATAATTTGGTTGGGATTGGGTCTAACAATAATGTTATAATAATAGTTATATTATTGTTATAATAATAACAATAATGCTACTTTTATCACTAATTATGTCCAAACGTGGTACATTCTCATAGACGGCTCGTGAATAAATTGTGTTTGTCCTTACCACATCCTGTTTAATAGTTACCAGATAGTAACCAGATTTGCATCTTGAAGCAAGTCACTGAGCTCCACAGACAAACTTTGAATCACAAAAGATTTGCAGAGTGAATATGCAAAAACAAGAAAAACTGTATATATAGGTATATTTTTATACTTCACCTTTATTCTTATCAGATGACTTGGAAGACTTGTGCCACTTCTGCGGAGAGATGAAAAAGAGACGGACTTGAACTGGGTAACAAAATTTTAGAATTATTAAAACATTTATTGTTAGGAGGTTAAATGGAGAGGACCTAAACTGTAATTTTAACTTGCATAAGCAAGCTTTGATAGGATCCTGCCCTCCCGCGGACCGAAGTTGGAATAAGAAGGAATAGAAAATGAATGGATGTTATAATTATAAACAGATGTTTTTGCTCAAAATGCCTTATATCATTTGTCCTTTTTCTAGATCCAATGTGAGATGTGCCTGAGGTGGTTTCATCAGGCATGTGTGGGAAGCCCACCTACAGAAAACACATTTAAGTGCTTTGCATGTTCTTTTTAGGTTTGTGTGTCTGCTGTGGTGTGGTTGTTTGTTTAGACTTTCTCTAAAAGTCAGTAAATTACATTTTGAAACATAAGCGTGATACTTTTCTTCACAAAACTTTGTATTAGGTTACTATGGGAAGAAAACACCCAAAGTCTAAAAATCCACTAGATGTAACATCCGTGAATCCTTAAGTTATTTTGTTCCCATGTTATAAAGGGGGAACTGATTATTTCAGTTGTCTGAAATATTCTGTTCCCCCCTGTAACTATGGCATATAAAGAGCAAATGTTTCCAAATTCACAGGACTTGTTGTCCATGATGAGAGGAATAAACACAATGAAGGACTTGTTGAAAATATAATTTGTTCCCATGTTATAGAGGGGGAACGATTATTTCAGCTGTATGTTTGATATAGGAATATGTAAAATACTTGATACTTGATAATGATACGAGAGCTGATTATTTTGAACAAAACATCAGACATTACCATTATCAAAAATGATCAATAAGTAGCAAGTAGAAATATCTTTTATTTTGTCATATTTTACATTAGAACGCGATTTACCAGAAAAATAAGCTACACTCTCATCTATTCAGGAAGCCTGACTTTTCGTCAGCATCCATTGTTTTATATCAGTAATAAAAAGTATAAATAAACACGACGTGTTGGAAAACAGTGTTTGGTGGCTGAATGATGTCCGTCAGGTTAAAGTGAACATGACACAAAGTTGGAAAAGACATGGATTCTTCGGCGAAACAACACGAAACTCACAAGGCCAGGTTATTTTGTATTATTTATTTTTCAGGAGCTGTTGATTAAAATAAAGTAACAACATTGACATGACTACGTTTCATCGTTTTAACGACAAATCAATCAGAAATGCTGTGAAGACGGGATCAGCCTCTCTGGCTGCAGTGCGCGCTCCCGACACAGGGGGAACAGAATATTTCAGGGGAACAGAATTTCGCACAACACCTGTTCTGTTTTTAAGATCCGAATCATTTGGTTCAGCTCACCTTACAGAACTGGTTCTTTACCTATTCTGGCAAGAAAAATGCACAAAAGCTGCCAACAAAGTTTTATTTCCAAGAAACGCAGTCGTATTTATGTATTATATGCAGCTACAGGGGTTGGACAATGAAACTGAAACACCTGGTTTTAGACCACAATAATTTATTAGTATGGTGTAGGGCCTCCTTTTGCGGCCAATACAGGTTCAATTCGTCTTGGGAATGACATATACAAGTCCTGCACAGTGGTCAGAGGGATTTTAAGCCATTCTTCTTGCAGGATAGTGGCCAGGTCACTACGTGATACTGGTGGAGGAAAACGTTTCCTGACTCGCTCCTCCAAAACACCCCAAAGTGGCTCAATAATATTCAGATCTGGTGACTGTTCAGGCCATGGGAGATGTTTAACTTCACTTTCATGTTCATCAAACCAATCTTTCACCAGTCTTGCTGTGTGTATTGGTGCATTGTCATCCTGATACACGGCACCGCCTTCAGGATACAATGCTTGAACCATTGGATGCACATGGTCCTCAGGAATGGTTCGGTAGTCCTTGGCAGTGACGCGCCCATCTAGCACAAGTATTGGGCCAAGGGAATACCATGATATGGCAGCCCAAACCATCACTGATCCACCCCCATGCTTCACTCTGGGCATGCAACAGTCTGGGTGGTACGCTTCTTTGGGGCTTCTCCACACCGTAACTCTCCCGGATGTGAGGAAAACAGTGAAGGTGGACTCATCAGAGAACAATGTATGTTTCACATTGTCCACAGCCCAAGATTTGCGCTCCTTGCACCATTGAAACCGACGTTTGGCATTGGCATGAGTGACCAAAGGTTTGGCTATAGCAGCCCGGCCGTGGATATTGACCCTGTGGAGCTCCCGATGGACAGTTCTGGTGGAAACAGGAGAGTTGAGGTGCACATTTAATTCTGCCGTGATTTGGGCAGCCGTGGTTTTTATGTTTTTGGATACAATCCGGGTTAGCACCCGAACATCCCTTTCAGACAGCTTCCTGTTGCGTCCACAGTTAATCCTGTTGGATGTGGTTCGTCCTTCTTGGTGGTATGCTGACATTACCCTGGATACCGTGGCTCTTGATACATCACAAAGACTTGCTGTCTTGGTCACAGATGCGCCAACAAGATGTGCACCAACAATTTGTCCTCTTTTGAACTCTGGTATGTCACCCATAATGTTGTGTGCATTTCAATATTTTAAGCAAAACTGTGCTCTTACCCTGCTAATTGAACCTTCACACTCTGCTCTTACCGGTGCAATGTGCAATCAATGAAGACTGGCTACCAGGCTGGTCCAGTTTAGCCATGAAACCTCCCACACTAAAATGACAGGTGTTTCAGTTTCATTGTCCAACCCCTGTATTACATTTTCACATGATTTTTAAAATCTGATTTTTAATACTATGGCAATACCGTGATAACATGTTACTGGCAAAATATAATTTGTGACTGGCTCAAAAACATACATTTTTGCCAAGTTGTTATATTATTGGCTTTATTGCATTTGCATGGCCAAAATTGTTAGGTTTTTCACCTTTATTACAATATGGTTTGCTTCTCTGGGGCACACGTCCTAGGCCTTGTTAATCTGTGAATATTTAAATCTTCCCTTGACTATAAACAGATTATAATTTAGTTTTATAGTGTAAAAGCTGTGAAATGCAGGGATGATTTGAGGCTTTTTTGGGGTTCTTCGCCATACTATGCTGATTATGAACATTCATGGTGTGAATATATAGTTATACACTGAGATGACTATGAACATAGCAGATATACTAACTTTTGTGTCACTGTTACGTTAGGTGAATGCAGGTGAACTAAGGGGCAGGACTAGATAATCTTGTGCTCCTTCCTGCTCCCATTCGAACACGATTTTGTTTTCTTTTTAATAATTTTTTTTCTTTCTGTTGGAGACTGTCTTCGATTTCTTGTGTTTATTACTATTAATTGTCAGAAATTGAAAAAATTTAAAAAAAGATTTTAGTTAACTTCTATTTTATTTTTATTTCTTTATTAATAGGTTTTTTTTGTCTTTTATTTGTATTGTTATTTTTACAAGTCTTATCTTCACCTCCAGTGTCCCCTCATCATCCTTAACAAAATTAAGTTTTCCTTATTCCTGCACATCCCTGTGCATCTTGTTTGGCTCAAACATGGGTCAGTGCTGCTGTTGGATTTTCACTATCTCCTGTTATCTTATATAAATCACTTTGTGCTGCCCTCGTGCTTGAAACATGCTCTATAAATAAACACAAACAGCTTCAGATTGTATCTCTTGGTGTATTCAGAATTATTTGGTATTGATCGTTTTCATGGGTTTTTAGGATTGTTCTGATTAAATTACTAAAATCCCATTTATTTATTTTTTTGTTTCTTTTCCCTGTATGTTGTATACAAAATTACTTTGACTTAAATAACTCCAGCACCACAAACGCTTCAAAAATTAGAAACCAACACCAAGAAATACATTTTATTCTCAATTGTAGTTTTTTTTCTTCTTTTTAAATACATATTCACTTCTTCCTGTACAGTAACAGATACTTTGGCGTCCTATTTAGACCTCTTCTTAGCGCCTGTATTTAAACAGTGACGGGACAGCCCCAGGCATTAGCTGGACTCTGTCAGTCACCTCAACAAGACCGCCATCTGTAAAGTGTTCACTACAAAGCAAAATATCAGTTCTGGATGCTTTAAATCGCTGCCTATTGGCTTCGATATAAACGCGACCCTCTCCACGAGGCGACGACATCCAGCAACAGAGCACATCCCTGGGTTTAAGTTTCGTTCCTTCTAACATCTGCATTAAACATTTATATTAAAATCAATATAGGAACAGGGATTAAATTTTTGAACACTGAGCTAATTTAGTTTTCCATTAGCCTTGTCTGAATTAGCGGAGCGTCACGGCTGGGTTCCAGTGATTGGTTGTCATGCATGCACCACTCACACTCAGAGGAAGTAAGAAATCGAAAGCCTCGAGATTTACTTTCATTTCAATTAATCTGTTAATTAATTATATCCCTAATTTTTGACTTTTACCGTCTTCCCCCTCAAACAGATTATTTTGTTTCTAATCTGAACTGAACGGGATACATGTCAAACTGCATTTAGAACAAGTTTTGAAATGATTCATCGTGCTCTCAGCCTTTTACATCACAAAAACCTGGCATTTTAACAAGGGTGTGGAGACTTTTGAGAAGAATGACCCAAGATAAATCTCAAAATAGTGAATGAAACATTCTAGAAAAAAACAAGAGACACATAGCCGGACATAAGCTGTAGAACAATAACAAAGATCTCCTGCAGATACCTCTTCTTTTTCAACAGCTAACAGGCAGTCATGATCTTTGTTCTGGTTGTGTCAGAGATGAAACTATTAAATGTTTTTCTAAACCTCCTGCTGAAGAAATTATAAATGTACTTCAACATAGGTAGCTAAAGGTAGAGAGTCTGTTTTATTTATTCTAGCAGGTGAACCTCAACCATCATAATGCATGACAATGTTATGAGGATTTTGTATTTAAAATGTGCAACAGAAAAGTAAATTAGGAGTTTAATATTAACTTTAAATAATATATCTGCATAAATAAATGTTTATTATGTATTTAATACAGTCTAAAC
This sequence comes from Crenichthys baileyi, assembly GCA_036173005.1. Taxonomy (NCBI): domain Eukaryota; kingdom Metazoa; phylum Chordata; class Actinopteri; order Cyprinodontiformes; family Goodeidae; genus Crenichthys; species Crenichthys baileyi. Next base: position 369,844 of record JAHHUM010001193.1, on the reverse strand, counting down.
ACTTGGCACACTATGCAAATCAATAATTAAATAGTCTCAAATCAAATAATAAATTTCTCTTCACATGTAAACCCAGTAATAGGCAGTTTCATAATTTACATAATATAAAAATACACTTTCTGAAAACTTATGTCAAAAAAATTCTTCCTCATTCTCTTCAAAGGTGAATTATTTTTTCTTTTGCCTATTCCCATTTAATTTTCTAGTCTTCACCGTGTTTGGTTCAAAGTTTTTAGGCCTTCCTCTTGGTCTACCTGTGGCCCTTTTTTGAGTTTTAGGTCTATAAAATCTCTCCATCTGTGTCTCATCATCTGTGATCTCTACATCATCATCATCATCATCATCTGTGTCCTGTTCCTCCTCTTCACCGTCAAGATCCTGTTCTGTACTTTTCCTGAACCCATTAGGTTGGGAAATATCAGTGCCACTTTTCTGGTTGCCTTCTGAGTCTGTCTGCTGTTCTGGTCCAGAATGTGCAGGGTGGTAACGCTGGATGTGGTTCTTCAAGCTCACGTTGTGGTTGAAACATTTGTCACAATGCTGGCACTTGTAAGGCCTCTCCCCTGTGTGCAGGCGCATGTGGGACTTCAAATGATTTGACTGGTTGAAGCCACGCCGGCACACTGAACACTTGTATGGTTTTGCTCCAGTATGGACCAATAAATGTCTCTGAATGGAAGGAGCACGGAAAAACTCAAGGCCACAGAAGCGACATTTCAACTCTATTGTTCCTCTGTGATCTTCCAGGTGGATTCTGCGCTCCTTGTTTGTGGCAAATGTCTCCGAACAGTCCGGACATTTGTACGGTTTCCCTTGGGTTATATGGATCTGCTCATGTGCGAATTTGCCTGCCTTTAGCTTGAACGTAACGTAGCAGAATTTGCAACGAAACTCATAGTTCTCATTGTGGATTCTGCTATGAAAATTCAGAGCCACCTCATTGACGCATCTTTTTCCACAAATATAACAGGAATAGGGCTTCATTTTGTGCTCACATGTGTGAGGTTTTCGTCTATCGAAGAACCTTCCACAGTCTGTGCAGAGTTGGCTGTGAATGGGGGTAAGTGAAAGGAAATCACAGAAATCGAAGGGATCTACAGAGTCAAAGTTTTGTTTTGCAGGAAATAATTTCACAGGGAAAACATCCTGCGCTGGCTTCCAGTCCTTGTCCGAATCCATTTCACCCGGATCACTTGATTCCACTGATTCAATGACGGCAACAGACTCAGGAACCTCTGTGATGCTGCTGGAGGTTTCATCTTCTGTTTCAGCCTGTGGCGAGAACAAGTATGACTGGTAAAGGTTTAATCTATTTTATAGAATAGTGAAACACCAAAGGCATTCTTAAACATTCTTAAAAAAGAGCTTAAAATGTATACATTCTGCTTTTGATAGCAACAAAAACTAAGAATTGTTCTGTCTTTGTGCTCCTTGACATCAGTACAGCCACTTATACTGTCGACCCCTGTATTTGATCCAAAAGGATCGGACAGGATATATGTCACATTATCTGTGTTGGACTGGTTTTTCACCTATTTCAAGCATTGTGGTTTCTCTGTAAAAGCTAATGTTTACTCCTCTGTGACAGCATCTTGGACCTGTGGGGTTCCCAAAGGTTCAATTTATTTTTCCATTTTATATACTTCATTTACCAGGTATTATTTCATTTTTCTCATGGTATCTCTGACAATTTTTATGCTGATGATGTGGTTATCTACACTGATCGAAAAGAGCTTTTGATTACTGTTCATGAAATTTCAGGGAAAAAAAAGACAGAAACAATAAAACAGCTGCATCCTTCTTGACCTGGGAGTAAATTTTGATCGAAACTCGACTCTGGATTCATGTGTGAAATCCACCGCAAAAAGAAAAAACCAGTTTACGCATTGGACCACTGACCACGGTGATGCCTCATTTAGTAGACTAGACAAAAGCTTCACTTACAAGTTATTAACAAGTCATTCTGAATGCTGGGGACAGATTGTTAACACGTTGTAACAAGCAAGCTCATAAAACTCAGGTTTTATATGAATTACGCTGGCTTTCTGTGCAGTTTAACAACCTGCCTCTATATTTGCATTTTGCTGATTCACTGGAAAAAAAAAAAAACAGTTAATGGTTCATTTCTACAAGTTTTGTTTAGGGCTTATAGGTTTTGTGTTACTGGGCAACAAACACGTTGGATGCTGTAGGATACTGTATACTTTCCAGTATAATTTGCAGTCAAATAAGATTAGTTTCTCAGAAAAGAGTCAAAAATCACTCGCAAAGAAAAGAGCATCAAAGGCAGGCCAGACAAAAGTGTTGTGGGGATATAATTTTGTGACGTTTTTCCTCAGAAACATCCCAGAAGTAATCAAGTCGTTCAGATGATAAGGAAAGGAGCCCCCATGTTACTACAGTGATTCCAAAGGCATCATTGATGAGAAAGGCTAAGATTATTTCAACCATCAGTTGTTTAAGAGATGCCTTTGTCGTCTTTAAGATCAAAACGCATTTTTTTAATTCTTTTGAATGTCAACTCTCAAGCTACTATTTTGTTCATGACCTGTTTTACAAACACAACGTTAATCATAATGCTGACAATATTGCAAAGTCGGAGATTAATGCAAAGGAAGAGACACCAGGAGGTGTGAGGGGAGCACTTACTTCCGATCCAGAGCTCTCCTCTGCTCCCACATTTAAACACAGTGATGGAACAGCACCGGGCTTCAGCTGGACTCTGTCAGCAACATTAATAAGACCGTCTTCTGTAAAATGTTCACTACAAACAGAGATATCAGTCCACGATGACTCTTTAAAACGCTGCTTGTTGACTTTAGCTATAAACATGACCCATTCCAGCCTCTCCTCCGGGTCTTCTGGTAACTTGAAACGCTGCGCACTGCGACGCGATGAATCACATCCAGCAACAGAGCACATCCCGGATGCACGTTTGGTTTCCTCTGACTCTTAAACGGCCTCCTTAAAAATCAAGAATAAAAGCGGCGTTGTGGTCGGATACTGCATTTTGCCAACAGAAGCACTGAGCTAATTTAGCTAGCTGTTCCAGTTTAGGTGGAAGCCGGATGGGCGGAGTGTCGTGAGAGGGTACGAATGGTTTGTTGTCAGGCGTGCACCGGTATGAACGTTCGTTACACAGGTAATGTCCAGTCTAATAAAGGCGCATCCACTGAATAAACAATGAATATGTGCATGGCAACGTGTACGTCCTCAGCAATAAATTTTACATTTTTTCTGAGTAATTCATCTTGTTTAATTTTTATTTGGATTTCCATTTTTATGTTAGAGAAGAGCGGTAGGCCTACACTTGATCTTAAGACAAACACATTACAAAGACAACAGGAAACAGTGTTAAAATCATGCTAAACCGATTTTAACAACGGATCAAAGAAATGTTTCACCAATTACCTGAAAATACTATCAGTAAAAGTTACACTGGGCAATTTGTCAGAAAAAAAAGTGTTTTTAGATAGAGGACTTTGAAAAAAAAAAGGGATTTTTACGTTTTTATTTATAACCGAGAAGAAGAGAAATTTGGTAGTAAAGTACTATAACAAGTATAATTTCGCTTAACAAATTACTTTGGAGTCTTGGGGAATAAATTAGGACACATCTAAGGAATATATTAAATATCAGATCAATTCTGCCACTTAAGTAGCTACGCAAATATCCTTATTCATGTCTCATGTCAAGGTTGGAGTATTTTAACGCTATTTTATCAGGTTTACCAAGGAAAAGTCTGTAAGGCCTTCAGAAGGCAGAGAATGCGGTAGCAAGGTTTTTAACAGGTACCAGTAAACATTTACTATGTGCTGCAGTTCTGCGGTAGGGGCTAAAGAAAATAAAGTACTGCTCTTAACAAATAATAAATGGCATTGCACCTGCGTATTTGTCTGAGCTGGTTATCCCGTATATACCTGCATGCCTGCTGCGTTCACAGGGTAGTTACTTGTTAAGCATCACCTGGGTTTGCAAACAAAACTGTGGGTGAAACAGCTTTGTGCTCACTCGGTGTTTGTACGTTAATCAAACCTCGACTGAAAGGGCCAGATAAACCAAACTGGCAATTAGATTTTTATTTATCTTAGTACGAATCATACTTATTATTATTATTATTATTACTAAAGTATAGATGAGAACTATTATTCCTGTTAATTCGAGTACCATTAGGTGGCGCCAGTCATCTTCAAGTCCTTCTCTTGGTTCTGTTTTTAAATTCTCTTTAGAGTATTGACCTCTAAGATTTATATTTAGGAGGAGATATAGATTTATTTTAATTACCTTGTGAAATAATACTATATGGTTGAAAAATGTTTACACACAAATACCTTAAGAGTAGGAAACTTAGCCAAAAATAAACAAAAAAAATTACGGGATCAAGCCACAACAATTCTGCTTTTTGTATTTAGCTCAGCTACAGTGCTCACTTAGATGTGAAAACATTTGCATACATAGAAATCTGAGAGTTAAACAGTATATTACACCAAGTGTATGTTTAAGTTGTCCAAATCATAAACTGTGATTTACCACAAAGGAATTCAAATTCACTAGCAACAGCCCTTCCAGACATGTAGAATCAGGGGATCACTTAAATATAGCCTGTCTGACAACATGAAGTAGGCTACAAGATCTCAAAATGCAACACATCATGTCCTGAGCTAAACAAATTCAAAAGAAGATGAAAGACAAAAGTCAGCACACCATAATGAAGCAATTATCCACAAATGACTAAAACATGGAATAGTGATACAGGAGGGGCCAGACCACCAAAATTATTCCAAGAATGCAAAGATAACTCCTCCAGGATGTCCCAAAAGAACCCAGAACAGCATCTAAAGCACTGCGGGGCCCACTTGCCTTAGTTAAGCTCAAGGTTCATGATTCAACAGTAAGAAAGAGACTGGGCAAAAATAGTATCCATGGAAAGGTTTCAAAAAGAGAACGACTTTAAACCAACAGAAATCCAAGAGTTGCCTGATGTAATACTTGCATATCATTTCAGAAAAAGAATATAATTTTAGCAGTCCAACACGATGGCAGTATTGTGTGGTTTGGGCTGCTTTGCTGCTTCAGGCCCTGGGGGACTTGTTGTAATTAATGGAACCATGAATTTTGCTCTCTGCCAGCAGGTGCTGCAGGAAAATATCCGGGTATCAGTTCATGACCTTAAGCTCAAGTGCCCTTGGGTAATGCAGCCTGACAATGATCAGAAGCACAGCAGCAAGTCTGCCTCTGAATGGCTCCAAAAAACAAGAATAATGATAACAACAATAACAAATAAAGGTTTTGTTCTAACCCTAGTCTAAGACTTAAATCGTATTGATTAGCTGTGGCGTCACTTAAACTGGCCAGTCATGCTCGAAAACCCTCCTGTGTCGCTGAATTGAAACAATTCTGCAAACAAAAGTAAGCTCAAATTCCTCCAGTGATGTAAAAGACTTATCGGTAGTTATCATAAATGCTTGTTGCGAATAGCCAGTTATTAGGTTTAGGTGGTAATTAATGTTTCCCAACACGCTAGGTTGTTGTGGATAGTTCTTTTTCCATAATAAAGTAGGAGCTATCTAATTTACTCAGGTTATCTCTGTCAGATATAAAAAGGTTTTGGTTATCTGAAGTATTTAAGTGTGACAAAAAAGCCAGAACACAGCACTGTTCACTGCCTCAAACATATGACTCCTGTACAAACACATTCATAACTACAGCATTCTTGTACAGCAGATGGTGAAAAACTTGCTGGTAGAGTAACAGGGGCATTATCAGTCTCTACACACATGCTAAGGCTTTTATGATGGGTGAAAAATGTCATGATGCTTTAAGGATTTTGGCTTATTGGTGGTAAGTCGTTGAATGGCAAACACCAACAAAGGACAATAAACTAAGCAGTGCAAGATAGTTTCTATGGCTTATTAACAACCCCATTCCATTCATACTGGTTTTAGCCCAAAGTGAAATTCCCAGGATACTGAGCCAAAGAAATAAGAGCAAATATGTCCAGAAAACTGCTGAAAAGAATCTTATTTCTTGGTTGCATAAAATAATTCCCCCCTTCTCTACCAGCATTTACTCTGTCTTCCTTCATCATACAATTCTGGGAAAAAGAGCAAAAGGAACAGTTGAAACATGTCAGCTGCCTTTCGATTGCACAGAGGAATGTTGGCAAGTTTTCACATTGTTGTCAGTCATTTGGCCAGATAAGAGTTTGCTCTAAGATTGATGCCATTGCATACCACCAGTTCCTACTCTGTGCTTTCCCATATGAGCTTCACTGGTAAAAGCATCTAAAATATCTCAACAGTTCATTTCCTCTCTGCCCTAGTCAAGGCTTTTTCTTTTACCGTAATTTTTGATCCCCTTTTCTAAGACACATTGAAACAGGTTATGGCTTTTTCTCTCTCAGCTGTGTCTGTGTTTATCGTATCACTTATAAATGACTATAAAAGGTCATCAGTTCTGACATATTCTAAAACGTTTCTCTCACATGGGAATAGGGACTGCTTCAAAGAAGAATTTTAAGGATTTAGGTTTCAGACATCCAAAATGCCTGCAAGACAGATGTAAAAAGAGTAAAGTTTAAAGTTTAAGTTTAAAGCAATGCAGATTTAGACATAGTTAGATCATTTTTTACTCTCTTAGATTAATACTTTTCCCTTATATCCAACAGTTTTTTTTTTTTGCATCTCAGTCTTTGTTTTAAAAAGGTTTAGTGTTTATCTGAGATATTTTCCCCATCTTGAGAAAGCTCCCAGTAACATTACAAGTCAATACTTTTTCCTTTAATTGGTTAGTAAACTATATTCATGAATGTATCTGCTTGTCTGCCTTCACACACTTATGAAATTGAGTGACACCTCTTTCTTAAACTATAGGGTTTACGATGATGTTGTCCCACCTTTTGAAATTATAACTGCTTCAGCAATTCTGGGAAAGGTTTCTACAAGGTTAAGGAGAGTGTTTGATGAATTTTTGACCATTGTTTAAGCAGCTCATTTGTGAGGTCAGACACTGATGTTGGACAGGAGAGCCTGGCTCACAGTCCCCACTCTAATTCACCCCAAAGGTGTTCCGTTAGGTTCAGGTCAAGACTTTGTGCAGGCCAGTGAAGTTCTTTCACACCAAACTCACTCATCCATGTCTTTATGGACCCTGCTTTTGCACTGGTGCACAATCATGTTGTAAGGTGAAGTGGTTAGTTCTTATAACAAAAATATATTGTTGGTATAAGGACTGATTATGTTGAAATAGGACTCATATGCAAAGATTATTTTAGATAGGAGGCAACCAAAGATGATGGAGAAGCAGGAAAACCCATAAAAATACTAAACAAAACTTGGCTGTGTAAGAACTGAATTGCCAAAGCTAAAACACAAAAGAATCTGAAAAAGAACTGAGCTAACCAAGGAGTAGAGACAGTGATCAGTGACAGGTTAGGAAAATATGATCTTAAGACAAGACAAAAGGTTCTGACGACCTGTAGAACAAGAGACGGGTAGCAAAGACATTTTGCTGAAATGACAGGTTAACTCTTCCAGGAGTCCTAGACTGATTTCATCATGGTAATAAGAAAACAGCTTGTTATTTTCTTATCCAATGCTGGGTTTCTGGGTTTATGTTGTTACGACAGCAGTTGTGTATTTTTAACCAAACATCGGGTCAAAAATTGTGACCTAGTTAATTTAGGTTACAGAGGACACCAGATGGGGAGTCACCAATTTGACCTACAAAATTACCTTATCAGACTACCTCAAGATGAAATATTAAAATGGTATGTTGGTGAAATTATGCTATATAATAATTTTAACATGAGTAGCTTGTTTTACTTGCTTTAGTTAGCATAAAAGCATGGCTTTGTACATTTAAGATAACGTTAGCCTGTTTATTTGCAAAGTGGTTCACATTCACTTTCATCACAGAATAGGTCACGAAGTCAGTATAGCCAGGCAATATTTTTACAGTGTTATATGTTACCAATATTTTTTTATCAACATTTAGTTGTTTGTAATTAGGCTCGTTAGACATTAGAAGGTTGCTGTCCTTTTGCTTTCAGTCTGGTCATTTTTGATTCGAAAATAAGCCAAAAATAAAAACCTTTCAGGGATGCAGGTCACACAGTTGTTGGTACTGTTGCCTTGCAGCAATAAAGTTGTGGGTTTGATTTTCTGTGGAGAGTTTAGAAAGTCTCCCTTTGCATACATGTGCTTTCTTTGAGTCTGTCTGCTTCTTTCCTAAGTAAATATACAGGTACATCTACAAAATGTGGGTATAATGAAAAAGTTAAATATGTTTTTTTTTTTTTTCTTGTCGACTGTGTTTTCTGTAGACCACAGTAAACGCAGGATCTACCAGCAAATTTTAGAGTACTCCATGCTTCCTTCTGCTGACAAGTTTAATAAAGATAGTAATTTCATTTTCCAGCAAGATTGGCATCGACCCGCTGCCAAAGGCACCAAAATCTGCTTCAATGACTGATCAAAAGCTGATTCCATGACCATGGTGTTACTTTACCTGATTGACTGGCAAACTGGCCTGACCTGAACCCTATAGAGTATTGTTAGAGGTAGATGGGAGACACCAGACCCAACAATGCAGATGACCTGAAGGCCACCGTCAAAGCAACCTGGGCTTCCACTACACCTCAGCAGTGCCGCAGGCTGATTGCCTCCAGGCCATGCAGCATTGATGCAGTAATTCATAGAAATGGAGGCCCAACCAAAGTATTAAAGTGCACAAAAAACATAATCTTCTGACATATTCTTTTTTTTTAATCTTATTTAATATTCTAATTTTGTAAGACAATAAATTTAGGGTTTTCATTATCTGTAAGCAATAAAAAATCTAAATCACATAAAATTACAAAAAATAAAGGCATGAAATAGGCTTTCCCCAACAGTTTTTCACAGTGTATTGTGGGGTATGTGGACCCTCCATGGTGGTGTAGCAAGCTAGGTTTGCATTTTTAATATGAGGAACCAGGGTTTGAATTCTGCTTGCGTCAGGATGGTCATCTGGCATGAAAACTCAGCCAAGTCTGTGTGCAAATTACAAGTTACAATGAATTGCCGAGGCGACTCCTGAAAAAGGAAGTAGCAGAAAAAGCCTGATTATTGTGAGGTATGTGGGCAATATTTCATCATCTATACACAAATGTATGCGAGTGCTTTCAAAAAAATGAAGTTACATTTTGGGCCAAGAATCATAACATGTGCTGAAAACATTTGATCAATATTGTTATGAAAATACTTTCTAGAATTAAAACAATAAAAAACTGCAGGTGGAACTGTTTTATTATGGGTAGTGATGGCACTATAATGTTCGTTGTTCATGTCGTTCTCATTGTCGAGCTACTCTTTGAAGCCTCAGTGTCTCTGCTGCTCAGCCACCTCAAACTGGTTCTGCTCAATATCTGTGGCTCGGTGTGGATCAGAGAGATCTATTTGGAAACAGATACTGATAATAGAGCTCTCTGTCCTCTCTTCATTACATCCTGCGGCATGTCCAATAACAGTTCATAAACACCTCCGGGTGCGGGTGTGGTTGAATTGGAGGCAATAAAAGCATCTGGGAATGCAGTACGTTAGCAAAGGTGCAACAGGAATTTCAAACGGGATTAGAGGCTAATCTAGGAAAAACCTGTTTTTGTCACGTATAGGGTTACGTGTCCCTGTGAGAATCTGATATATGCCAAGCCCGCTCTTCATGGCAAGAAGAGAACAAGAGAGCAGGCCACCCGAGAAGGCTGAGCCCAAAAGAATGCAGCTCTGGTATTCATTAATGAAGAGAGTTCTTTGCAGTGGTGGAACAAGAGGGCAGGAATGAGGGGATAGGTTGACAATGATACAGGAGTGGTAGAAAAAGAAATTAGAAAGAAAATGATGATTTATTAACACTTAGCAGTAACAACTGGGGCTTACTACCTGAAACAAAATACAATAAGTCTGGTAATGTTTATTGGAACATTTTATTTATGGTTTTATGAAATGTTGCATGAATTCAACTGTTGACTTCACAAAAAAATGCCTGTTTTTGAAGTCAACCCATGATTGGTTGTGTACAGCTTGACAAGGCTGTGATTGTCGACGCATAACTTACAAACGAACTCTTTGGCATCCTGCTCAAAGCTCTACTGCATCTAAAATAACAATACAAAGATCTGTATAAAATATATAACATTCTTTAACCAGTTTGTTAGTTTGCAGCTCACAGTAAACAAGAAATTAACACCTTTTTGGCCCTTCAGTGGTAACCGAACCAGCAGAATCACCAGATCAGGGCACGCACTCACTACTATCACACATGCAAACATACTTTATGAGGAAGGGGGTGAAAAAAAATGACACAACATCCCAAAACTACACTTTTTCAACACCCGCTCTGTGTCAGTTTAAATAATTATAATTAAAACACACTTTATATATTATGCACCTCATTGTTCACATATCTCAAGACCTTTGCAGAACCAGCTGCTCAGGCTGGAGAAACATGAGCAGCGGGGGCTTCAAATCTTGTGTTATCAGTTTAAATTAATGAGATCAAGGACAGTTCGCCGAAGGGAGTTCATCGGTGTGATGGGAAAAAGATTACTCAAAAGTAAATCCAGAAAAGAGGGAGAAGAGAGGGAATGAAGATAAGATAACCCCTTGCTGAATATTTAACAAAAGTTAATGAAATGAATAATATTTAGGGAATGTGGAAACCAGATAAGATAAGAATATCTCCTTAACTTAGTGGGGAAAGAAATAAAATAGATAATAAAATTTATAATAATAATAATAAAGGGGATAAGCAGCATTTTTTATAATAATAGAAAGACATATTTATATAAATAGCATGGCATGCACTCTGTGAGAGTATATTGCCATATTACAATTCACAATACTGTCCAAGTACCTCAGCGGATTCATCTTTTCTCAGTGTGTTGGGCAGGCTGCCTGCAGGCGTCCAGCTCAGTGTGAAAAAGAGGGTCAGAGCGCAGCTCTGCCGTCAACATGTGAAAAACAATCATTTTTCAGACGTTGCTTCTTTTTCCCAAAATGTATGCATTCACAAATGTCTTGCAGTCTTCACAGATTCTCAAAAGTTTTTTTTTTCTTTCACTGAGAATCCAAATCTTGGTTGCTTAAATAAAGATTTCCACTGCCTCCGACTCCAGATCATCCAGGCCTCTGAAGGTATTTAGCAGCATCTTCTTAGGCACTGTCTTGTCTGGAGGTTTAAAAAAATAAGGGAAAGAACAATTATACTACTGCTTGAAGGTGAAAACATTGGAAAAAGTTTTGCATTGAATGAAAGGCTTAACAGAAGTTCTTCACAGTTACAGAAAGAAGTCGGGTGAATGTGCTCAGTCAACAGATTCGCATCACTTCCCAACCGTGCACATTCCACAGGCTGCAAATTATGAAGCATGACCTGCACTGATGCAATGTGACCAGATGGTTAATCCTCACCATGGTTAATCAATGTGAAGTGAGGACAAACATGACTGGATTTGTGCATTTTGAGTTCCTAGCTTTATAATGTGTGATGTTTAAGCTTTAAATTGTGACTGATTGATTGCTCACCATTGTTTAGCTTAGTTGTGCTGGTTTCCTCTTTAGGTCTGGTTTCCTCCGCCTGCTTTTCGAGCATTGAAGGTTCCAGCTGTGCAGATAACTGACGGATTGGCAAAGTCTGATCGTCAGACAGATTTTTACCTAAAGACACCATCACAGAAGATGTCAATATTTTGTTTTGATGCACATTTTTGTGAGTTGTAAAGGTTCATACTGCTTCTAACCTTTAATGTTGGTGAAGGTCGTGCTGATGGAGGGAGTGGAGGAAGCTGGTCGGAGTGGAGCCCCCACCATGTTCACGAGGTTTACTCGGCGACTCCGCTCATCCTTCTGACTTTGATCCTGATGCAGCCGCTGGTTGAGAATCTTTATCACGGCATCTTTTTCCAATATCTGAGCATAAAGGGCTCGAATTCTGATGCGAACAAGGAATATAACAACATTGGTAAAAAAAACAACACACATAATAGAGCAAAAAGATCCTTTCCATCATGGTTTTCTAAAAAAAAGGTACCTGTTTTCCATCTCCTGATTCCTGTGGTCGGGAAGTGGCAGGTCCTCGTTGAAGCTGTTGTTAGAGGAGTGGCAGGGCGAGTGGTTAATGATGGTGGTGTCTCTGAAAAAACAATCAAAAAATAACATAAAATAAATATAAAAAATAAATAATATATGTGCCAGTAAACATTAGTAAGTAAAGTACCTCTGAGCAGCAGCAGTCGCAGCCACCTCCATGGCGAACTGCCTCATGGTGCTCTCCTCCAGGTACTTCTGTTCCCAACGCACCATGTCGGCTTCGAGTGCCAGGATCCGCTCCTCGCGCTCACGCAGGCGTTCTTGGAGCGAGCTCACGGTCAGTCCCGGGGGCTGAGACTGTCTCTGTAGTAGACAGATGGAATATATAACTTAATGACAAAAAAAAACGTAATGCTCTGTCACAGCTTCCTTGGCCAAGAGGTTTACCTGCTGTGCCCTCAGACTCCTCAGCTCCTGCTCCAATCTCGTCCTGAGCTTCATCTCTAGGCCCTCCCTCTTCTCACATGTTGACTGCAGCTGAGCCAGCGCGCTCTGGAGCCTCTCCACCTTCTCCACGTACGCCCTCTTCCTCCTCAGCTCCTCCTCGAGCTGGCGACCTCGTCCCCGAGCCGCCTCCAGAGCCTCCTCAAGCCGCTTCGTCCTGAGGCTCTGCTCTTCCACTGACGCTCGCAAACGTTGCAGCTCCCGCTCCATACGCTCCCGCTCAGTATTCTGCTCCTCATCTGAACAACAAAATATAATGGAAAGGTGAGCCTTGATGCATGTAGGAGAGCTCCAGGAAAAAATGTAAACCTGGACACTGTTGTTGGTTGGGTGGTAAGGGCTTTGCCTGCATATAAAACTAGAGATGCAACAGACAACTGGCCACAGATCGGCCACAGAACTGGCCAATTCCAACAATTTTTAGTCTATAAACACATCAATCACCAGTATGTACATAGACGTACTTTTTTTAATTAAAAAAAGAAAGTTAGGGACGTATTCTTTGATGCATAAATAAGAAAATATTGCAATTCCTTAATTTTACGTTTAAAAACAGTCACCGCAATCAAAAACCCTGCAGCACATATTTTTCTCTGGCATCAGTCGGAATTGGCAGGCCAGACCATGCAGAAAAAGCCTGATCGCTGCATTTCTGTATGAAACGGTTTCCAAAACCCACATAATAATTTCCAGAGTGGCAACATGGTGGCCAATGTTCTTCATTTAGCGAAGCAGTTCTGGAACGCCAAAAAGAAGAGGGAGGGAGAGGAGAAGGGAAGGGGAGAGAAAGCTTTCCCATCCCTCTGACCCACATAACACAAAACATTCCTCATCAAGGCCACACAAACATCAACGTTCTGCCTGAGACCAGATCCTTAAACAGACACCACAAATCACACTCCCAACAGGTGGAGGGGGGAAGACCTCATTCCTACCACTTCTACTGCTCCTGTATGATTAAAGGACGCTTCATTTCCTTTTGCACAAAGCTTTCTTATTTCTTATTAAGCCTTCTTTGCAAATCAGGCAAGGTTATGCAAGTGGAAATTCCTTCATGCAAAAAGCTCCAGAAAGAGGCCCCATGCTATGCTGCAATCTAGTTCAGTCATGCATCTTGTTTCTAAAACAGGCTCTAACTAAGGACGTAGCGAAGGCTCGGGATGTAAAACTTCAGCTAGAGGCCATCTAGTTACTGCAGGCACATGACTTTTTCTGGATAAGTAGGTTTTACAACAATAATGAGGCGCAGAGGTATGTGCTTAGAGCAAAACACGCTATTTTAGTGAAGCGTAAGGTTGACGAAACAAAGGAAGTAGTTCTGGAGTTGGCCTGTTCGACTAACAGACTAAAAAAATAAATAAAAAAAACACTTCTTGCTCGGCTAGTGGACAACACTCTGTCAAACTGAGATATTGAAGAGGCCATCATCGTTTCAAATTGACAATTTTAGGACAAGGATTTATCTTGCAGCAGAAATACCACAGCTGACTAAATGTTAACAACTAATGGCGCTAAAGCTAGCATAGAGCTTTCTTGTTGGTGCTAAATTAAACGACTATTTAACAAACCTGAAGTGTATTTGATTATCTCAGGTTCAAGATAGTTTAAACGTGACAGAATTTCTGCAGGTTCCAAGTTAGATTTAAGACTTTTTAACATACTTTTAAAACCATGGTGACTTAAATGTTAGTACTATATGATATTCACAAAATTACTAAAGCTAACCAAATAACTTACAGCTAACAACTAACTCACTTAAAAAAAATAACAAAAAATAAACTTTATATACAGATTTGGTGTTTGTGACTGCAGTGATTTTATGCCTAAAGCTTATCTAGCTTCGACACCTTCAAACAAATTGCAGGGTAAACCTCAGATCAGCTATTGTTAATGGGTTTTAGTCAACTACAGAAACCCCTGTTTTCAAGCCAGACCTTATTACATACATACACTTTTCATGTCAAAGGAGCTGATTGTAAATAACTAACAAGGATGTTTTGATTTTTTTGGTCTAAAGAAACTAAAACAGGCAAGTTTAGGGAGATTTTTTTCAGGGGTTCACTAGGAGGCTGAATGTGCAGCTTCATATTCCTCCTGACACAGCCATGTCCTCCTGACATGGCTGTTTACCACCCTACATCAATGTACCACCCTACATCATTTTGTTAAAGAGTAATAATGCCTAAATTCCTCAGCCAAAGCTGTAGCACATGAAAAATGGATGCCTGATGGGTTTTTCTCAAAACTTTTAAACATGAAGGCAAAAGAAGAAGCAATAAATGAACAACTGTAGACATGTAAGATATAACTAAAGTCAAATTAAGACCTTATTTTGTGACCTCGTCCTATATAAGACTTTTAAAGGCTTAAAAGACCATTAAACTTTAGATTGTTTTATGAAATCTTTGTGTTTGTGAAAACAAAAAAGAATGGATTATTAGTTTTCCTCAAATCCTGTTTAGTCTCTTTCTAGTGAACCCAGTATGGTTTATTGCCTTGTCTTGTGAGCTTTTACAAGTTAAGCTCTAGGTCTGAAGAAATAAACCAGCACACTTACTTTGTTCAAGGAGTTTAGCCATAATGTGCTGGTTGTGGTCGGCCACCTCTACTTCTTTTGCAACATGGGTTCTAGCTTTCTCCAGGTTTTCTGTGATGGAGTAACATTTTGAAGTTAGCTCAAACAGCATCTGGTATTACTATATTTTGCCTCTTGGTGTGCCATATGGGATGTTTCATACCTCTGAGGTCTCTGTTGAAATCCTGCAACCTCCTGATCTCGGCCACCAGCCTCCTCCTCAGTGTCTGCTCCAGGTTTTCCCTCTTATTGCTGCCCTGCATCAGTGTCTCATAAGCCTCGGAAATGCGCTGAATCTCCTGCTCCAGCTGAAGAAGGAGGGGGAAAGAAAAAAAAAGCAGGAACAAAAAAAGAAAGTTTTTGGTTAACCCAGTTTATATGCTACAGAGGATCTGGAAAATTAATTCATGTTTCTGCAATGTATTCATAGTTCTAAATGTGTTTTTACAGGATAATGTTAGGGCGATCAGGTAGTGCTAGCATAACTTTAAGAAGGAACTAGGTTTATTTTAAGATTAAGTTTTTAAGAATCTGTGTGTGGTTGTGTGTGTGTATGTCTGTGGTATGATTCTGAGAAGGGAATTAAGTTTGCACCACTCCCTTTAAGACTGATTTATATCTACATTCCTCAGAGCTAATAGCTGCAATTCCAGGTGTGTGCGCGTGCGTGCACAGCAGCATGCAACGCAATACGCATAAAGAAAGACTGACACAGCGATTTGGGAAAGCTGCCAGCAGGAGGGAAGGTGTACATGCCTGAGCCTGGGCTGTGGAAACGGCAAAGAGACACCCACCATTACAACAGTCACTCAGGCATGTTTACTCAGGGCTGCGGCCCAACGGGGAAAAGTTTCCAACCCTGGTAATTATCATTCTTGAGGGCTGAGGCACGGCAAAAACCATGTGACATAACTCCAACAGAGAGTGGGTTGATTTTTACAAAGATTTGGCTGAGGTGTTGAGTGTCGCCGAGGCTGTTTCAAGCATGCTGAACAAGGATATTAAAGGCAAGTATAGTAAAAAAACAGAGGGAAAAGCGCCTCTTAAAAGCAAGCGCATGGGAAAAAATGCAATTGGATGAAAAAAGGAAATGGACCATTCACTTTTACTTTTCTTTTCAACTACATCCTAACACTAGCCTATTACCCAACTAAATGACAGCAGTGGGACGTGACCAAAGTTATCCTGAAAATCAATGGCCTCCCTGAAAATAAAGCAGACACACACACAGGCCTCCAGCGTGTCAGCCACATAATGAAAGAAGTGTGCAAACACAGGAGCAGGCTGTGACCTCTGTTTGTGGCTCTGCATTAAGGAAAGGTAGCAGCTGCTGATCTCATATGTTTATCCCAAGGAGGGGTGTGTGCTAGCCCCAGCAGTCTCCAGATATCTTGGATATCAAGGGAGCAACTGTCAACTGGAGTTGTGTTTCAAAAGCAGGTGTCTGGGAGGAAGAATGCTGTGTGGATCTTCAGTTAAACTTTTCTTTAGATTGAGATGTTATTTTTTATTTTAGTATTCTTTTCTCGTTGACTAATTTCTGATGTTATTGTCAGTTTCTCACCTTCTGAATCCGACCAGTCTTCTCCCTGTGAGCTTCCACCTCTTGTCTCAGCCTCTCATTTTCCATCACTAGAAGCTCCATCTGGTTAGGTTCCTCCAAGCCAGCAGGTGGCAGGCTGTTGAATGTGTTGTAGCTAGGTACTTCTCCTTGCTGATCAGACTGGACATATCTGTGAGAGAAATGTTGTTTTGTGATTGGAGGCAGAGTATGGTGGGTCTGGTTGCCTTGCAGTGTTATGTCAAATTTGATTAGAGGGCTCTAGAGGATTAGAGGATTCTAAAAGTGGAACATAGTGTTAGTCATACCATAGACTACTTAAGTATTTGTGAATATGCTGCTGCTGTATTCCAAACATTACAAATATCTACAGGGTCAGACTTGTTCCTCTGCAACTATTTCGAAATTAGATTCCGTATGCAGGCTGCAGTGTGACTCATATCCGTAAGTATGTGTTTACGCATGTAAAACAAAGCCGAGTATTGGGCGGGTTAAGAAGTAATACCAATGTTATGATGTAATGCTACCTAAACCACACATAAACACAAATACAGTGATGTAAAATAAAGTTCTTCTTTCCTACCTGAGTGGCTGAGCCTGAACTGGTTCCTGGACCTGATGAGGGATAAATCTCTGGCCCTGGATGGGGCTGTTGTATTCTGGGGGTGGGTTGCGTTTGTCCGTGTTTTGCCCCGTCCTCTGAAGACACTGTGGGGTGTAGTAAGGAAGCTCCGGATAGCTGTGGGAGTTGATTTTTAGGGCTGCAGCTTTAGCCGCTGCATCACTTCTCTCCAGGGACATCTGCAAGAGATGCTCGCTGAGTGAGCGCATGTGGCTGCATTTTTGCTCCAACAGATCTGCTTCTTCGTGGAAGGATCCATCATGCAGCACAAGCTGCCCCTCATGGAGCTGCCTGTGGCCCCAGTGGGAGGACAAGTACTGAGAATGTACTTTGGCCTGCTCGTAGGTTGGCAGCTTCTCTCCATGCAGCTGGAAGCCACTTTCTGAGTGATGGTAATCCCCTTGGTGCTCCTGGCCCTGTGGCTCCTGCCTTGCTGACAACTGGGGAAGCTGTGGGTCCTCATGAGTGAGGCTTTCCAGAGAAGATCTGGGGCTCCTGCTCATTTCACCACCACTGCTGGGTCCACTGTTGCTTCCGCTGCCTCCGCCTCCACGCAGGGCCTGCTGCTGGATGGCCAGTAAGGTGCGGGCGTCTGTGGGGTTTCCATAGCGGAGCTGTTCCTGGATGAGCCGGTGTAGGACCGTGCCAGACGGCTCCTCAGTGGACGACATAGTACAGTGTATAAAAAAGGTTCTCTCCAAAAGAATCAGCAGAGCTGGTTTGACTCAAAGTGAAAATGTTTTCAGTAAATCAGTTGTGAACCTGAGACAGAAAGACATAAACATAAACTGCTTAAAGAGAAACTGTAATAACGAAGAAGCCATACTTTTATGTTATAGAAACTGTCTAAATACAAGTAAACATTGCAAACAGCGACAACCCTGCGATGTGGTGACATTTTTCATTGCAGGCAAAAACTTCATGCGCCAAAAATTCCTTTCTCATGGGGGAGCAAAAACGCACAAAACCGCGTTGTAAAAATTGTTTCGCCCCTCAAAGCTCAAATATCAAAATTATAGCAAAGTAAATACTCATAAATTCTTCAACACCGTGTCTCTGTCTCCAAAGTTTTAACCCGAAGCAGCAATGTAGCGTCTCTATCCACGTCCTGGTGCGACTTTTGATCCGATAGAAACAGAAGCTTCTCTTACCAGCTCACGCTTTCATGATGATAAAACCCTTTGATCGAAGAGGATTATATTCCAAAGTATTTCCAATATTCCCTCTGGGTTTTTAGTCGAGTTAAACGGGCCTCGTGTTGCCGCGCTCCTCTCTCGCTGTGAAATGATTATGGTGAGAGCAAGCGGCGATAATAAGTAACCGAGGAGGGACTGAGGTCGGAATGCCAGGAATGTAAAACGCGAGGTCCCTCGGGGATCAAAAGCCTAAAGAAAAACCACACGGGAGGAGGAGGAGGAGGAGAGCGCTGCGCTTTATTAGGCCAGCGAGAAATGAAAAAATGCAACGGGGAGAATATGAAATGTGTCTAACAACTTTTAAGTGAATATGTTGACATAAAAATCAAAACATTTTAAAGAACGAAATAAACTGCAGCAGCAGACTTCATGAAGCACATGAACAATTTCCTTTTAAAAAACCAAGAAATGTATTATATATTTCGATTTTTTATAATGACAATTTTAATATCTTCAATAAAAACAGAAAATATTAATAAAATCATTAGTTAAGCATAATTTAAAACAATGTGAATTCCCGTGGTGTATATTATTCCGTGATAAAATGCTGCTTTACTAATAAACAAACTAATAAACAAAAAACAACTCATATTAGTGATGAAATATAGATTTTCACTGCAAAATTTTACCCACTGCATTTTTAAAAAGCACACTGAAGAAAAAAAAACCCAGCTGAATCGTTTACTTAAGCCAGTGACATCACAAGAGGCAAATATCGCGCTGATTGGGTTCGAATTTATGTGTTTCAGCCACAGATTGACTTCAATGAACCACAAGGTTAAGACGGATGGTAAAACAGACACAATGATTGTCTTCAGAACTTTTCAACTGGAAAATATGTTTCCTGTAAACTGTGTCAATGTTGTATTCTGCTTGTGCCACTTTAAATATTGACATTATTTGCTATTACAGTGACACTACATGCAATCTGAACTCATGCTAATGTAGCTTCCCTAGGATTTTTTTTCTTACTTTGTCTCTCTTGTGGTGACAGGAGGAGTGATGATGGCATAAGGTGTATTGCGGGTATATATACATGTTTGGGCTAAATGGTAGGATTAAACCTATGTTTTTGGCAGAATTAGCAGGTGGTGCAGCAGTTCTGCAGAAAAAATAATTTAATCATTATTTTAATTGATGGCATTAATGAGCCCATGAGGTTTTTTTAATCACACCTTGACTTGAAATAGCCTACTTGCTAACGATCTTTGATAATGAAATATGGTGATTCAAGTCTGCCATGGTCCTCTACAAACCATTATGTTCTTATATACTCCTTAAATGTTTTCTGCCGCCTCAGAGAATAGAAATACATTCTTTTGATGGTGGAATGTGAGCTAAATCATGCACACAAAGAGGAAAAAAAACAAGAAAAATACAAATTTACATACTCAAAAATCTGAACAGTTGTCTTATACCTTATGTGATGTCAACAGGTGAATGGAAACCTCTTTTTAATAGAGTGGATATTATCTTGAATAGCGATTTATAGCAAAATAAATACAAAAACTCAAGATGACTAAACATTGTTCTACATGTTCCAAAAAAAGTTTAAAGTGAGTTTGATTCATTTAACAGAAAAGTCTTTAAGCCTAAACATGGTTTAATATGAGCATGTACAATTGAAATTTTGAGTCAGAAACCAAGGCTCATCTATTTATGATTTTCCTTAATTTATTGTTTGTATTAGATATGACGGTAAGTGGTCCAAAGGCCGAGAACTGATATGTGAAAAAATAAATAAACAACATCATTTTAGTGGCCAAACAGTAGACTTAACTTTGAAATGTATTTACATGTTTCATTATAAAGTTAAATATGTATTTCAAAAAAGATGGACATGATCACTTCAAAGCCTTTTGGTGGTTATATGCACTATGTTCTTCTTGAATGCAATTTAACTCAGAAATAAATGGCTGTCTATTTCATGACCTCATGAAAGCTGATAATATAGATATCATGCCCTTTATTTGTTGATTTTATTAGATCTGAAAGCAAGTGGTCATAAAAGTAAAAATAGAAAATAAATAAATGGATCATTATAACTGGTTAAAAAGTAGCTTTAACTTTAATAAATAAATAAATAAAATAGACACCATAACCTTTATCCTTTGTTTACTGTTGTTTGTGAAGTAGACCTACTTGAGCGCACTATTTTGCTTTGTGATACAACGTAGCTTAGTAATTATCAGCATATTAATAATTTTGCTTTATGTGTTGCTGTCTTTAAATATAAAGTAAAGTTTCATGTTTACAAGAAAAACTATTACTTAAACATGTCTATAAGCTTGTCTAAAGGTACATTTAGCATATAATGTATATGCTACATCATGTTGTCTGGTCTGTTAAGTTAACAGTGTTTGACTTACATGAATTCTACTGAAACTGCTATTTGGCTGTGTGCCCGCTCAGCCCTTCATCCATAGGTGTTCACCAACAAAGAAATGCTGAATTCAAAATCTCCTTCCAGGAACATTCCTGGAAAATTCTCTCAAAAATGACTAGCTGTTGAAATGCCACATTATGTGGGCCTTTTATTATCCCCATATCAGTAGCCATTAATCTTGCAGAGGAACACATGCCAGTTTCTTTTTGCACAACATGACTGGCTGTAAAAGTGTGCCAATTCTTATCTAGCATCATGTTTTGCAAGTATAATGTTCATAATGAAAAGTAGCTTCAGCTGTTAAATGTGTTATAGAGGTAATAAAGGAAACAGTGCAGCAGGTTGTCACAGGCATGAAGGAAACCAGCCTTGTGGCTTTCACCATAGATCACTCTTCAGTAAGTTGTTGCATCTGTTAAGGTTGTTACACATGCCTTAAAAATTTAGTGTGTGTGTGTGTGTGTGGTGTGTGTGTGTGTGTGTGTGTGTGTGAGAGAGAGAGAGAGAGAGAGAGAGAGAGAGAGAGAGAGAGAGAGAGAGAGAGAGAGCAATCGTGAGTGTGTAGCAGCTGTTCTCTGGAATCTTAGGTCTTTCAACACTACTGCTAACACAGATGCTCTTTGTGACGCACATGATACAGAGTAGCAGCTTGAAAATATGCTACAGTTTGATTTTACTCTACGTACACTATATTGCCGAAAGTATTCGCTCACCTGCCGTGGCTTGCATATGAACATAGTCCACTCTTTGCAGCTATAAGAGCTTCAGATCTTCTGGGAGCACTGTCCAGAAGGTTTAGGAGCATGTTCATGGGAATTTTTGACAATTTTTCCAGAAGCACATTTGTGAGGTCATAGACTGATTTTGGATGAGAAGGCCTGGCTCTCAGTTTCTGCTCTAATTCATTCCAAAGGTCTCCTATTGGGTTGAGGTCAGGTCTCTGTGCAGGCCAGTCAAGCTCATCCATACCAAACTGTCTCATTCATGTCTTTATGGACCATGCTGAACAGTCACAGAAGGTCAACCCATACCTCACTTTGACTTTTGTGTGTTATAGAAATGTCAGAGTTTGTGCTCTTAAAGACATAAATGCCTCAAATGAAGGCGGAATACAAGTCTTCATTTCTGTCAAAGCCAAATCATATGTCTGGACCATTTACTACATGACTAGATCAAACCAGCACTATGTTAAGGATGTTAAACTTGACTCTGACTTGTGGGCCCTTTATACAGCAGAGGTTTCTGTTACAATATGGCAATCATATTTCCTTTTGTCCAATGCAGAGACTTGAATACATGCTTTGAGAACTTAAAAAAATAGATGTCTGCAATGCTCTGCTTCCTGGTTTTCCCAGAATATACATAATATTGTCCCTCCTTATGCTGACAAAGACCAGTAAGAGAGTTCACATAATTACAATTTTGAAGTTTCTGAATATCCAGTAAATTTTAGAATTTATTTTAAGTTGCTTTTTAGGACTTTTAAAGCCATGGTCTTAGTCATATATATTTATCAGATCTGTTATTATTGAGTCAGGTCCCTTGGGTCTTCTGGGAAACCTCTTTTGATAACACTCAAAGAAAAAAACAAATGATGGTGACACATGATTTTCTTATTACAGCCCTCCTCCTTGGAACAATATTCCTGAAGAAACCTCACTAGACAGGAGAGTCTAGTGATGTTATTTAAAGCAAATTTAAGATTCATATTTCTAGTTTGGGTTTTAGCTATATTAGGAATAAATATTGTTTATTTCTAATTTAGTCATATCTCAGTTAATTGAAATCTGTAGTTTTAATGCACTTTTAGTTTTAGTTAGTTTTTTTAGGTTTTATATTGAATTTAA
Organism: Crenichthys baileyi; assembly: GCA_036173005.1. Taxonomy (NCBI): domain Eukaryota; kingdom Metazoa; phylum Chordata; class Actinopteri; order Cyprinodontiformes; family Goodeidae; genus Crenichthys; species Crenichthys baileyi. The sequence goes on along the minus strand of JAHHUM010001193.1, from coordinate 347,088 downwards.
ACAACAGAATTCGGTACATCTGTTTTGTTGTATTGTCATGATTAATGAACTTTTATACCTGTTGTTTGAATTAAATGTCAATTTTAGTTTATTCATTTATTTATTGTCAATACTTGCTTTTCCTTTTAGGGTCAGGGGGGCCTGGTGCCTATCTCCAGTCATCATTGGGCGAGAGGCAGAGTACACCCTGGACAGGGTGCCAGTCCGACACAGGATTTGGTTGGATCGACTGCATTGCTTGTCCTAACCACCATGCATGCACACACTCACACCAAAGGGAAATTTAGAGCAACCGGCTAACCTAAAAGTCATGTTTTTTGACTGCAGGAGGAAGCCAGGGTACCCAGAGATAACCCATACATGCACAGGGAGAACACGCAAATGGCATGCAGAATAAGCCCAGGCCAGGATTTGAACCCAGGACCTTCTTGTTGCATTGCAGTAGTGCCAACAACTGTGCCACCGTGCAGCCCAACTTGTTCATGTCTGTTTAATTAATTTCTGAAATTTTTATTTTTGTTCTTATTTATTCTATGCTTCTAATAATTCTGATGTCTAACTATAGTGTATTATCATTATTACTAATACAATCATGCTTTTTCAGTCCTTCAAATCAATGTCACCTCTGTCAACCCGCGTAGTTCTGTACATTTTCTGTTTCTGTTCTATGCTTAGTTTGTTTTTCTTTGTTTTATCCTTTATTGCCTCCTGTTTTTATCCTATGTAAACACTTTGTGGTGCTCTTTTCATGTATGGAAAAGGCTCTCTAAATAAAAATGGAATGATTGATTAGTGTTAGATGGAGGATAATAAGCATTATCACACTTTTAAATAATCCATGTTACCTCAAAAGCTACCACCCAAAATTCAAATGCAAGTTTGAGCTAACATGGTAAATGTGTGCAATCAAAGCACAGCAGTCCACAGCAATCGACTGTTGTATGTAGCAACTGGCCCCCAGCTGATTATCTTTTTAGACCTAAAAATCTATAAGCCCCCTGTAATAGTATTGAACTGCTGATGGTAACCACTATCATACAACTGGCTCTTCAGCCCTCCTTTATTAAACACAAATTCCAATCATGGCCCAGATGGTCTGTATTGTTGAAGAGACTGCTTTAAAATAAAAATAAAAAACAGCTGTGGCATCTCTGTGGGCAACTCTACATAGAGGAGAACAGTTAGCAAATTGGAAGCTGTTTGTATTTCCCCCTCATATCTAGAGTCTGTGAAGCAGCTCAGCCTCCACCTTTTAAAAAAACCTGTTCATGTCATTTAACACCACCTCACTACTTCCTCTGTTCTCTTCCTCTCTCTTTCTCTGTGTGTGTGTGTGTGTGTGTGTTTGGTGGTGGGCAACGCCTCTGGTCATTTTGTCCTCCATTGTAGCACACTTCCTGTGAACTACCAGAGGAATGTGAGGCTGATCCTTTGAGATGTATGGATTTATTCCAAAAGTCATTACAACAGATCAAAGTTTGAAATGTTACACCACAAAATAAATCCTGTGTCTGTCTGTGGGCTCTAAAACTGTAAGCCTAACAAAATCTATATTTCATGATTTGCATCTTGCTCGTGGAAAAGAACAGTGGCATTTACAGAATATATGAGAAAACCTTAAACAGTACGTCTGTTGCTAAATTCGGTAAACTCTCATTGCTCCTGAGGTTACACAGAAAAAGAAAACGAATGCACGTGCAGTAAAAGATGCTAAATACATGGTTGTGAAAAAAAGTATTTGGCTCCTCACAGATTTTGGCCCCCCTCGTTTTTGCTTTTTTTCACACTTAAATGTTTCAGATCATCGAGCAAACGTTAATAGAGCACAGATATAATCTAAACACAAACACCAGTTTTCAAATAATGATTTCATTTATTAAAGAAAAATAGCTGTCCAAACTAACCTGACCCTGTTTGGAAAGGTAAGTGTCCCTACAGCGTGGCTGAAATACGCTAATAGCAGGCATAGCAAGCAATTACTTTTCACATAGGGCCAGGTTGGTTAGGGTAGGTTTTTTGTCATTATCAATGAATTTATCATTTGAAAACTGCATTTAAAATTTACTTAGTCTGTGTTGACTCTTGTTCAAATTTGTTTAATCGTGTCAAACAAAAAATAAAATAAAAATAAAAAGTTTGTAAGGGAGCAAATGCCTTTTCACAGCACTGAACAAAATAAGTCAGTAGTTTACTAGTTATGTTAAGAGTCTTAATTTAATTCAACAAATTTAGCAATCGTCCCTGTTTGTGTCTAAGCTGGGGTTACATTTCTTGCTGTAATCAATCATGTTCTGTGGTTTGCCTCCCCAGCTCTATCTGTTCTGATACCTGTTCATCGAACACAACCGGCCGGCCATTCACCTTGAAATACATGCAGTTACACTCAAACAAAATGGTGTTTTTCGCATTTAACAATAAGTAATAAATAGACAAATATAAAATGCCTGATGTGACTGTAAAGCAACACACGCTCTGTAGTACAGCTAATTTAAGGAGTTCATTACTAGCTCACCAGTTACCTGTAAAACAAGTTGCATGTGTTAAATGCAGAATGTGAAAACAACCAAACGGCCAAACGTTCTGGAATCTTAAAAGATGGTCTTTAGTTTTCTTTTTCAATTCCTTATCTTATAGACTATTTTATACACTATCTTATAAACTAAACAAAACAGATGACCCAATTATTAGGGAACCATCTGTTGGATAAAAGGCTCTATAACCCCATTAATATATAGAAATTGTTGAAAATGTTTAAATACACAACAGACCAACTAAAATCCTGTCAGATTAGTGTGTTTTTTTCCCCTAAGCTACAGTAATTATGACCAGAAGCCCATTATGATCTGATCTTAGTTGTCTCTTTGATAAGACACTAAACCCAAGAGATTTTTGTTGTTGTTACTGTAAACCCCAAAACACTATGTCCTTGACTCACTGTCTATCTCCCTGTCTCAGTTTCTGTCTGCCTCACTTTCTTTTGTTCAAGCCTTCAGACTCAGACACCGCCTTAGTCTTTGATGAGTGTACGTGTCCTGAGACAGTAACTTTAAAACCTTTTACAGGACAGGATGCTTGTTACAACGCCTGTACCGATGGGAAAGTGAAATAGAGTCATCTGATAGGGTGGGATTGACGAGGAATGTAACTGACATGACTTGGAAGGAGTGGGATGGATTTCTCTCGTTGGATCTCACATCCCAGCTCTGCTTCCTTTTTAACACAAACACAATGGACAAAGGTGAGGTGGTATCCGGTTCACAGGAAAAAGCTGACAACAAGCTTCCCATGTCTTTGCAGTTTGGAATTGCTTCCAGGGCCGGGATTTGTTTTCATGTGAAGCTATGTCGAAACAAGCATGAATTCCTTTTAAAACCCAGTTAGACTGATACAAAGGAAATAAAATAGCTATTGGTTACTCAAAGGTGGCCGCGTGTTGCGGCACGTTGTGGTGCAGAGAAGGGGTAATTTACAGACGTTCCAGACAAGAAGACTTAATGCATAACTCAGAAAAAAATAAATCTGCTATGGAGATGAAACAGATGTGCAGCCATATCTCATGCAGGTTTTAGTGCCCAGAAAGTAATCTGTTGGATTGTAAATGCAAGTTGCGATCCCAAAAGATACATTAATAGTTCAAAATGTTAAAATAAAATGCACAGATTGTTTTAGAAAAGATGTCTAGAAACGTCAGATATATTAGTCACTACTTATTTGCTATAAGAGGTGTTGCATTGGCTTCAGTTTTCACAGCATATAGCTCCATTTCTCTTTTTTATACCTCGCAAACCATAGTTTGACTTTCTAAGCATGCAGACAAAGGGTTTTCAACAAAAAAAATTACATTTCCAAAATGCTAGAACTTTAGTGTATGTTAATTTCTCAGCTGACTCCATGCTGTAGCGAGTGTGTGTCCTAAACAATCCCCAGCTTTGTCTGTGGAACTGGAAAGTCCACATTTTCCTCACCTTTCATGATATTTGAGATGTTGTTTTGTACTTTGTTTTGCTGAACTCAGTGCTTTCAGTATCAAGTAAAAATATTAAACTATAGTTTGCATTTTAAAAGGATCAACAATACGGTGCTTTTAGAAGCATACAATTGATAAGGATCAACACATAATGCTGTTGTTGGACTGAATAAGTAAGCTCAACTGATTGAGACTGCAAACTGTGTAAATCTGTGGCTTTAAGCCTTTAATTTTAAGCCTTTGCAGGCAAAATGATACACCCCTAAACTGTTCTTGTAGTTTTTACTTTGGTATGGGACCAAACTATTCCTCACAACAATGGAAAATTAAATGTACAAAAGACCCAAATGACCCAAAAGGTGCCCAACAACTGCTCTTGACTCAATAGGAGAATGGGTCTTTTGGGAAAAAAACAAATTCACATACCTTAGCACATAAAATTTAAATGTTTACAGTACCATAGCAACTTAACTTTCCCTTTGAATTGCAACACTGAGTGACTAGCATCTGATCTCAGGCGTATTACTCATAAGGCTCCCGGGGCAAATAGTTCAGTGTTTCTGTAATAATATATTTTTTTCCCCTTTTCACAATTTTGTTTTCCCTTGTTTTCTTTCCTTTATCTTCAGCCTAAATGTTTCTGGTATTTAAAGTTTTATATGTAGGCACTTGACCTGGGGTTAAGTTACATATAAAACAAAGCATAAAATCACACAACAAAAGATACTCACCACAATGTTCCAGATGTTGGAAACAAAACGTAAAGTAGATTTTAGCTGCCATGTAAGTGCAGATAAAATGTGTTTAATTTCTTCTCATATTGAAAAAAGGTCAGCTTTACATAACAAATGTAACGATCTCTAGGAAGAATCGGAAATAATCGTATTATTCTGAGATTCCACTCAGGGGGCCTTTTATAAAAACCTGCCCAAGCTGCTCTTTGGAGGTGTGAAACCATTTTTGCCCCGGAGACAGCGTGTCTCCTGCAGTCGGCTGATGCAGAAAAAAGCCATGACACCCTGTCCTAAAACATTTGCCCTGACCAGCTGCTCTGTGCCATCCTGGTGGGTCACCGGGATGCCGAATGCCAGTCATTCATTTGGACCTGGATTTGTGTGCCCCCCCCCAAACAGTAAATAGCTTTGCTCCTCTGCTGCTGAGGCAGCACATAGCATGTGATCTGATGCCTGGCTTTGGCCAGCGGCACCCTGGAAAGAAGGTGAGAAAAGGGGGGCTCTGTGTCTGCATGCCTGGAAATGTATGAGGGGTTTTCCAATGGTCCAAAAGCAATGAGAGGAATGTGGCCTATGGCAGTAAGTGGGTGTCTGTGGAACCAGGTAATTCATGGACATGGTTGTCTGGAAGGTGATAAAATGTAATGGAAACATGGCAGTTTGCTTACACTCGATTTTAGAAAAGTAAACAAATCTACTTTGAAAGGAGACTGTGTATGTAGGTATTATGTTATGGCATGCATTACAGCTTTATTTAGCCATTGTACAACATATTAGAAATGTAATGGTTCATTCCAACATACAGTCTCCTTTCTGTTGTATGTAGGAATACATACTTAGCATTGCTTAGTGTTTACTAGCATTTCCACTGATATTGTGCAATAACGTGGACTTTACAATTGTGAAAAACATAAAGTTTATTCAACATTTATTTAGCACTTCTTTAATATCCCCTACAAATGAAGTTTGAAAATAAAAATGGCTAACATTTCCATTAGTTTTGTGTACACAGGGATACACAAAATCCCAAACCCCTGTTAAAATTCCAGGTATTAGTGACTTCAGAAACATAATAAATCATTTCCAAACATTTTCCACCTTCAGTGAAACCCATATCTTGTGCAATTTCGTCTGAAAAACAAACACTTTTGTTATAGACTCTTGCTAGACCATTTCAAAGCTTGATTTATCTTATGCTGACACCATTCCTTTGTTGATCTGAATGTATGTTTGGACCTATTGTGATGCTGAAAAAGGAAATCCCTGTTCGTATTTGGACATCAAAGTAAGGCTTTGGTTCATAAGTGTTCACTATGACAAAAACACCGGTTCCATCTGTGGAAAGAAACTGCAGAACATGATGCTGCCACCACCATGTTTCACTGTACGCATAGTGTTATTGTTGATGTTTGCACTGTTGGTCCTGTGCCCAACATACCTTTTGGATTTGTATCTGAAGATGTGCAGTTTGGTTCCTTCAAGCTATAAATTATTATCCCACAAGGTTATGGAATGTTTTAGCAACCTCATATTTGGAAGAAAATACATCTAGCAACCACACTTCTTAATCCAAACATATTAAGAATACACCAGGTTATTGGAACATGTAGAACGCAACCAGTACTTATTTGATGAAGCTCATTCATTGTAACTGTTGGCCTTGCTGACCAGTTTCCATTTAGAGTTTTCATAGTTTTTTGAAGAAAACATTTAGCTTTTGATGCTGTGGTCTCTTTTTTCTCTAATTATTGATGACTGTGTTTGCAGTACCATGGTTTATGTACACTGCTACAGATAAAGTGTATTGAATAATCTCTTCTAATTATTTCACAGTTACAATTAATCCACAAAAAAGAAGAATTGATCTAAAAACAAAATTATTTTGATTAATTTTATTGGGGAACAGTGTGCATATATTGCTGCTACTTTTGTAACATTGAGATTAGTTTTATTCTTTGTAACCTCTCTGCAAACTATGACTTTAGCTAAAGGATGCAAATGAACAAATGTCAGTTCATTATTGCCGGATTATCAGGTTAACGGCAGGCATGACCTCAAGAACACAGGATGCTGAAATTAAATTAAAAGGTGCTTCAGCAAAGTGTTAGGTTCAGGAGGTGCTCACTTATGCAGTCAGGTTATTACTCCTTGTTTTTGTTCCCCCATAAATGATTTGCTTGATATTACAATATACATATTTATGAAGTTGTGTAAAAACCTTTACATTCTTACAATATCATATTTATATTGTGATGTCATATATTATAAACTGCTTACATTAATGTATGGCTTAGATTTTTTTGCTGAAGTGGAAGCTCAACTCTTCCATGAAAATACTAATTTCAACAACATTAAAGCCTATGTAGGTTTGCTAAAATGATTTGAACAATAAAATAGTTATAGAAACATTGAAAAAGTTGAACTTTACAGGAATTTTTGGTTTAAAGTCTTTGGCTGCTTGTTGATCAGCTTAAGATTTGTGTGTAAATTAAACAATTTCTAAAAGTGTTGGCTGAAAAAAGCCTCTATGACTTCCAGCTCTGTTGTTGCTCCCATCGAGTCACAGTGATTCAGCTGTGAGATATGTAAATGGTTTCAGCTGAAGTCTGACACAAAGTCTGTATTGTGTAAACCAACAGAAGGACATTGTCTTATTTTACACAAAATGGTTTATTTTTAGTGCCGAGACAGAAACCAGAGGAAAAATATCTAATCTGTGGTTATTTAAGTCAACGACAATATGAAATGGAAGGGGAAAGAAGTGATCTCTGTGAAGCCATTGAAAAGTCACATTGTGCTCTGACCCACTTAGATAAAACTGTCTGTAGAACTGCTGTGCTTGCACTATGTACTTGATATTATTGGAAAAAAAGCAGAATCAGTAACACATTTCTGGTGCTGGCCAGCTCCCTTTACGTGTGTTTCAGTCATCTCCACCTTTACAGAGTCTGTCACTGATCTGAAGCCGTTTTACATAACCGTTTAAACATAAACACATTTTAGTTAAAAAAAAAACAAGGAATTTTTCAAGATCAATGTCATTTTACTGAACTTAAATAAAATAAATGCTTTGGTATCTAAACCTGTTGATAAGTTAAGTGTAAGTACAATTAACAACTGTTACAAATCAAAGCTGACAAGTAATTGGAAGTGTTCATAATTTCATCCACTTTGACAAAAATACCCGTTCGTCCATTGGAAGAGGAAGCATGATGACACCATCACCATGTTTCACTGTAGGCCTAGTGTTATTGTTGGTGATGTGCATTATACCTGTAACAAATTATTTTCTTTAATATTGACTGAACTGTGTATAAAAATGAGGATGCAGCTTTAAGATCTCATTACCTGTAAATACAAGAAGATTTTTTTTTTAGGAAGGTGCAGCATATTTTAAAAGTAATGATTTTATTTAGGAGTTTATTACACGTGTTAGTTTTAACTCACAGAATAAAATTGACATATTCTACGGCAGCGCCGTTTTTATTATTTAAACACATTTTCTGAACAGCTATAACCCTAATTCTAATGTTAGACAAGATAGCTTCGATGTGATGACTAAAACTGAAATCTGAATGTTTTGCTCTGTAGCTTCTGATCTGTATCTAATGACTGTTGGCTCTTGGGACAATAGACCCAGTGCATGTTTATGTTTTCTTTCCAAATATCAGCTAACATGCACTGCATTGGGAACACTCAATAACATTTATATAAGAAAAAATTTGTTTTTTAGCTAAGAAAAAAATTAGGACACCCTACTGCCTAACTGTAGTGTTACCCCATTTTAGATCAAGGACTGGGCTTAGACTTGGCCCAGGACATTCAATTTCTTGACTCTTAGCCAGTCCTTGGTACATTTTCCCGTACGCTTTTGAAGTGTTGCAGGTTCCAGTTCTGCTTCAGCTTGAATTGTTTTTACAAATGGTCTCACATTTTCCTCAAACACTCTTTGATACACAGTAGTATTTATGGTTAATTCTTTGTGATGTGCTGCTACACCAAAAATCCCCCGAACCATGATACTTCCACCTCCATGCTTCACAGTTGGAATGAGGTTGTCCCAATAATTTAACTGTCCAAAGAACATTATTCCAGAAGCCCTCGTTTTGTCTACCTTCTCTCTAAACTAGCTGGTCCTTCAGGTTTCTCTTAGAGGACAAAATATTCCTCCTAGCACACCTTCCATGGAAATTAAACTTTTGAAGTTTCTTTTTGATTTGAGAGGCACCAACAGTACCATTAATGACATTCTAGGGATTTTAGAGATGTTTTGTTGACTATTAGCATCTTACAATCTACTCTCTTTGTTAACTTGCTTGGACAGCAAAATCTGAGCACAATGACAGTTGTTTTGAATGTCTTCTATTTGTAGACTATTTTCCATACATTGGAATGGCTGATTTAACACACTTTTGAGACTTTTTATATCCATTACCAGACCCATAAGCTGCTACAATCTTTTTTCTGATGGCCTGATGGCCTCAGACAGTTCCTTAATCTCATGGTGTTAAATCCCACTTCTATAGCCAGGAGCACACCCAGCTAAATGTCTGAGGTTTAAAAATAGCCAAAGTCTTTCAAGATGCTGAGTAACAATGCTCTCATTTTCTGCTCTCAATGCTACAGTCCAAATATCAATATTTCCAAATAAGATTAAAAAATGCAAACTTTCACAGGATGCCCTAATTCTTTTACATGATTATAATAGATGTAACTACCAAGACTAACAATTGCTTCTCAGGACATTAGTAAATATTGAAAACTGGCTGATATAACAATGAGCTGAGCATATATATTTCTGTCCTATTTAACAAATTAAAAGCATATATTTTATGCCCCCTACAACTTTACAAGCTCTGATGAGGGGTCTTCTTCACTGAGCTGCTGAGTAGACTAGAAGGTGCTACGAGCTCCAGATCTACACTTTATGGATGTTACATGTTAGGTGGTAATTATATCGTGTAAGGCCTATAAAATGAAAATTGAACAGAATTATGAAAATTACCAAATAAAAATGTGGCTGTAATAAAAAGCAGACAACACATGCAATCTTGATATGAAGCCTCCCACAGTTTCACAAGTCATTGATTTTTCTCCACGAAATAGTTCTCATCCAACCTTGTACTCGTATTCGTACTAGTACTCATCGTCTTCCGCTTCATCTGGGTTGTGAGGGCAGCAGACTCAGTAGAGACACCAAGACTTCACCACAACGGACCGGCACAGCATTTTTCCGGTCAAGAACCATGGCCTCGGACTTGGAGGAGCTGATCTTCATCCCAGCCGAATGTGACACATTCACATTCGGCTGGGAACCGCCTCAGCGCATGCTGTAGGTCTTGGCTAGAGGGGGCCAGCAGGACCAGGTCATCTGCAAAAAGAAGAGACGAAATCCACTGGTCCCCAAACCAGACCCCCTCCGGCCCTTGACTGCAGTTTGCTTCTTCTCATCTAACCTATGTTTGAAAATAGTTCTTCTATGTTCTATTTGCTTAATAAACCTTATTGTATATTAATGCGCACAGCAATGTGTTATTGTTTTGAATGTTTATATTCACAGTTCAGATGTCCTGTGAGTTTTATGCGGTATTTTAATTCAGTAGTTGGGCTTTGTCAACCAGAGGGAGGCTGAGGATGAGACCTCAAGCTGCAGTTGGTCTATATGTTGATAACTTGCTCAAGGTCAGTTGAAACAGATTTATCTCTTTAAATTTGTTAAATGTACATTTTAATATTACAGTTAAATGCATAACTTACTAGGCTGTAATAATGAGAGCCAAGTCAAAGTCTGTGGAGCAGTATGCCCTTCTTACTTTGCTCATGTTTATGATCACAAGAAACCCTGTTAGCACAGGAATGCAAACACCCAACAAGCTCTTCCAAGAATCCCCGGTTGAGGACTTTTCTGGAATGTCCTAGCAAGCCTTCCCCCCGTGTTTACAGTTTCATACCAATGGCAACCCAGCAATCTGCCCTACCAGCATATCATTATCTGGACTCCTCAGGAGGAAACGCAGGGGAGCAGTTGGATTGGATTTCTCCTCTATAAACAGAGGTTCAGGCTATTTCAAAGTTGACTATACAACTCTGTGCCTCAGCAAGAAACACAGAGATAAGATTTTACCACTGATACTGAGGTTTGGGGGTTTGATACAATTCTACAGACCACTCTACATTAAGAAGATAATAATAAAAATGAAAATAATGAGGCTATATGAAGATAATTCACTACATAGTCAGTTGGTGGAAGTCTAAAAATGTAGTGATACTGTAAAACATGGAACATGTGTATTAAGAAGAGAGCACATTGGCAGAGTGGGAAAAGTCTGTGTTAATGGACTGTTGACAAAGTTACTCACAACCATCTAAACACAATATTCTGATCAGCTTCAGTAAGATTTGAAACAAAAATAAGATCTCAGACCTAAATGACTTTGGACCACTCTTATATAACTCAGGAATGTTGGCACTAGACCATCTCACTAAATAAGGCAGAGGAGCAAAGGTTTAGAAAAAAAAACTCCAACATTCATTCCAACCCCACAGGCCTTCAGATTAGTCTGAAAGTGCTTCTAAAGTTTATGTAAACAAAGATCTCTAAATCATGGCAACAGGAATTTATATGTGTTTAAAACTAATTTCAAAGATGGAATTTTCTGGACGTCATAGAGGCCTACCTAAAAAGAATTTTATGTAGGTTTTGATTCATTTCTGGTTTTGACGAATACGTTCACTGTTCAGATCTTTACTCATTTCTATCCCAGTAAGGAAACTGATAAATGCTCAACATTTTTAAGCACCTCAACCTTTATAACTAATCTTATATAGCCAAACATTTTGGGTCACTTTGGGCCTTAACACACATAAACTCGGGTAACATCCCATTCCTAATCCATCATGTTTAATATGATGCCGGCCCAACCTTGGCAGCTATAACAGCTTTAACTCTTCTAGGAAGACTTCGCACAAGGTTTAGGAGTGTATTTATGGGATTTTTTTACCCATTCCTCCAAAGGCACATTGGTGAGATCAGACACTGATGTTGGATGACAAGGCCTGACACATTCTCCATGCTAATTCACAATATAGGTGTTCTGTTGGGCTGAGGTCAAGACTCCGTGCCGGTCGGTCAAGATTTTCCATTCCAAACTCCTCCACATCTTTATGGATCAAACGTTTGTATTGAAAAGTACTGATAATTTTACATTTTATGACCTTAAAAATAATAATCCATAAGACTACCTGTGCTGCGCACACTTCTTTTGCATGTCTAAAACTAATCAGTTTATCTATTTTCAGTAACTTGTTTGTGTATATTATCTTTTATTACTAGTTATCAATTGATTCCTGCATTCATTATGTCATAATCAATAAATTAGAATATAATTAAAAAAAAGTTAAAAAGTTATTTATTCAAATTGGATAAAAAGTTTTTCTGTCTAAGGAAACCCAGCAGATTGCATCCAGTCAGTGACTTGCAGCATTCCCTCCTCCCGGATGAGCATGTAGAGACAGTGGAAAGTCACTGGCGTTGACTTTGCAGCAATCCCTCATACTGAGCATGCATGTAGCGACAGTGGAGAGGAAAAACTCCCTTTTAACAGGGAGAAACCTCTAGCAGAACCAGGCTCAGTGTGAGCGGCCATCTGCCACGACCGACTGGGGGTTAGAGAGAACAGAGTAGAGACACAAAGAGAACAAAGAAGCACTGATCCAGGAGTACTTTCTATGGGAAGGAAAAGTAAACATTAGTGGATGTAGCTCCTTTAGTCGTTTCACCTAGAAATGAAAGAACAGATAAACTCTGAGCCAGTTTTCAAGGTTAGAGTCTGAAAGAGAGCACATATAATTAGTTACAGTAAAGCTCAGTCAATCGCCATGTCTAGGAGAGAGAAAGGGTTAAACACTGAAAGACAGGGCCATGTGGATCATCGGCATAGGGTGAGCATTAAGTTGTTGCCAGCAGAAGCTCAGACGATGCCCCTCTCCAGAAAGGTGTCACAGGTAGACACAGAGTCAGGCCAGGTGTAGCTTCTAGGAAGAGAAAAGAGAGAACAAAGTTAAAAGCTGAAATAACAGCAAATAATGCAAAATTGGAGAGTAGTGTGAGAATGTAGCGAAGAGGGTGAAAGTGGTCATTATGTCCTCCAGCAGCCTAAGCCAATAGCAGCATAACTACAGAGATAGTTCAGGATAAACTAAGCCACTCTAACTATAAGCTTTATCAAAAAAGACAGTTTAAGCCTAGCCTTAAAAGTAGACAGGGTGTCTGCCTCACGGACTAAAACTGACAGCTGCTTCTACAGGAGAGGAGCCTGATAACTAAAGGATCTGCCTCCCATTCTACTTCTGGAGACTCTAGGAACCACCAGTAAACCTGCAGTCTGAGAACGAAGTGCCCTGTTAGGAACATATGGAACAATCAGATCTCTGATGTATGATGGAGCTAGATCATTAAGGGCTTTATATGTGAGGAGGAGAATTTTAAATTCTATTCTGGATTTAACAGGGAGCCAATGAAGGGAAGCTAAAATAGGAGAAATATGATCTCTCTTTTTTATTTTCATCAGAACTCTTGCTGCAGCATTTTGAATCAGCTGAAGGCTTTTAACTGCATTTTGTGGACATCCTGATAGTAAAGAATTACAATAGTCCAGCCTTGAAGTAACAAATGCATGGACTAGTTTTTCAGCATCACTCCTGGATAGGATATTTCTAATTTTGGCAATGTTCCGGAGATGAAAGAAGGAAATCCTAGAAACCTGTTTAATATGGGTTTTAAATGCCATGTCCTGGTAAAAAGTAACACCAAGGTTTTTTACTTTATTACCGGAGGTCAATGTAATGCCATCCAGGTTAAGTGATTGACTAAGCAGTTTCTTTTTTAAAGACTCCGGTCCAAAGACGACAACTTCTGTCTTGTCTGAATTTAGAAGCAAAAAATTTAAAGTCATCCAAGTTTTTATATCTTCAAGACATGCTTGTAGTCTATCTAACTGGTTGGGTTCATCAGGATTTATGGATAAGTAAAGCTGAGTATCATCAGCGTAACAGTGAAAATTTATTCTATGCTTCCTGATAATTTGACCTATTGGAAGCATATATATAGTACAGAGAATTGGCCCAAGTACTGAACCCTGTGGTACTCCACAATTAACCCTGGAGTTTAAAGATGATTTATCATTTACACGAACAAACTGGAATCTGACAGACAGATAAGATTTAAACCAGCCTATTGCTGTTCCCCTGATCCCTACAGCATATTCCAGCCTTTTTAAGAGAATATTGTGATCGACTGTATCAAATGCATCACTGAGATCTAACAGAACCAGTACAGACACATTATCTGAGGCCATAAGAATGTCAGTGACTTTCAGCAGAGCTGTTTCAGTGCTATGATGAGCTCTGAAGCTTGACTAAAACTCTTCAAACAGGTCATTGCTGCGTAAATGCTCACACATTTGATTAGCAACTATTTTCTCAAGAATTTTAGATAAGAATGGAAGATTGGATATAGGTCTGTAATTTTTCAAGTCATCTCGATCAAGCGAAGGTTTCTTAAGTAAAGGTTTAATTACAGCTACCTTAAAAGCCTGTGGTACATATCCATTTACTAAAGATAGATTAATCACATCTAAAATGGGGCTGTTAATCAGAGGGAACACTTCCTTAAATAATTTGGTTGGGATTGGGTCTAACATACAAGTTGAAGGTTTAGATGAAGCTAATATTTCTGATAACTCAGGAAGCTCCACAGGATCAAAACAGTCCAAACACAGATCAGGTTTTCTACATTTTATTTCCAATGTTGTCTCACTTGCTGAGGATGAAGTAATCATCTTCGGGAGTATGTCAAAGATTTTATTTTTAATAGAATCAATTTTATTTAAGAAGAATCCCATAAAGTCATGACTGCTAAGAGCTAAGGGAATGGATGGCTCAACAGAGCTATGACTCTGTGTAAGTTTAGCAACTGTACTTAAGAGAAACCTAGGATTATTCTTGTTCTCTTCTATTAATGATGAGAAATAAGCTGTTCTGGCTTGGCGAAGTGTCTTTTTATACAAGAGTAGGCTATTTTTCCAGATTAAGTAGGAATCCTCTAGTTGTGTAGAGTGCCATTTTCTCAAATCAAGAACTCTTTTTGTGTGCACGGCTTGCAAAATTGTACAGGTATCCCAATGGAACATTGTGTAAAAGTGCAATATTTTTTGCCATTCATTTCAGAAAGTATAACAATTATTTTATAGAGTTTCATTCAACACAGAGTAAAATATTTCAAGCTTTTATTCCTTGTAATTTTGATGATTATGGCTTACAGGTAAAGAAAACCCAAAATTCAGTGTCTCGGAAAATTAGAACATAACATTAGACCAATCAAAAAAGGATGTTTTAAGCTCAAATGTCAGGCTTCTAAAATGTATGCCCATTTCTATGCACTCAATACTTGGTTGGGTCTAGCGATGGATACCGAATTCAGCTACTTTCTGTTGGTAGTACCTATAAACATTCAAGTAAAATCAAACGGTACAATGTTTCGGTACCTAAATGATCAGCCTGTGCCACTGCGTAGGTGTAATGGAAGCCCAGATTGCTTTGACAGCTGCCCTCAGGTCATCTTTATTGTTGGATCTGGTGTTTCTCATCTTCCTCTTGACAACAGCCCATAGTTTTTTATGGGGTTCAGGTCAGAGGAGTTTGCTGGCCAGTCAAGAACTTGAACACCATGGTCATTGCACCAGCTTTTGGTACCTTTGGCAGTGTGGGCAGTTGCCAAGTCCTGCTGTAAAATAAAATCAGCATCTCCATACAGCTTGTCAGCAGGCTCTTGATGCACCGACTCCAGCCTCAGTTCAATCCTTGTGAATGGATTTTGCTGGACAATCCTCTCAGGGCAGCATTTCTCCCTGTTGCTGGTGCACCTTTTCCTACCACACTTCTTCCTTCCACTCAATTTTTCTGTTACCATGCTTGGTTACAGCACTGTGAACAGCTAGCTTCTTCAGCATTGACCTTTTCTGGCTTACCCTCCTTGTGAAGGGTGTTGATGACTGTCTTCTGGACATCTGTCAAGTCAGCAGTCTTCCCGATGATTGTGTAGCCTGACCCAGAGAGGGAGACCATTTAGAAGCTCAGAAAACATTTGCAAGTATTTGCTGATTAGGATGTGAAACCATGAGTGTCCAATAATGATCTTTTTCACAGTATCCAAATTTTCTGAGACACTGAATTTTGGGTTTTCTTTACCTGTAAGCCATAATCATCAACATTAAAAGGAACAAAGGCTTGGAATATATCATGTGTGTAATGATTCTATATAATATAGTTTCACTTTCTGAGATGACTGGCAAAAAATATTGCACTTTTACGCAATATTCTATTTTTTTGGGATGTACCTGTATAATAGGCAATTACAATATTTAGTTGATCTCTTGAATCTGGGTTCCCTAACAATCACTTTACAGTGAAAAGACTACTGTTGTAGCTCCCGATAGGTCTGTGTCATGTTAATGCACTCTTCGGTGCTCACATAATAAGTCTCAGAAATCCAGCAGTCCCGGGAGAACCTGCATAAAGGGCTGCTGAAACACTCATTCAATTTTATAACGTTCAAAGTAAAATAATTATTTTTATTTAGCAGCATGAACCAAATTAGCAATGAGCACCATTATAATCCTAAAGATTAATGCTCTCCGTTTATTTTGTAATATTTCACATGTCTCTTTAAAGGAGAAAGATGTAAACCCTTATAAAGTTACCTCTGTTCCAACCACCAAGTCTGATCATCTGATAATTGTTTTGTCTGATTTAAAACACAGTTTCATACCAATGTGCCATTTTCACACAGTGTGTGCATTAAATGCACAGTGTGTGCATTATAAATTGACTTGTCCTACCTGGCGTTAAGATTCTGCATGAAAGGTGAGGGCACTGAAGACAGGAACTCGGAAGTTGATTGATAAATGTAAGAATTTCATAAAAAATACAGGTAAACTTACAACAGGCACAAGGATAACAGGACAAGAAGCATGGACAGAGAACTGGGCAGAGTAACAGACTGTAAGGCAGTACAGTGGGAAAATCCAACAGGGAACAAAAAGAAGACAGGAACTTATATATCGAGGTAGAGAAGGAAAAAAGACAAGCCCACCAAAAGAGCAATCAGATGAAATGTGGATCAAATGTGGTTGAGGGAAGGCAGAGCAGGAAAGAGGGAGACTAGTCAACACAGATGAGCTGAACAAAAATACAATGAAACCCAAGGGGAATACCTAACAATAATGAGCACAAGGAAGTAACTGAAGAAGACAAGACCTTAAGAACACAACAAACAGCAAATTGGCAAAATACAAAAATAAAAGAAAATCAAAGCCCAGAAACCTCTACATTGTGATAGCTTCAGGCAAAAACAACCTGAAATGTAAAACTAAAATAAGTTATGTTTAAGTGGGATATTATTTAAACAAGAAAAACTAAAGCCCCATTCTACTTAACAGCTTCTTTAATCTTTAAACTATCCTGTAATATTTTTGCTTCCCACAACTATTGAATTGAAGATGTTCACTGACACCTGGACATTAAGAGTGTTTTAGCTTTTTTTCTGTACTGCTTGGCCTGAGCTTGAAGTGGACCAGCAGAGACATTCACTGCTGGGAAGACTAACAACTGCTGAACAACTCCATCTGCGAGGAATCTTTCTCACCGTTGAATAATGGGCTCTGACTTGTTTGGAAAAGGCCTTGTAAACCTTCCCACATTTATGGACAACGAGGTTTTTTTCTGCAAAGTCATTGCTGACATATTTACCTAAATGGTATTATATTAGCAAACTCCTGAACATTCCATGATGTTTGTTCCAGAGTTTCACCTGTGAGGTTTTAGGTGTGATAACATGAAGCCACCTAATTCCTTACATGATGACACCAGCTTATATCTAGACTGATAATTAGAAATAGCTTAAGGCATTTCTTCACTTTTTGTAACCAAAATGTGTAGAGATAACAAAGCTGAATCAGTTGTGACACTGATTGAAAGTTCTTAAATAGCAAAATGAGCAACTCATCATCACAAAAAACCTTGAAGAATTCATACCTAGAACTGGGAATTTGTTACCTTTGTGTTTGCTTTTAGTTAGATTTGTCTCTTTTACAAACTCTATGGTAGGAATAATTTGCTGAAGTCAAACTTGAACCCCTCAATCAGATGTGTAAATAGTGCACCCACCACAATTATTTGTATGGTAACAACAACAGTAACACTTTTATCTACCACATTTGCACCTCTAATAAAGATGTGCAGGCTTAAAATTCTCAAAATAAAGTGTTTTTATGGAGTCTTTGTGACTCCAGGATGCAACTCATTGCTGCAGTTCTGCAGTTTGTTTTTACCAGTCTCTGTAAGGTGTGATGGCAAAACTATTTCAAGCTTTAATTATCAATCTTCCTGTAGATAAGGGTACATTTAGGCAAGTGCTTACTTTCTTATAGTCATTTCCTGACCTACAGAGATTAACAGCTGTCTTCTTTACTTGAATAGCATGTTCTTTTGTCTTTCCAATTTTGAAGAGTGGCTACAGGAAATGGGCCTCAATGTCACACCATATTTTTACCCCAAAGAAACACATAGTGACGGGTTCTTATTAAAAACTTCCTAGACGCTCTGATCAACTTAGAAAATAAAGTATACTTTCAGAAAAATCTGTGTTGGGGTTTCCGCCCTGAATGAATGTCCTCGGTTTAATGGTTGATTTTTTCAAAAGGTTTCAGTGTGAGATTATCCACTGGATTTAAAGAGTCATCTTCATTTTCGGGAACATAAAATCACTCAGGGGCTTAAACCTCGTGCACCTTCTACTGTGTAGCTTCATACCAAAACTGCCATGGGACCCTCACAAACTATTTCCTGCCCACAACAATAGTATGGGTAAAGAGTGAAAGCATCTCTGCGGGTAAGTCACGTACATTACAACACTTGAGACCAGACTAGCCCCTGCCCTAATTCTGGGAAGCTGACAACATTTTTAAAAAGCTGGTGGGACAAAATGAGTAAAATATGCCTGAAACATGGGAAATTCAGCTATCTTACTTTTCTGGGAATTCCGGTTTTATGACACCGTTCTAACAAGGATGTGTGTGTTTAAAGAGCATGACCCTGTGACTTCACACTGACTGACAAAAAACTCAAAACACTGTAGATATCTTCCTTACTGTTATTCTTTTAAGTGACACAGCTTGTCACGTTCTGTCCAAACATAAAAACTCTGAGAATTGTTTGCACATGCTTTCCCCATTGATAAATCAGTGAGGTAAAATGTGGGTCATGGCAAAAAGAAGGAACAGTTAAAACTAGCAGCAACGAAGATTTAGAGAGAAAAAAAGGGCTCCTGACTCACAACTCAGTTGGCCTTTCTTCCTCATTAGACATCATGAATGAATGCCATTGAAATATTTTGACTGGAAAGGAGATATGATGCAACAGAGGTGATGAAGCAGAGTCTAGATTACCAGGCAGTACTATTAAGCGCATACCATTCATATCAGCTCCAGATAAATCGTAAACAGACTGAACCTACAAAGGGCTTTTCAAGTTACATTGAAGACCTCATCCACCTCAAATGATAAATAATACCACACTTAAGGATAAGGATAAGTTGGGGCTCAAACAAGAGATGTCCACAAGCCATTTTTTCCAAGTCCGAGTGAATTCTCAAGTTTTTAAGGGCAAGTTCAAGTCAAGTCTCTAATTCTGTCACTGCTGCGCAGGTCTTCACTATCATTGAAGAAGCGTCATCTCAACCCTTAGGGTCTTCCAAAACTGAGGGGTTAAGTGGAAAAAACACAAGACTCATTTGAATTGTTAAAAAAATCTGGAGTTGTTTTTAGAAAGCAGCATCATATGGCAGTAACTCAATGCATTTAGGCATCTAGACACCGTGAATATGACTTGCTGAAGTTCAAACTAAGCATCACAACGGGGCGAAAATGGGATTTAAGTGACTTTGAATGTGAGTTTGTTGTTGGTGTCAGATCAGCTGGTCTGAGTATTTCAGAAACTGTTGATACTGGGTTTACAGATAATTGTCTGAAAAAGAAAAAAAAATTCCAGTGATCAGTAGTTGTGTCAACCAAACTGCCTTTTTGATGTCAGAGGTCAGACGAGAATGGGGAGAATAGTTTGAGATGATGTAAAGGCAATGGTAGTTCAAATATTCAGTCATTAGCTGAATACCATCTCTGAATGCATAGCAGATGGGTTGCAGCAGCAGTAGAGCACATCAGCTCAGTAGAGGAAACTCAGGCTACTGACAATAACAAATTGCAAAAAAAATTCCTGGTTTATACGACCTAAAAGCATGGATCATTTCTGCCTTGTATCAAGAAGGTTGTGTAAAGGTGTGGGGGATGTTTTCTTGGCAAACGCTGGGCCCTTTAGTATCAGTTGAGAATCATTTGAATACCACAGCCTGCCTGAGTATTCTTGCTGCCCATATTCATCCATTTAGGACCCACAGTGTACCTATCTTCTGATGGTTACTTCCAGCAGAGTAATGTGCCATGTCACAAACCTTAAATCATCTCAAAGTGGTATCTTGAACATGACAATGATTTCACTGTACTCCAATAATCTCTGCAGTCACCAGAACACAATCCAATAGAGCACCTTTGGGATATAGAGGAACAGAGGATTTGTATGACTGATGCGCAGCTGACAAATCTGGGTAGGGGTGGGTAAATAGAGCATTAGTCAAAGAAGTAATGAATTGGCTGATAGTGGAAAATTTCAAATAGGTCATCCTGTTTAGTATCTGTTTTACAATGTGTGTCCTAAATCAGCTTGTTGTCTATGAGATGTCCAGTTCAGACTAGATCTACTCTTGCCAGCTCAGCATGCCACACTTAGAGAAGCCTGGAACGAAAAGCCTTTCTGATATGAAAGTAGTGTTTACCCAAGAGAAGATACCTCTCTTCTCTCCAAGGCTTTTCCATTAACATAGGCCCATGGTAACTCTGGAGAAGCTGAAGAGATCCACAGCTCAGGTGGGTGTATCTGTTGACAGGATGACTACTAGTAGTGAACTCCATAGATCTGGCCTTTATAGAAGAGTGGTAATAAGAAAATCATGGCTGAACTAAATAATCTGCAGCAACGTTGTGATGCTATCATGTTAATATGCCCTAAGATCTCTGAGGAATGTTTGTGATGCCTTGTTGAATCTTTGCCACAAAGAATTAGAACAGTTCTTAAGGTAAAGGTAGCTCCAAGCTGGCATTTAGAAGGTGTATCTAATAGAAGTCTGTGAGTTTATTGTTGCATGAATCCCCCCTTCATTAGTTGTGATTACCTGCACTTTCCCTTTGCTGTCCCTGCCCCAATGTCCCTACATTCATATTTCATCAAAATGAAGTTCTTTTTTAAAAGCCAGCAAATTTCCTGTTACAGAATTCGCCCATTTTCACAGTGCATTGTGATGCACTGTGGAATGTTCATGTTTCATAAACTGACTTTATAACAACAACTGTGTTCTCCTAAAATGAAGCTTCCTCTCTTCTGCGATTTCATTGGTTCTTTTTTATAGGTAAAACTGTTCTCTTTGTTCTAAAAAAATCTGGGTAATTCCCACTTCACTATCAGCACAAACGTTATTTGTCAGAGGAAACACTTCCTCTTATCATATTGCAACGGTTGCTTGACAATGTCAGCAAAGTGAAATCCAGCAGATGGTGTTTGGTTGCATCTGTCAGTTGGGAGCCACCTTGCGGTTGTGAAAGTGTTTGCTCTTTTTTTTTTTGCAAAGGTCTTAAGGTTAGCTCACAGACTAAAAGCTTCTTAAAAAAGAATAAAGTGTGAGTTTCTGACCTAAATGAACTTGGGTAAGGTACTTGGATTGTATTAACTAACTAGAGAAACCATGAAGATTGGAAAAGTGCCAGATTTGTGCTTGTCATTCACACATCTGAAGAGACTTTGAACATAATTTATGTGATGAAAATCTGTTTGTTTTTGTGTGATGTTTCCACAAATGCCGTCACTTCCCGAGATGTTTCATGAGCCATTTAAAAGAAATATACTGACAAATAAACAAATCTGCACATGTGTAAAGATGCAGCACACAGCATGTTTATCATCTTCTGTTTTGGGTCTGAAGGTGCTGGGAGCCATGGAAACCAAATACCGAGAGGAGGAAAATCTTTGTGCTTCTCGGCCAAGTTTCATCCCACTGGCAGTCATACTAAACCTCATGAATCGCATGACAATAACAACATTCCTCATCCATGTGATATAGTCCTGCAGGAATTCCTGTTAAATTTCCCTAGGGTAAATATTTCACTGGATTAAAAACATCTGTTGTACCGTGGGAATCTGAAACAGAAATAATATTAAAAACCTTGAAAGTTTTCATTGTTTCTTTTGTTCCATCAATATATGTGATAAGTAGGTCTGGCTATAGTGGTTTTAGGCAGAGCTACCTATTATTGTTGAAAACATGGGCGTTGCTGTCGGCATGTCAGTGTACACAAAGAACACACAGCATCTTTTAGGTCACAACAAACAGCAGGCAGAAGACAAAGCTAAAAGCTTTTGTACAACTCTGACTGTGATAGCTACTGTACTTAATGTATGTAGCCCACTGCAGGTACACCTATGTGAGTTCTGAGCCTGGGCCGTGTGACACAGAAACCTTGGAAGAGCTTCATAATATGCTGGCTTGAAGTTTGGGCCAGAGAGTACCAACATCTACCACAAAACCTCAGTTTGTTCTAAACATCCCTAAAATAACCCTTTGTCATAATGGTCATATTTTATTTATTTGTTTATCTATTTATTATCTTTAGAGAAAAGAAAAACTTTCTGACTACCACAAATATTTTAGCATAGAGTTGTTGGTTAGGCTGAACAAACAGTGGCTTGTAATAGGCACTGTTTGGGCTCTCCCTGGTGGGGCTGGAGGAGGTGTCTGGGGAGAGAGAAGTTTGGGCATCTCTACTGAGTCTGTTCCTCCCGTGACCCCGTCCCGGATGAAGCAGAAGAAAAAGGGTACAAGTACAAGTACGAGTACGCGTACGAGTACAAGTACGAGTATTATACTGTTGGTACGAAGGACGGGGCTTAATACAAGCCAGTCCTAGGGAAAACAAAGGGGGTAGAGGTTGTGAAAGATTTCCAGCAGGACAAAACCTTAAACATGCAGCCAGAGCTACAATGGAACACTTTAGATTAATGCACCTTCATGTATTGGAATGGCCTAGTCAAAGACCAGAACTCAATCCAGTTGGAAATCTGTGGCAAGCTTCGAAAACTAATTATTCAACACACAGAATAAAAGTGGGATGGAAAAAATTTATTAAATAATTTAAAACAAACTGATCAATCATAAAAACAACACTTAACATGTATTTTTAAATTAAAGCGGGAGAGAGGCTGCAACCTTTGAGTTATTCTTAATGTCATCTCATTTCAGTTGGCTAGGGGTTAATTTACCTTCCCTGTTTTATAATGCTGAGTGCATCATTATCTTTTACTTGTAGCATCCCTGAGAGTCTGGAAGAGGCCTAGAGATGTTGTGGAAGGCCCACTGCAACAGGCCATCAATGGAGCTCTGCTGTGAGGGAAAGAGTAGAAGAAGAAGGGGAAGGATGAGAAGCACACATCCAGGTGTAATGGCATTTCAACAATGTGTGCGTTTTTCAAGATTAGCTGTACTTAAAGACAAATCTGACAAGTTAATACAGCCTACTGTTGGAACTCGAACGTTGTTATTTAACAATATATGTTCAGTTATGTTTTTTTTTTTCCCGCAGGAATGCACAAGTGTAAATAAATACAAGGAAACTCTGAAACGTCAGAAATACAGGTTAAGTGGGAAGAAAGCGCTCATCATCTCTGTCTTTAGAGACTATGCAACACAACAGGTAATGTTGCAGAAGGTATATTTTACTTCTATTTGACTGTATTAGGAAAAACAACTATTTACCAAAAACATTATTAGAATACTTAGATATTCCTTGTCAAACCTGTATCTAATAGTATATAATATTTAATCATTGTAAAACTTAAAGTCAAATCTAAATACACTTAATGCACAGCAGAAATAAAGCTTAAATCAGAGAAGACTACTAGCTCTCTGAATCGTGCTTTATATCCCCTGCTGAGATGCTGTTCCCCATCCCCATCAAGATCATTAAAATGTCTTTAATGGATATAACATTTCTACTGTCGGTGTGACAAGAAGAGCAGCAGCTATTTTGTTAATCTATTTCCATCAAATTTGCATCATTTGGTATGTAACAGCGCCTCACTCACATCTCCCAGGATGGAGTCAAGTTCGTCCTTATTGATGACTGGTTCAGAGAAGGAAGTGCTCTGATCTTGACTGAATGGGTTCTGGACTGTTGGTGAAAGCTAAACACAAAGCAGAAACAGAACACAGATCACAATGCAGCCTGTACCTTTCTTTCCACTTTGTCTCTGTTGTAAATGTGTGCAGACACACCTGTATGCCTCTGGGCTCGGTTTCTTTCTCTGCAGAGCTGCCCCAAGGTCTGGAACAGGACAAGCAAATGGATCTCCCTCTTTGAAGCACACAAACATTGCGAGTGAGTCAGACTGCTCAGTTCTGGAGTGTATCAGGTTTCCCTCAATCAATATGTTATTTGAGCATTGCAGAGCTTCAGGGAGCTTCAAACCCTTTCATCTGGCAATTCTGTGTTCAGTTCTGTGTAAAACGGATTCATATGGTTTGGTTCAGATCAATTTCAAAATTAAAGCCAGTTATCAGACAGGTAGTGCAACAAAGGCACATGATATCTACCTTTCATTTTTGATTAACATCTCTTATGTCATTTTATAAAAGTATTGACCCAGAGTTACATTTGCAAAGATCCATTTTATAATCCATTAGCCAGCATTTGGGAATTGGATCTACTGGCACACTTTTAGAGCAATGTTAGCCTGGCTGATCAATACTAGCCTGAAAGAGAGGGAGCTCCAAGAAATCTGCTCTGCAAAGTGTAGATCAATAGTTCTGAATAATTAGGGACATGATCCCACTGTAGGGCATGAAACACCCAATAAGAAAGCTTAACATGAAACCAGAAATCAATAACATTTAGAGATTATTACTATCAGTATATTTTGGCTCATTGTGTCTCATGTCATGTCATGTTATGTTATGTTATGTTATGTTATGTTATGTTATGTTATGTTATGTTATGTTATGTTATGTTATGTTATGTTATGTTATGTTATGTTATGTTATGTTATGTTATGTTATGTTATGCTATGTTATGTTATGTTATGTTATGTTGTCTTAAATAAAATTCCAGGTGCACCCCTAATAATTCTTGAAAAGAAGTCTAGAAGAAGCATTTTCGAAAATGCTTTTCTTTCAGTTGATAACCGTGTCTACAAACCTTCAGTTTATAATCCATGAGATCCTGTTTCCCTTTATAATGCATCAACACATAACTCAGGCCTAATTTTTTCTAGCCAATTTTCAGAATGGGAAAGGCAATGTGTCATTTGAAAACGTTTTCTCCCTTGTTTGATTGGATTATTAGTAATGTTTCTATGCTTAAATTAGCAATTGTTACAAGACTTTGACACTGTTTAGTATGGGTCAGAACCAGAATGTTTCGGAAATTGATGATGCATTCACTAAAATTTCAGGAGTGCCTTGCAAAAGTAAAACACCTTGTACCTTTTTACATTTTGTAACCCTACAGCATGATGCTGCCACCACAATGTTTCAGCTTGGGTGTAATTGTTCAGGTGATGTGTACTTTTTTCAATGCAAATAGAATTTTGTATACATGCCACAATTTCAGTTTTGATCATATCTGAGAACCTTCTTGCACATGTTTTCTGTGTCTCCCACATGGCTTTTGGCAAACTGCAAATAGGATTTCTCTTCCCACCAGTCCATAAAGATTTATACTGAAGGCATTTTATTGCACTGGATTTGATTTAAGGGTATCAAAGTACATTTTTTCAACATGACAAAATGAGAAGTTGAAGGGGTATGAATATTTTTGCAAGGCACTGTACATACTAATCCTTTTGATAATTTTTTATCTGAAATATTCATAATCTGACTGAAAAAAAAAAAGAAATAAGTGTTTGTCCTACTTGGAGAAGTGGCAGCGTGCATGGAAATGCTTTAAACACTGAAGGCAGTGAGTCAGGTCTCCTCCTCCGAGGTGACAAACACCACACACCTCCCTCATGGCGAGCAGCTCTCCACCTGAGCACTGGAAACACAGTTCACACTTGTAGCAAACATGAGTCAGCATAACATAATGAAGGGTAAAGAAGATAAATGGCTGAAGGAAAGATGAAAGTAAAACTCCTCACCTGGTTTTTGCCATTCGACACTTTGACAGAGTCTGTTACACTTCTGAGGGAGGATGACAAAGCAGGGTAGAAGCAGTTGTCTGAGATGGAGTTAGTGGAGTTTATGCATGTTTGGTGAGGCTGGGTGGGGAGAACCTGAATTGAAAAACAGAGCATCCCCTTCAGCTAAAGCACTAAATTAAACTGGATACCTACAGGAAAGCAGGCAATCGTGATTTTGGTATATAATAAATATGATCATTGTGGATAAAAGAGAAAATCCCTCATTGATATAAAGGATTTCTCAACTCACCTTTTTTTTAGACAGTGTAAAATGTTATATAATAATGAAAGGCTTTTCAGATACACACCTGTACGGGTTGTTGAGCACATTCTTGTTTTACTCTTAACCCACAACACCACTCACACTGCCAAGAGCCACTGTAAATAACAACATATTTTTTGTAAAAAAAAAAAACACATTTAAACAAATGCCCATTATCTAAAAGCTGTTAACATTTACCTCTTTAGTCATTTACCTGGGTATTGAAGTGAGCGGAGGGTTGAGGCAGGTCAGATGAAAGGCTCGAGGACAGCCGTCACAGCAAATCAACTCCCCGCCATCCTTACACACTGCACACTCATCATCATTAGAGTGTATCTATACACAACAACAAACACATACAGCTCAGAGCAGATAAGAAATAAAATGTTCATTTAAAAAATGTAGGTGTCAGAGTTGGCTTACCATGATTATGTTTGTCTCCCCCTGGTGGATAAACTTGGCACTCGAAGATTTGGACTTTTCTTCATTGGACTTCTCTGCTAAACAATATGAGTGGAAACTTTCAGCACCTTTAATGCACTTTCTGATTGACCCTGTTTAAAGACAATACAGTTTTTCTTAAATCTCTTATACAGATAGAAAAAATCAGCAAAACAGTGCATGCTTCTATCTTCTGGGATGAAAAAACCTGTTCAATACTGCATCCCCATGATATTTGACAGTTTGATCTAGGTTTAAAAAGTGACAAAGTGAGTATTTCAATGGCTTACCATCCAATGCACTATACTCCTGTTTGATTTGTATGTTTTCTTTTTTATCGTGGCTGAATGGCAGATCTGAAGAGGAGGATGAAGAAGAGGAAAGGGCTACCCCTCTCTGAACAGAGGAAGATGCCATCTGCAGACCTGTGGCAGGATTTTGATTGGTTTCTGACATGAAATAAGAACTAATGAAGGCTCATTTATTTCAGTTAAGAATGTACTGTATTACTGTTTCCAGATGGTAGCTGCAGAGCTCCAGCTTCACTCTTCACTCTGTACAGCTTGACTTTGTTCACTGGTGCAAAAAACAGAAATGTTAAATTAAGTTAAGTTAAGTTAAGTTAAGTTAAGTTAAGTTAAGTTAAGTTAAGTTAAGTTAAGTTAAGTTAAGTTAAGTTAAATTGGTTGCATGTCAACAAGCTTATTAAAAGGAATGGGATTCAATTCTCATTTATCTTCTAGCCAACAATGTTGATTCTTCAAGTTTGGTATGTGCTGACTGGTGGAATGCTGTTGGAGGGAGAATTGAACAGAACAAAGAAAGATGACCTGTTCCATCACTTGTTTTGGCATGATACTCTGAATGCTGAACGTTTGTCCCCCTGTCCTCATGGCTCCTCTTCTTGCTGTTAGAAGCTTTGACTCCTCCAGAGGATCTGTTTTTAGCTTTGAACCTTGGAGTGTTCCGTCCTAAAAGAAATCAGCAGTAACAGACCTGAATAAATCTGTCATATGAGTCATATTTAACCACACCTCTGTAAGAAAGAAATGTTTTAAAGAAATTTGGATTTTACATACCGGTTTTCAGGTTAGTGAGAAGTGTCTTTAGCTTCGGGTAGCTGTCCATGTTGTAGTCCTTTGATAAGTTGCTCCAGAAAGCCTGGAGAGTTGATCTGCTCTGCTCCAACAGCCAGGACAGGAGGGAGTACATGGCTTTGTGAATTCCCTCACTAACTTCCTTTTTAAGAGTATCCTAAAGAAAACAAAGGTGTAAGTTTCAAAACACTGCATGGTAGATGATGGTAGACAACCTCTGAAAATCTAAATGAATCAGCTAAATGCACTTGTCCAGAAACATAGGAGGGATTAGGTTTTAAAAACTCAAAATAAAGGAATTTCTATTTTTTTCTTTTTTTACCGTGTCCTGTCCAGCAGAGTAGCACTCAGAATTGTTGTCTGAGTGCCAGGAAAAAGCCCAACAGATTTACTTTCACAAGTGGAGCATTACAGTTAACGCTTTACAGCTCTGCTTGATATTCATTAAAGGAAACTTTATTAGAAACTGCTTTGGGATTATTTCAGTTGTTACGGACACGGAGACAAAAATGGAAAGGAAAAAAAAGAAGCACGAAAGAAAGAAAGGGGGGAAAAAAGGAAAAGGGGAGAGAAGAAGAATAGAATGGAGGAAAGAAAGAAGGATGAAGAGAATACAAGATAACACCCTGCTTGCTTTTACACCTGCAGAAGTGTTCGTATTACCAGCCTTTTTACCGAAAGGTGCACGGTACTTATGAATGCAAGATGTATTTAGTGGTAAATGCGGGTCAATATAGAACATTTCTGTATCTGTTAACACCTGAATCTAAACACCTGTGGGTCTGAGTGCGAGCGCGCATGTGCACACAAGGTTTCTCCATAAAAATATGCAATAGTGAGGAGCCACAGACCCACCCCCTGGACCTGGGACAGATACGGAGGAGATCCAAGCCACAAACATCCAAGGGCCCCCCAGAGCATAGAAACCCCAGAAGAACCACCACCGGCACTACCAAAGCCCCCCCAGAGAGGAGCAGGGGAGAATCCCAGGGGAACCACCAGGCAGCCACAGTGCAGAAGCCCCAGGTAGCTGCAGCGACGAGCCCACAGGCCCCGCCGGCAGCCGTCTAAGCCCGAGCAGATGGACCAGCCATGGACCCGGAGACCCGAGACCCCGGGACATATCACTCCCCAAGCAGAGGCCCGACTGAGCCCAGGGGTCCAGGCCCCGGCAAGCAGCCACCAGGAGTGAGCCGACCCGACATACACCAAAGCACCCAGCCCCAATACCGAGAACCACAAGTACACCGGCGGGCAGAGATGCCAACCACCGGGAGGTGTCCAACCTTTTTAAATAAAAGGTTGGACATCTGTTTCTATTGCTTACCTGCAGCTGCTGTTCAGTGATGATGTTTTTGTCTGCTAAACCATACACAATAGGGAAAGGGTCATCCACAGCCATCGCTATGTCAGTACGCAGCTCGCGCAGCAGAGAGCGAAGGTTGGCTTCTCTGAACACCTCCACTCTGGACATGATCTGCTTCAAGTGTAAACGAGAACTTGAGTGACGAGCCAACCAGGCCTGAGACCATACATCTAGCCCTCTGGGTGCAGGAGGTGTGTCCTTCTCAAGTAAGGAAATTCTCAGCAGGTGCACTGTTTAAGAGCACCAGCATATATTGTACATATTAGATTATTTTCCATCTTGCTGTAAACACATATTAATTTCTCTATTAGATATCCATTTGCATGTCACTGTTTACAACTGAGAGCTTCATGAAACCCACAGACAGACCACACAGTCTCATAAACCAGAAGAAGGCCATTCCTTATACTTCTGTAGAGTTTGTTTGTCCACTAACGACACTAACCGCCTTCATCCAGGGGAATACCTGTCCTCTTACACCAGGAGAGCATGTTGAGGTGACATGTTGTGTTGCAATAAGCGTTTTCCTTCTAAAAGGTTCTTTCCATCTCAACTTCCCCTCGACTATCAGGTTTTTTAGACTGTGACTCACTGCAGAGAGCTCAGCATTAGTGTGATAATTATCACTTTGCAATGAACTGGAGCGAATCAAAACTGTAATACCTCTCTCTGTCAGACTGATTATAACCATTGGAAAAGAGAAGGGGTCATACAGGTAGCACAGGTAACCTGACTCCCCCTTACTCCATCCAACAGGGAGAGAGGAAGGCTCTCTCCCTTTTAAACTAAGCCACTCTAACTATAAGCTTTATCAAAAAGGAACGTTTTAAGACTAGCCTTAAAAGTAGACAGGGTGTCCGCCTCATGGACCAAAACCGGGAGCTGGTTCCACAGGGGAGGAGCCTGATAACTAAAGGATCTGCCTCCCATTCTACTTCTAGAGACTCTAGGAACCACCAGTAAACCTGCAGTCTGAGAACAAAGTGCTCTGTTAGGATCATATGGAACAATCAGATCTCTGATGTATGATGGAGCTAGATCATTAAGGGCTTTATATATGAGGAGGAGAATTTTCAATTCTATTCTGGATTTAACAGGAGCCAATGAAGGGAAGCTAAAATAGGAGAAATATGATCTCTCTTTTTAATTTTCATCAGAACTCTTGCTGCAGCATTTTGAATCAGCTGAAGGCTTTTAACTGCATTTTGTGGACATCCTGATAGTAAAGAATTACAATAGTCCAGCCTTGAAGTATCAAATGCTGCACTGAGATCTAACAGAACCAGTACAGACACAAGTCCATTATCTGAGGCCATAAGAATATCATTAGTGACTTTCAGCAGAGCTGTTTCAGTGCTATGATGAGCTCTGAAGCCTGACTGAAACTCTTCAAACAGGTCATTGCTGTGTAAATGCTCACACATTTTATTAGCAACTATTTTCTCAAGAATTTTAGATAAGAATGGAAGATTGGATATCGGTCTGTAATTTATTAAGTCATCTCGATCAAGCGAAGGTTTCTTAAGCAAAGGTTTAATTACAGCTACCTTAAAAGCTTGTGGTACATACCCATTTACTAAAGATACATTAATCATATCTAAAATGGGGCTGGTAATCAGAGGGGAACCCCTTCCCTTTAAATAATTTGGTTGGGATTTGGTCTAACATACAAGTTGAAGGTTTAGATTAAGCTAATATTTCTGATAACTCAGGAAGCTCCACAGGATCAAAACAGTCCAAACACGGGTCAGGTTCTACAGTTATTTCCACTGTTGTCTCACTTGCTGAGGATGAAGTAATCATCTTCGGGAGCATGTCAAAGATTTTATTTTTAATAGAATCAATTTTATTTAAGAAGAATCCCATAAAGTCATGACTGCTAAGAGCTAAGGGAATGTATGGCTCAACAGAGCTATGACTCTGTGTAAATTAGCAACTGTACTAAAGAGAAACCTAGGATTATTCTTGTTCTCTTCTATTAATGATGAGAAATAAGCTGTTCTGGCTTGGCGAAGTGTCTTTTTATACAACAGTAGGCTATTTTTCCAGATTAAGTAGGAATCCTCTAGTTGTGTAGAGCGCCATTTTCTCTCCAATTTTCTAACATTGTGCTTTAAGTATGCAGAATTAAATTAAACCCAAAGGGCCTGCTCCTATGAATAATTACCTTCTTTTTCAAGGGGGCGCATTGTCTAATGCACCACGCAATGATGAAGTAACACTATGAACAAGAGAATCAATTTGTGAAGGGGCAGAAACAGAATTATTGCCCTCCACTGTGTTTTTCTGTGATACTGAGGAGATTAAAAGCGGAACAGATTCTTTAAAAGGTTGTTACAGCATCATCTGATAATGATCTACTATAATGACATTTTCTTTCAGGTGTGGAGTACTCTGTTAAATTAAACTGAAAGGTTATTAAGAAATGGTCAGACAGGACAGGGTTATGAGAAAATATTATGTCTTTACACTCAATGCCATATGTCAGCACAAGGTTCAGAGAATGAAGACAAAGGTGGGTAGGTTTGTTAATGTTTTGAGCAAAGCAAATTGAGTCTAAGATAGCATTAAAGGCTATATTTAGGCTATCGATTCAGTGTCAATATGAATGTTAAAATCCCCCACTATAATAAATTTATCTGTATTTAACACTAAATCAGATAAAATGTCTGAAAACTGATCTAAAAATTGAGAGTAAGGGCCTGGTGGACGGTACAAAACAACAAACAGACGTGGTTTTAGTGCTTTGCAATTTGGACGGGGGAAAAACTAAGGATTAAATATTCAAAAAAAGTTGTAGCTATTGATTGGTTTTGGGACTAATCAATTTAAAACGGACTGAAAGATGGTTGCTACTCCTCCTCCTCACCCAGTATTTCGAGGAATGTGAAAATTTAAATAATTAGTAGGAGTTGACTCATTTATAGTAACATAATCTTCTTGCTGCAGCCAGGTTTCTGTTAGGCAAAATAAATCAATCTGATTGTCAGAAATCAGGTCACTAACTAGCAATGTCTTTGAAGAGAGAGATCTTATGTTCAGTAGGCCACATTTAATTATTTTATTTTTCTTTTTAGTCTGAGTTGTGTTTATTTTTATGAAATTTTCCTGATTTCCTCCTTTTAGATTATTTTTTAGTCTATTCAATTTTGGCCGTGCGCGACACACTGTCTTAATAGGGTAATGGGTGGGTAGCAGTACAGAAGCTGCAGAGAGGAGTGTTAAACTACGACCCTGCTTCCTGGTCCGAACCCTGGGTTATCAGAGTTTTGGAGAACTAATAAATTCGGCCAGATTCCTAGAAAGAAGAGCTGTACCATTCGGAGTGGGATGGATGCTGTCTCTCCGGATCAGACCAGGTTTTCCTCAAAATGTTTGCCAGTTATCAATGTAACCCACATTGTTTTCTGGACACCAGCTAGACAGCCAAACGGTTGAATGACAGCATGCGGCTAAACATGTCGTCATGTTGTAATCTCTGTGCTAAAAAGATTATTATTCCTCTAAGCTGAAGCCACAATAAGGATATAAATTTGCATGTTTTGTCTAACAATGTAAATGAGATTATTATCATGTGAATTGAGTAATAATTGGGAAAACTACTGTAGTGATATTCTTGGAACAGACTAGAAAACATCCCAAATGTCCTGGAAATGTGTCAAAATAGCTTGATAAAAATATTTAAAAACAGGCTGTACAGTTAAGTTGTCCTCTAAAATTATTCACAGATACATAAGCAAGAGTGTGTGTGTGTGTGTGTGTGTGTGTGTGTGTGGTGTGCGTGTGCGTGTGCGTGTGTGTGTGTGTGTGTGTGCGTGTATGTGCGTGTGTGTGTGGGTGTGTGTGTGTGTGTGTGTGCATAGTTGTCTGTTCTCTGTGGCCCTCTGATAATCTGTCTAGGGTGTACCCCACCACTCACCCAAAGACCCCTAGAGATGATTCGCAACCCTGCAAGAATAACCAGGCATACACAATGGATGTACTGAACTGCACTACTATTAACTGAAGTTTAATTTATCTGAACTGAATTGAAATGCATTGTCCTATATTGAATTTAATAGAACTGAATAGAATTGAATTAAATCTCTCACCAAAACACATCATTTTTTTTTCTTCTGACAAGATATGTTCTGAACACTTTTACAAAAATATACCAGAATTAAAATCCAAAGTAAAAACAAAATTGACCATTTTGCTACCAGGTGAATGTAGATGGTTAGGAGAGTGAAGCCCTTTAATCTGTAATTTATTAATCATTAAACATTATTACACTATTCATACTGGTGAACAAGGACCACTTCTACAGAGGGACGTTCACAACATACATATCACATTATTATATACAGTGCAGTGCATTACAGTGGATTGTTATATGTCTATTACCAGGATGGAGGGAAGGGAGACTGAAAGGAGAGAGAAAGACGGAGGCAAGAAGGAACAGCAGAGGGTAAGATGGAGGGACAGAGGGTTGTGACAGTAAGCTGTCTTTTTTATTAGCTCTTTATTTTTTTAACCACAGTACAGTTTGTTCTATAAAAGAGAGAGAGAGACTGCCACATTTTCACAGCTAGTGTTAGGTGAACCTACTGGAAGTTATTTGACTCTTGTGGGGAATATTAAATGAGGAAGGTTTTTTCATGAGATGCTATAGAGAGATGCTATAAAACATTCTAAGATAGTCGGCCCCCCACCAGAGCACTGAGACCCTGGAGGGCAGGTCAAAGGTCAAAGATCAGATCAGCGTGCATGCGTGCCTCAGACATTCAGATGTGTTCGGCCATCAAGCGCCGACCCTCCGACTTTTCCCCTTCTGTGTTTAGGCCTCATTTTTGGTGCTTTCCCTTTTTATATATAAAAAATACAAAACATAACAGCAAAAAGAACTCTGTTGGTTGCCCCGTTTTTCTCTTTTTTTCTTATTTTTCCCCAAACTGTTTATTTTTTTACTGTTCCTTTTCATTGCAACATGTTTATTTTTCTCTTTTTTTCTCCTCGTCCAGTCTCTTACATATTGACAAAGTATACAATATCTTACAACTGAACAAGACTGAAAGATAACATTTGATTTTTCCAATCAGATAGAATGCCTTGCTCCTATATCCAATTAGAGAAGTCAACTGGAAGCTAGCCAGTATTAAGCAACACAACAAGCCTATGGTGTGAAGGGAGCCTTCCAGAAGCAGCTCTAAGTTAACACGAACACCCGCCCTCAGGCACGGTGGGCTCTGCTGGTTTGTCCAGCTTGATGTCAATCACTGGGAATTTCCAGTTAAGGAAAAGGTCACACATCAGGACTTCAAACTTCAGTGTCAAATATATAATTGTTAGTGGATGTCCGTTTAAAATTAAATGAAACCGTGTAAGAAAGTAAATCAAACACAGAACATTTATTTTAACTCTATATCATCAATTAATTTGCATTGTTTTATAGGTACCTTCTCCGCTGCACCTCCTCCCCTGCTGTCACTTTTCTGACAGCCACTATGTGGTGCCAAACCCCTGCATCAACAGCCTCTTCCTGACTCTGTGCATTCCTTCCTTCTCAAGCATAAATCGTTTAATGGTCGATGGTGTCTGTTTGTGCTGCTGCCAGCAGCCTCTAAAAAATTAAAAATAAGCTGGTCGGCTTCTCAGCCGCTTGGCTCTCGACACAGAGGACCAGAAAGGCTGTAAAGGATACTGCCTTCGGGGTTTGCGTCATCCAGACTTTCCATCCCAGGTAGGGCAGCCGCCACTCGACGAAACAGCTGGAACGAGAAACACAGAATGATAGAGATGAGAGGATTTTTATTTATTTATTTTTTATAACTTTTTTAATCCACCCAGCATCAACTTCAAATATTTTTTGACTTATCCTTATTCCTCCTGTTATTGTATTTCTTTTTAATAAAATCTATATAAAATAATTATATTTGCATTTCTAAACATATCAAATGTATACACTTTTAATGTTACATATCAATTACATTTGTTCTATTTTTCTTTCGTTATTTTCTGTTTTGTGAATGATTGTGATAAATGATTGTCTATGAAAGGGCCAGAAGTAAGCCATACAAATACAATAAAATTAAATTTGTGATTTTATATTTCAAATGTCTTTTGTATGCCTTACTTTAGGCCCTGTCATACACATTTGAAGTATAAATTTACTAAATTCACTCACTCAATCACACTACAAAGTTTCAAAGTAACATGAAATGTAACTTTTTACCTTTAACTGTTACTAATATGCGTTTGTGTTTTCTACCTGTGTCCTGATTTATTTTGTTTTATGCTTTGTTCTGGTATTCTCTCTCTGTAATCTCATGCAGAATGCAACAAAAAAGAAAATCATTTTTGCCTTATGTCAATTGGAAAATACTTTGAATGATGAGTACTATTTTATATCACTTGCAACCAGATTGTTAGTTGAAGTTAGTTTTTCATATTTAATAAAAAATGCTGCTTCATTTTATTTGTGAACATTAAAAACTGATCAGTTCCCTGACCCGAGACAATGTGGGGTTTATGAAACCACAATAGATAAGAAGGTGAATGATTTGTGATAGAAATGCTGTTTGGGTAAAACTAAGTAAGATTGTTACTTTAAAATATTTTTTATGGCAATGTGCCATATAAAGTTAAGGATACATTTTAACTTAAAGATTTCCTGAGCTTTTCTACAGAAAATTTCAATTTGTGAAGCACAAATAATTAACTTAGCACCGTCTGGTAAAATAAAAATGTCAATATTGACATTACAAATGTTGAGAATTGAGATTAAATTTATGTTCTATTAAAATATCCAGTCCAACTATCTAAAACTTGTATTTAAGTAAAGGGGTACAGGATCTCTTTTTTCTACCTTTTAATTCAGCAGCAATTTTTTGTAAGGCATCCAATATAACCTATAGATTTTTTCCTTCTTTTTATTGTTTGTTTTCATTTGTTTTGTTGAATATATCTGTAAAAAAGTGTTTCATCATCTCTGTTGTCTGCAAAAGAAGCAGTGAATCTGCGGCAAAGCGCTATCCAGAATGCAGTAAAATCTGGTGAAACTGGGATCACCTGTTTGACATTGGAGCCTGTCTTGGCACTGGTCTCGATGAACATGACGTTCAGCTCCTTGGCTCTCTGCTCTCCTTCCTCAATCGTGATTTGCCTGCAGAAAGATCCCGTCAGACTTGACATCTCAGGCTGATTCATTCAGCTCTGAAGTGTTGCTTTCAACAGCCTTTTTTAAACGGCAGTTAAATGTTGGAGTTAATTACAAAACAGCCTTTTTACCTCTTTTCCTCCAGATCTGTTTTGTTGCCGACGAGCATGATGATTACATCACTTCCTCTCTCCGTTCTGACGTCGTCAATCCATTTGCAGGTCTGCTGGAACGAGTTTACATCTAAGGAGATTAGAGCATTAATTTAGAACCGGTCTCTCGCTGTGACATTAAAAACAAGCGCACTTTTAAATAAAGCTTTGTTTATTTAAAAATGGAATCAAAAAGGGCTCACTTGTAATGTCATAGACAACCACCGCCACTGTAGAGTCCCGGATGTAGCTGGGAATGAGGCTCCTAAAGCGCTCCTGTCCAGCTGTGTCCCAAAGCTGCAGCCTTACCTGCATATGAACACACACACATACACACACACACACACACACCCAGCAGCTGTTCACACATAAACAGTCAAACGTCACATAAGCTAAGCACAAGTAAAAGGGTTTTTTTTCTCAGGGATAAGCCCATATCAGCTCATGTGCAGGCTGGCAGGGGATAATATCCCGTGACAGAAATAGCATTTGCACAAGTTAAAGAAGATGATCCATGACTATGGCTTAATACAAGAAAAAAAATGTGCTAAAGCTCTTACTAGGAGAAATAACCTTCAGATAATCATGTTAGAGCATAAAGAGAGCAGTGATTAGGCAAATCAAATCAAAGATTAGTCAAAACAGAGTGGAAACTGGGACATTCAATGACATTGGTAGACTAAAACCCTAAAAGTGTAATATTTCTGCATGCAAGTTACAAAATGAATTTCAGAGCTTCCTACTGTCCGGTCTTCCAGGTACATGGTCTTTGAAAGGAAGTCAATTCCAATGGTCGCCTACGGGAAAAGAAATAGCATTTTTGTGGAAAATCAAAGAAAGAAAACACTGAGTTTGTACAGAATGTATTGCTCCATGCAAAGTCATTTATCTACAAAAATAATAAACCAAACTCAACAAAAAGAACAATCTATTTTGCCTTTTCCAAAACACTCATAGCACTATCATACAATTACCTACATTTGAGTTTGGTCTTTAGTCAAAAAACTTTAATGTACTATGACAAATGTTTTGACTCAGATTACCTCAGTGTAATATGATTCATTAGTTTATCTTTTGCATTTTAGATCAATAACATTTTCAGTGTTATCATACCTACATGTACAAATTCCCCATCTTCAGTCCTGAAATGCACTTACTGACCAGATCAATACCTACTAACAAGTTCACATGTTGCACTTCCGAGCCTCACCTGATATGTGTTGTCAAAACTGTCATACATGAATCTGGTGATGAGAGATGTTTTGCCCACTGAAACAAAAACACACAGAAGTGTTATGTTAAGAAAGTATGTCCGGAGCCCAATATCCAACATTTGTGATGGCTTCTCGGGTAAAAAGTACTATTAAATGGCCCCAGGTCAATTTGTACCCCTATTTCGTAAGTGATATAACCACATTGCCTTAGAGTAGACTAATACTATAAGCAAACATGAAATTACAATAGTATCATTGAATGCTGATTTCTAATACAATTACCACACTGTAAGTGAAAAAAAATCTGAAAATCTACCTGAAAAATTAACAAATTCACAAACAATATGCAAATCAACAAGGGCAGAACTACTTCTTAAAACAAATTTAACATGAAACACAATACATTTAGAAAATGTTATTTAACACAAATCTCACAGCAGAAATACAGCTGATTTCAAGGTTTAGCATTCTATAAACAAAAGTTGTTAAGGCATTAAGCCTAATCTGTTGCATCATTGCACCAAAGAGCCAAAGCACCGTCTAAAATCCAATGGAAATTAGATTTAAAATATATTTCTTCTTCGAAATTCGAATAAATCATGTTTTAGTTACTTAACACTCCTAACGGATGAGCTAAATGTTTCCCCTCTTTGCTCTTTTCCAGACAGCATTTAGTTGAGCGGTCAGGTGGAAAACACAACTCTCATCCAGATATTAGGCCTGCACAATCTTAGAAAAACATGACATTGCGATGTTATTGTTAACCTTTACGATAAAAATATTGATTGCAATTAACCCAGATTTTCCTAACTAATCTTCCTTTTTTACCATCACAATGTCCCCAACATGCTCCCTGAGCTTTCTGAACTTGGTCACTAAGATCTATATCAGTTGTGGGCATTGAGAGTCCATCTGCGTGGCCAAACACCTAGGAAGAAAAGTTTTATTGCAGAGCACATAGCAAATATTGCATTCAAGAAGTCCTTTGGTATCTCATATCTTTGCAAACATTGATATGGCAATGATGATTGCTATTCAATATA
The DNA here is from genome assembly GCA_036173005.1 of Crenichthys baileyi. Classification (NCBI taxonomy): domain Eukaryota; kingdom Metazoa; phylum Chordata; class Actinopteri; order Cyprinodontiformes; family Goodeidae; genus Crenichthys; species Crenichthys baileyi. Next base: position 308,284 of record JAHHUM010001193.1, on the reverse strand, counting down.
TGGTGCAGCTCTGCCACAAATTGTCACATGACACTGATTTGTCATCTAACAAATTCTCGACAGGGATGCAGGACTGCAGCAAAGTCAAGTCGAGATGCAATCAACTTAGCTTCCTTAGTTGGATTTCTTTTACCAATTGGCATAATGGATGTAATTTGACGGTATTGTTTTATATGTGAGACTGAATTAAGCAACGCATTGGACAGAACTTGAACCTGTCTATATAATTGGATTCTAGTAGCATGATCTGATTATGTATTTCTGGATATGGAATTGGATCTAATTGTCTTGTATTATGCCCTGAGATGACATGCATTGTGAATTGGTCTTATATAAGTAAAAGAATTGAATTGAAATGAACGTACTTCAGACACTGAAGCAGTTTTGATATTTAAGAACATTTTGAGATAAATGGAGTTCTCTTGAAAGACCAAAGTGGGTCCTGTGCTTTCCGTGCTCATTTACATAAATCCAAGCATCTTCCTGTTGGGCCCAGCCATGGGAGGAACAATTGAACTATCCACAGGTTTCTGTAAGAGCATACGCAGGCTACCATGACAGACTTCCACCATCCGGTTTTATACTTCCAGATAACCAAAGCGAGAGCCAGCGTTAACAACAAATTTGGTTATTTTGTGCTGTAACTGCCGGCTTTACCAGTTCGAACATGAGCTTGGGTTCAATTTTTGCCGTTGTCGGCTGCCACAACAATTCGTGACTATATGATTTCCCTAATCAGGCGATACAGGAACAGCTCTATTAAATACCTGCAGCAACCGCTGCATAAGGGTCACGCACTTGAACGTTTTGATCTTGCTGGCCAGGTAAAAGATGGCAGGTTGGATCCAAAGTAAAGTATGATCTGCTGTCTGTGTATCTGGTGACTGTACCCTAGACGAAAATAAGGCTAGCTGCCTGAACTGGCTGTCTAAGCTCCTGCAGGAAAGAATCTGAGTCAAAGATTACCTAAAAAGATACAGTGGCCCTAATTACAGGGATGAAGTAGTTTCCCCTCCACTGCCCTGAGAGGAGACAGCATAGGAACCACAGCTCTGCATGCCTAACATGTGCACCCTTCCAAGCAGGCGTTCTCCCCAGCAGCTAGACTAAAAGTTGCCGGCAGCCAACTCACTGAATTTATCAAGTCTCCCTGTTTATCAGAATGATTCATGTAAGAGGTTGTGTCTAGGAGAGGAAAATTGGTTTAGGATAAAACTATTTAAATATTGTATATTTCATTGTGTATTGCTTTGTTGTAGTGCCTAACCATCTGAGTGCTAACAGGCCACTGAGCCTGATGCAAAAACTTGTTTTGTAAAGTTGATGACAGGTGAAGAGTCACTTTACTCCTGAAAAATGAGTTAAGTGAGATCTCTTCTCACTAACCTGTGTAAAATATGTTGGCATAGTTCTTATAAATATGCTTAATTGTGTCTCCATTATACCTATTGCTAAAGCTCTGCTGAAACGGTAGTCACCATTAGTTCTGCTGTGTTTACTGCACAGCTTTGTTCTGTTCGCACTGCGATCAGCCGTAGCACCGTACCAGCGCTCATACACACATTATAATTTGTATTAATGGCATTTAACGATAAGAGTGGGACTTAAAGGGGTTGCTAATTAAAACGTTAGCCACCATTTGCTTTGTTGTCAGCTGAACCCCTAATTCCGGATTTGACGTCATCACGCCTGCGGTCAAGATGGACAAGCTGTAAGTCTATAAATGTTTTTTGCCACAATCTTAGTAGTCCATCCCTCTATTTAATCACAATCAGTCCCTGTAATGGCTCGTTAACCCAACATTAAGAATCAATTGTCCAAAAGGTTATCAATTTCTAATTCGACAAATTTTACAACATAATGTTTTACTTACCCTTCTGCTTTGCATTGTGATCTTAGTTAGTTTTAAAGCTAATCTGGCCTCATTCAGAATTCTCAAAACAAATCTTGGTTGTCCTCACTAAACTGTAAAATCACTGCATCTTTGTATTGGTTATTGTTTTCAGTTTTATTTTGTTTCCTTTTTTCAGTTTATCAGGTCCCTTATTCTTTTCATTATTAATTAGTAGTTTAGTTAAGTTTAATTTAAAGAGTTTTGTTGTCTGAAGTATTTTAACTTACAGTTGAAGAATTTTACAATAAATTCTTGTATCTGAAGAGAAGTTCTTTGTGTTTATTCTGTACATGTGTGTAGGGCTTGTGGTCTGAGAACGCCAGGGCGCAAATTCGTTACTTCATCAGTTGTTCTATAGTACCACAGCTCACCAGGCAGGTATTCATAAAACAGTAATTCACAGAGACTGAGAGCTGTTTGGCTATTAATTCCTGATGATCAGGTGGCGCCTCAACTTAGTAATCTTGATCAAAATTACTAACTTTGTTAATAATTGCCTTTGGCACATAATAATAGTTATTCAAAAGCCAAACCAAACTAAATTGTTGCACAACCATCCAGAGAAACTATTTACATCAGATCTGCACATGAGTGAGAGTAGAAAGAATATGTGTCCAGCAGGCCTCTATCCTCACTCCATCCTTGAAGCATTATTAAAGCGATAGGCCTCTCTTCAGCACCATGGATAGCAACATTGCAGTACAGGCCACAAAAACACACTCCCACAGAAATGCAACAGACAGACATACACAGACGCACACGCACACACACACGCACACACTGAGACATCACAGTGAAAATCACATACCTACTTTCATCTTAGAGCCGGTTATCCTTACCTTATTGCTTTTTATAGGATATTGGCTCTTTTGCTGCCATTTTGAGTGTCTAATATCAGAGCGCTAAACCATTATCGATCTTCTTGTGAATTTGTCTCATACCATCAAATCACAGCCCTTCCCACCTTGAATGAAAGGATTATTGATAACAGTATAATCTTTGAGCGGTGTCCAGCCCTTTTTGTTTTCCTGGGATTATTTATGGGACAGAGCTGGAGACTGCGTGCTTTGGAGATGCTACAGACAGCGGCAGTCTAGGGTGTGTCCCGAACTGACACATGGGAGACTGCTATCCTATTTGAAAATACAGAAAATTGAACCAAGGTGAGATATTTTGAATGTTTTTACGTGAAAGAATCAAGTGGGATATGTCAGGAATAGTAGATGGAAATAAGAGAAAAGGATGAATATATTTCACGGTCACTGCAGCACATCAAAACATCCCCATTCATTTCGCCTGCTATGATGCCATTTGCGACACTACATAGGCGCTGATTCACAATCATATTTACTGATTCATTAGTTGAATTTACAGGTATGCTGCTTTTTCCCCTTTCGCATTTTGTCTTTTAATCAAATTATCCTGGTGCCACTGATGCTGCCGGCGCATCGGCATTACATATAACCAGGCCAACGTCTTCTGGATTAACTTTAACTCTCTCAACGTGTCAAAAAAGATTATTACATACGTACTCTTTAACATGCACACCCATGTTCGACACCCAAGCCCCGATCACTGACTCACCGCTTTGCTCTCCCAAAAACACGAGTTTAAATTTCCTCAGGGGGTTCCCCAAATCTCCTCCGGCTGACATGGTGGCAGATGAAAAGCTTAACTTATTTTATACGTATTTTATTTCTGTTTTTCTTCTTTATTGGCCTGCGTCTCCCTGTGTGCTGTGGGTGCGCAGGAGGATCCTCCTCTCCTCACAGAATGGTGGAAATGCAGCTCAGCATCGTCCTGTCACTTCAGGCAGCGTGTGCGCCTGCGCGACCTCACCTCTTTTAAATCCCTCACCTTTCCGATCGTATTCAGCTACGATGTTCCTGCCTCAAGATGCGAACTTAACAAAACAGGCATGATGGAGGTACAACTATATTGATAGTAATTAAAGACCAGTTGATGTTATTGTTACCGCCCTAATTATGGGTTATTTTAGAAATCAAACTGGTTCCATACAGCCTCTTCTGATGCCAAAATGATTTCACTAAATAGGACGCCCTAAACATGACGTCTTCTTAAATTATAACGCAACTTGTCAGATATGGATCTTTAAGTCGGTATTAAAAATATTTTTCATTAAACCCACATTTTTTTGTATTAAAAATGTTGTTGTTTTCTACTCTGATCTATTCTAATCTTAAATGACGTGCTTCCAAGCTGTATACGGAAAATCATCTGCTATATACACATACGCTATACCGGTCAAAAGTTTCTTCTCACCTAATGGGTCTCTTTGTTTTCATGACTATTTAAAATTGTAGATTCTCACCAAAAGCAACAGAATTATGAATGAACACACATGGAATTATGTAGTAAACAAAAAGTGTCACATAATTGAACCTTTTTAAATTTTAGATTTTTTTAAATAGCCACCCTTTGCTCTGATTGCTGCTTAGCATTCTTGGTATTCTCTCCTTTAGCTTCATGAGGTGGTCACCTGAAATAGTTTTCCAGAGAGTTTTGAAAGAACTTCCCAGAGGTTAAATGAGAGACGGCCAGTCACCACAGCAAAGGGCGGCTACTTTAAGGAATCTAAAATATATTTAAAGTTCTTTTATAACTTTTTGTTTGCTACATAATTGCATATGTGTTCGTTCACAGTTTTGACGCCATCAGTGAGAATCTACATACAATATAAATAAATATTAAATTACACACAAGTTAACTCAATATTACTAACGACATGAATTCAAAAGGCCAGTCACTAAACTGGATTTAAATAAGGAAAATCAGGGTAATACATCATCCTACCCTAAAGGAGTGATTTAGCTCAAGCTGGAGGGGAATTGATAACTAAAGAAAAATAATGATAGAATGATTATTCAATATCAGGCCCAAATGCACTTTCTTGAAAGGTTTTGGCATACAAATAGGCTTTCCAGCTATTTATTTACACCATTTTTTTCCAGTTATTTATTTACACCTAAAATAAAAGAAGTTAAAGAATTTCTTTCTCGTTATTTCAAAGGCAGATAAAATATGGTATTTGCTCCCCTTGTATGGGTCAAACTTTCTTAAACATGGACCATGACATAATCTCCCAGTCAGTAGTTGGACATTTGGACATTAAGACATGTCTGTTGTGTGTGTATACCAAATTCAACATGTCATTCTAAATTTAAAAACATTATTTTCTGTTTGTAAAAGCTACTAGACTGTGAGGTTTCTTCCAACATACTAAAGTCTCTCTGTAATTTATGTTTACAATAACTGTTCACCAACAATGCGTTCTCAGTGTTTAATTTAGGATCCATCACTTTTTTAAAATAAGCACAACAACATAATTTTGTCAAAAAAAAAAAATAATTAAGCTCACTGCTCAAAGTCAAACAGCTCTGCCTCTTTCTCTTTCCAGAAAGCAAAACTGCGATCAATATATTTACATATATCTTCATTTTTGAAACAGGAACAGTCTGTGTCACTGCCGCTCTCTTCTGGTGTTGCATTTTGCACAATAACTTTGGGCACAGGTTTGAAGTCTTGCTGTATTGATGATGGGCAGCTGCATGGTGTTGATTCACTGAAGAATCGAATTTTGAGGTCCTCAAAACCGTCACTCCACCGTCGCTTCCCAGCCTGAATTTCCTGAAGAACAGCTTTGTGAAAATCCCGCACCTTCTCCCAGGGGAAATAGCTGACATGGTCAAAGACCTCAAAGCAGAGGAGATGCCTCATCTTCCTCTCCTCTGCGGACAGGTCTTGTTCTAAGATGTGGAAGTAACCCAGCATGAAAAGATCAAGGGTCAAGCTGTCGTGACTCATTGTGACTCCATCCTCTTCTGGCAGGAACTGCTCTGGGGAGTAGGTGACATGGGAGTAATGTGGATTTTGTGAGGACGGAAAATTGGATTTTGGAGCATATTTTAACTCTAGTTTATTCTTCCAGGAGTTCAACATTTTGTCCACAGCACCTCGTTGTTGGCAGAACCGGAACATTGAGTGGGTTTTGTGTTTGGGCTGTGCTGTAGTCACATGTCCTGAATCTGCAAAGTTGCCTTGTTTCTGCCTTGCTGCTCTCATTGAGATGGCATATGCAGACTTCTTCCAGTGGCTCAGAAATAACACCACAATCCGCTCTTTTCTTAAGCTGGTGGTTTCCATTAAAGCTTCACATGTATCAGAGGCACCGTGACTAAGGTGTTTGTTGACATCATCGCTGTTTCCTGCTGATGGTCCAACCCAGTTCTTAGTCTTTAGCCGCTGTGCTCCATGAACAACCCCAGCAAAGGGGTAAATACTTCCAATCTGACCCTCAAAGTTGGACCTAAGATTTTTTACTGACACCCCAGACTGCTGGATCTCCCTCTTCACCTTCTCTCTCTGTTCTCTACTGCAGCTGCTGCTCTCCAGACGATGGCTGAAAGCAGATGTCATCCCAATATAGGGTATACTACATCCGCTAGATGTCCCCACAGGTGTACGCACCTTCCCTTTGCTCTTTTGGATCAATCCTGAGTCCAAATCAATTTCAGAGGCAACTCTATTTTCCTGCAGACTTTTCATCCCCTTAACCATTCCTCCCACCATCCCCCACTCACTTTCTTTTCCCTGTGTTTCAGTCAGATTTGCCACCAGCAGGGACATGTTCTTAACAATCTCTGAGACACGATCACACCAGACAGGTAGAGTCACATGCATTTTTCCCTCAGAGTCCATTCTTTGTAGAACCTTCTTGGTGAGGGAAATATTGACAACAGGATCAGGTAAGATTGACTTTAACTCCTCAGTTAACCTGGTCAACTCCAACTCATAGGCCTGGAACCGTTTCTGTAGAGAAACAGACTCAATCTGCTGCTGCAAGAAAACCAGGTCTTCCTCTGTTAAGAGCTCACCAAATGGCCCTAAGATGGCATTGTGCGTCTGGGAGTACTTCCAGGAATCCAGTGGCGTGTACCCATTCATTGTATCCTGTTAGAGACACAAAGACATTTCACTATTCTGATACATGATTTCTTTAAGTAAAACTCTAGCATTTTATCCACTTGCTTGATAATATTTTGCACGTACAGCATAAAAGTACAGATGTGTATCATGGGACGTAAGATCTGATGACATACACTATATTGCCAAAAATATTGAATCAACCCACTAAATAATTGAATTCAGGTGTTTCAGTCACTTCCATGACCACAGGTTTAGGCAGACTGCTTCTACAAACATTTTTTAACATTTGTGAATTTGTGAAGGAGAGCAGTGAATTTCAGCATTGTACCGTGATAGGATGCCACCTGTGCAATAAGTCCAGTTGTACAATGTCCTTCAACCATTAATGATATAACAACTGAGTGGAAGTGATTGGAAAAAAAACAGCAACTCAGACACAAAGTAAAACACGTAAGATCACAGAGTGGGCTCATTGGATGTTAAGGCACATAATGCGCAGATGTCGGCAACTTTCGGCGGGATCAATAACTTCAGACCTCCAAACTTCATGTGGCCTTCAGTTTAGCCCAAGAACCTTACGTAGAGAGCTTCCATGGCCGATCGGCTGCATTCAAGCCTTACATCACCAAGTGTAATTCAAGTTGTTTGAATGTACTCCAGAGCATTGGATACAGAGTAGACCTCTCTGTCTTGCAATCCAGTGGACACATTTGAGTATGGCAGTTGCCCAGTGAAAGGCATGCGTCTGACTACATTGTGTCAAATGTACATTTTGATGTAGTGAGGATTATGGCGAGGGGCTGTTTTTCAGTAGTTGGGCTCAGCCCTTTAGTTCCAGTGAAAGCAATGCTTAGTGCTTCAGTACACCAAGAAATTTTGGATAACTACATGCTACATTTTATAATTCCCATAATCACACCCCTTAAACTTTTAGAAAGTCTTCCTGGAAGTGTTAATGCAATTATAGAGGCAAAGGTTGAGCAGAAACCATTTTAAAAAAGGGAATTAAGAATAATATCCCTATAAAGCTCATATATGTGTGAAGGTAGACGGGTAAAAATGATTTGGCAATGTAGTGTATCTTTACCTTTTATCTGTAATGCAGCTCAAAGTGTGGTTGTGACATACCTTCACTGATACAAATATATGTATGTTTTTTTAGCACCAACTAGTCTTGTTTCCATAGCTGGTCTCATTGTTATCAAAACTGGACAGAAAACCATTCAAATGTTTTACTCAAAATGTGTATAAACATCTCTCCTTCTAGCCCTCTCAGCAGTAAAAATGTTGCAGTAAAAATGTCTCATCTCTTGAGGATTGACAAATTAATGTCCAAATCCCATTTGGGCATTTACAGAATTAATTATTCTCTTTCCAAATCAGTGTCCTCTGCTTTTTGCCAAAACAGTGAAGCAGTACCTGTGTCCCCTCCACCTCTTCATCTTGCATCCTGACCTGCAGCTGTCGCACCATCACCTGCCGTTTCCATTCTGGTATGGGGCGTCCAGTTTCATCGTGGGTTGGCACCAGGGAGTCGATGTCAGCCAAGATTACGTTAACACTTGGTACCTCCTCCCGCACCTCCTCACAGTCAAGCCACTGTTGGCGTTCAATGACAAAAGAAAGAGTGACACCACTGATCTCTGGATCTTTAGTCATTTATGCTAAATAATCTCAGAAAAAAAGACATCAATAAATTTGTCAATATCATTTTTATGATGGCTTTCTTCTATAATATAACACACGTATTAGGCAAAATGATATTAAAGGGGTATATGACAGCACACAGAGCTTCCTGACCAGAGATATGCAGAAAAATCAGCTGGTGGCTTGAATCACATCATTTTTAGCTTGATTAGCTCTGACTAGTGACTGGTCTGTTGAAAGCTAAATTTATATTTATTTCCATTGAGTGAACACACCATACTATAACCTGTTAGGTTGCACTGATAACAGTACTCTTTAGTGTGGAAGTTGGTACTGAGAGAAGACGTTGCTATTTTCAGTAATAGTGAAGTGTTTCGAAATATAGTCTGAGGATCTACAGTTCATTAAGGCAGTTAGAAAGAGCTAGACTTTCAGTAGACAGAATATATTACAGCAAAGTTGTTATCCTTGGTCCTTTTGAGTTTTCAGTCTCTGTCATAGAACATGCTTGTTTAGAAAATGTTGGAAATCTTACAGTTAAGGTAAGGGTTAGATGGAGGATATTCTCTGGACTATGCATGCAGAGACGGTTGTTTTTGTTGCAATGTTAGCTGTGCTAACTCTGCTAGTCACCAACATAAAATGCTAGTTTAAGTATTTGATTCTACAATGATTTTGCATCAATGTCAAAATACATTCGCTCCAACACTGACTCAGGCATCTTTAAATCTAAGCTTAACATATATTTTATATTTATATTTTAAAATGCTGTTCTTATATCTTCTTATGTTATAGTTCTAAAAGAAAAATTCTAATCAACTAAAATCATTCAAAGCTCTACAAATAACAAATAATGGATCTATTTGTTATTAGTAATTTTTTAATTGGTAATCTATATTATTTCACCTACTGTATGTTGTTCTTAGAGATCAAATATTTTACAAAGTAAAAAATATAAGGTTATGTAATTTTTGTGTAAATCATAAGGTTAGCTTGCATTCAATTTAAAATAAGCGAACCGGTTTCAAAAGAACAAAACTTCTTATTTCATTTAGGACTTGCGTTTTTTATACTTTTAATTTAAATCTTTCAGAGTCTCAACCTCTTACAGTGTTTACATAATCATCAAAATGAAGACCAAATATGTTCAATCTACACTGCTTTTGGTGCAGGGGCTACATTTGCATTAACATAACTTACTTTCAAATTTTATTGGCCTCATTCAGATTATTTCATACCCAGCTTTACCCTTCCTTAACTGTAACCCAAGTAATGGCCTTATATTCATTTAATAGAGCATCAATTTGTAGCTATCATTTTATTTATTGCAGTTCTTTATTATTTGCATTGAAAATCTTTGAATTCATTCGATTTCCAGTTCTTTGCAGATGCCTTTTATTATTTAAAAGTTTTTAGACATAAGCATAGTAAATAAACACAATTTCGATTTAAATACATAAAACCTTTTTTCTTTCTATGTAATTATGTCCGTTGATTCTTGTGACAGGTGGATATTTTTATTCAGAATGGTTTGAACCTTTAGGAGGGTGTACGGTTCAATGGAAGACTTCACCACATAACTCACAGCTTGCCCGGTGAAGACTGCAGTTAAGCCGGCATGCTTCAGCGATTTAATAGGCTTCATCTGAGACATCGGTGTGAGGTCCCTCTCTGGAGGCCTCAGGTGATTGAAGGACGTCACCACTGTAAACAAATACAACAAAGGTGAAATGTCAAACCCTAAGGTTTTAAAAAATATGAGACAGATTGGCTGGCATTTCTTGATTTGAAATCTTAAGATATGTGTGCAAATCTGTTTTTATGTTGTGTTCAGACATATTTTGTTGCTTCTTGCCAGTTCTATTAACCTCTTGTTGAGAATTTAAAAAATAATGGCATATAATATCATGACATCAGACCTGCATAAAAATGTTACTGCTAGTATTTTACAGGTTTTATGCTAATAGAATGGCTTGCAAAAGTATTGATACCCCCTGGAATTATTCACGCTTGCAAGGCAAACCTTTGTGCTATCTCTGGCAGCCTTAAACTAGTTTCCTTTCAAGATTTCCCTGTTTTTAGGTCCATCCGTCTTCTGCCCCAAACTATTACACTCCAACCACCAAGCTTGACTGCGGGCAAGACACATTTGTCTTTGTACTCCTCATCATGTTGCCGCCACACACGCTTGACAACATCTGAATCAAATAAGTTTATCTTGGTCTCATCGGACCACAAGACATGGTTGCAGTAATCTGTGTCCTTAGTCTGCTTCTCTTCAGCCAAGTTTGCAGGTGTACTTGTGCATCCTCTTTAGAAGAGGCTTCCTTCTGGGACGACAGCCATGCAGACCAATTTGATGCAGTGAGCGGCATATGAACTGAGCACTGACAGGCTGACCCCTTCAACCTCTGCAGCAATGCTGGCAGCAATTATACATCTATTTTCAAAAGACAACCTCTGGATATGATGCTGAACACATGCACTAAACTTCTTTGACCAACCATGGTGAGGCCTGTTCTCAATGGGACCTGTTCTGTTAGACCGCTGTATGGTCTTGGCCACCGTGCTGCAGTTGTACACTGACTACTTTACATTGTATCAAAGTGCCATACATATCTTCAGTGTTGTCCCATGAAAAGACATAATAAATTATTTACAAAAATGCAAAGGGTTGTTTTCATTTTTGTGAGATACTGTAAGTGGTTGCACTGCATTTTATTTAGGGGTATCAGAGTGAAGAGGGTTGAATTCACGAGCATGCCGCACATGCAGATTTTTATTTATACAAAAAATTAAATCTCGTAATATTTTTCTCTAACTTCACAATTGTGCACGTCTTTAAAAACATGTGTCCTGATTACCCGAAGAGGCCAAGTGAACATGCTGGATGGACCCTGAAGTGTGCTTTTTTGAGGAGGCAGCAGGAGTTACAGAGGTGGAAGTCACAGGAAGTGGAGTGGGGTGGCGAGGCAAGGGGAGGACCTCCTTCACTGGCTGATGGGGAGACACACACAGCAGGGATGAGCAATGCTCTAAAGGACAGCTTAGCTAAATGAAATGCAAGCTTTCACCTAGAAATTTGCAGTTTGTTTTGTGTTTCTTTTTATTATAATGAGAATCATCAATAATCTGGTTCTAAACTCTTTTCTTTAATATCACCTTAGGTTTATTCACAACGCAACATAACAATCAGTGACTACATCAAATACAACTATATACCCTGTTCTTAAAACATTCCTTCTGAGATGAATTTTATTTCAGATCATTGGTCACCTTGATGTTCTCCATTGTTATGCTCCAATTTCACACTCTGGCATCTCCAAGAAGCAGCAGCCCCTCCTACTAAAAGACAGAAGAGACCAATATAACAGGCAAACAAGGACCCCCCGATGCTGCAGAAATGTGGCACAGCTCACAGCCGTGAAGAGCTCCAAAGCAATCAGCTGGGAAAGAAATGCTGCCTAATGGCAAACACACACACTGAGTTAATGTAAAAACAAGCAGCAGCCTGTGCTTGAAGACAGGAAGCGGTGAAACTGGAGCTTGGACAGTGGATGCATAGTAGCCCCCAACAGAGAGCAGGAGAAAGCAAGTTGGAGTTTACACAGACCTAGAGCTGCTTGAAATACTTAGTCAAAACATTTGATCCACTTCATGCCTTGTCTAGAAAATAAAAAAATATATTTATTCATCTTATCTGACCTATATTACTCTGGCGACTATTTGTAATGCAGTGTTGTTGCTGCAAATAATGTTGTGACATTTCTCAGTGTGGGTTCCCTGTTATCCTGTTAAGATTTTAGGACAGAATAATCTGGTAAAAACAGTTTTCATAAAGTCTATTTATAAAAAAACGACTTTAGGTAGCCAATTAAATAAAATGCAGCTTAAATTTGTTCAAAAATTCTAAAATATTTTTTTTTGTCTATGATAATTAATATTATAAAAATCCACCAACAATCATAAACAAAATTCCAATCACACTTACATTATGCGATCACACCAGACAGGAAGCGTAATTAGGATGCCAACAGCATACAAAACTTAACCTAACAAGAGAAACATTCAACTGAAAACAAAAGAATAAGAGCCTTATATCCCGCTCCTTACCAAGTAGAAGCCACTAACCAATAAAGCCAATGAGCAGCATCAGCTGGACCCAAACCTCAGACAGGGGGGCCTTCTGAGTGTGCATAATTAAAGCAGTGGGATAGGATGACTTGGACCTGGAAGTATAGAAACGATACCTCTGTGAATGTACAGTATGTGGGGGACAAAACGCTGTGGAGTGCTGAACACACATGCTCAGATCTGTGTGTGTGTGTGTGTGTGTGTGTGTGTGTGTGTGTGTGTGTGTGTCAAGAGTACAGAATGACAGTCATTCTGCACGCTCTGTTTGCTCATCGCGTTCTGCAGCATGCCCCTTAAACCTGGTAGTATATGTTTCCCAACAGTCAAAGTTTGTTTGTGTCAATTTAGCGACCCCTACTGGCAGTAGTCGCAGAATTACAGAGTTATAAGAGTTATGGGCACCATTTTGTAGGTGGTGATAGTGGTGAACTGATAAGCAGTGCATCTTCAGATATTTATTATTTTATATACACTTGTATCAATAATATATTTTCTACCTGGTATCTATTTCTATTTAATTTTTTGCCAGATTTAGACTAAATAAAATGCCTTTGTATTACAGCAGCTACCTCTGGGTAAAATAATTATTTAAAACTTAAAGTTTTTCTTAGGACTTTGGTGGGTTTTTTCTTTTCTAAACATACTGTCCTGTCCTTGTACTTGGTGTATGCCAGCGTTGGGAATCACATTGTTGGTACTACAATCAAACTGTGGCATATTTGAGAATACTCATATTCAGGTAAAGAATTGAGAACAAATTGTATCTTTGTGACAGTCTGCTCATAAAAAAGTGCTTAATGATCTCATGTAAAATTGTTTTCTGTTATGAAACGTCTTTTTTATGCCTGAATGATAGGTCACCACAAGGCAGTCTAACAAATACATAAATCCTGACAATGGTCAGAGACTGCAAATAAAGGAAGAAGCAGTCAATGAAACAGTTCAAAATACTTAAAAAACTCAACTAAAACACACCTAGAAAAAAATAAATGTGATCTATTGGGTACACATGCCCTGATGACCTAGTGTTTTTTAAGGGTACATGATACCAGTCAAGCTATAGAAAGTGTCAGCAAAGTAACAGATGTGATGTGACTGTTCAAGCGGTCGGGGTCCAAAGTACAATTTTAAAAAGCCTCAGTTGAATGGAAAATTGCTTGATAATATTTTTAAGGATTACAAGAAAGGCTTTGAATTGAGGAAGCAAAGAAACAAGAAATCATGGATGACTTGAGATTTCTGTACAGTACTGTATAAATCTGTAAATAAATGCTGAATCAGTTGCATAGATTAGTTACTCTTGACCTATTTTTTTCTTTTTCACTGTCATTCAAGTTTATTTTTTCCACAATTAGCTTTTCATATATCAGACCTGATTTGCCAGAAGTTATGTTTAAACTTATCCTAAAGTGTGCTGTCACTGTAAAACAGTACATTTATAGTACGTACATGGCATCATGGCATGTGTACAGGCAGACACAGGAAGAGAAACATGAGAGGCGATGGCCCTTGGCTCTGTCCAGGAGCTCTTTGTGTCAAGTGCAGTATTCCTGCCTCTGTTAACGAGACTTTAGTGTTATTACGCAGCAGCAGAGAACATGGTGAGAATGTTATCAATAATAGAAGTCCAGCACAGAGGCAGCAACACAAAGGCTGGCACATGTGTTCACCTGGAGCAACGGTACAAACTGTTATGCAACAGACACAAGAAGAGCAATTACCTATTAACAGGTTGCTCTATCTGCACAAACACAATTATTTTGAAATGTTTAATATTCAAGACATAATGTTTGATAACCTGAAAACAATAAAATATATGTATGTTGATTATAGTTAGACAAAAATCCAGACTGATGTTTTTGAGCCTTTCTTTCTGTTAGTTATTTATTTTCAGCACTTTAATGCAAATTAGGGCAACATGTAATTACAATTTTTGATTGGTGACATATTAAGGAAATAGAAATAAAATTTGCCTACTTCAAGTTAAAAGTTTAAAATGCAAGGGACCAAATAATTTGTGAAAAACTCCAGCTATATTTTAAATATATATTTTAAATGTTCTTGATTCTGTGCTCGCAATAAGTTTGAGCAATTTAAACTTAGAAAAAAATGACAAACACACCACACCCAGATATTGCACAAGTTTCAACACTCATTTATTTGTTTGCCTTATTTTATTTCGTTGACAATTGCTGTTATGTGTTCACAGACATGAGAGAGAACTCCAGAACACTCAGAAGATAAATGTGAGCACTGTGTTTAGGCTGAGACCCGTCTCTGCTTCTGTTAAGTGAATCCGAGCAAGAGCACAAATCTTGGACCAACCACCCGGTTTCAAGATGAAGAGCTCACCCACACTGAGCTAACAGGTGCAAAACAGATCCCTGATCAGTATTTTTCACCCTGCTGGGACACTTGACAAAGCAGGAGACCAGTTTTTTCCATCATGATACACAGAGGAAAACAGAGTTAATATCATCTGTGTGATGAGACCCAACAAGGAAATTTCTATTTATATACAAGACAGAGCCAAGAGGAAGGTTCCCATTTAATTGTTACAAGGATCATGAATGACGATACTTTACAAGCAGCACTTCAGGAGTGGAAAGCTGTTGTCATTAGCAAGCTGTAAGGCAGGAGAGAAGAACAGGATTTAATGAAGAAAAGAGGACCAGCATGCTTTGATCCACAACTATGACAGATAAACCAAGCCAGATAATAAATAATCAACTCTTTCCATTTAACAACCATCTCAGGACTTTAACATGAAACTCTTGAACTATTTGGACTAGAGTCAATGCAAGCTGCCTGCTTGAAAAATAAATGCTTGATTCAGCTGTGGTGGAGCTTTGTCTATGGAAGCAAAAGAGGTTTAATCATTTTCAGTTCAACAGAGAAATAACAGTAAATCAATAAAGATGCATTGTGCAGAAGTGCAAAATAGCTATACGGAACATCCTATGTTTATTAAATAAAACTTCACACCAATTTCATCTTTCAGCAGATAACAGAAAAACATACAAGTAGTTAAACCATGACATCAAAAAATAAAATGCCTGACAGAATGTTTGTACAGTGGCACGATATAATATTGTAAAACACGACCAGGCAGATTTGGACTTTCACAGCGTTAGGCAGCATTGCTCAACAGGTTGGCTGGCCTGTGGCAAATGTTTACTGACTTTAAGTCACGTTTGCCCACAATCTGCTTCTGACAGGACAAAAGGAAAGCAAGAACTACACTGAAGTGGCAGACTGGCTGGCTGGCCAGATGCTTTGTGCCCAACTATTACTATCAATGTTATTATCCTTTTTTTACACTTAATTCTATCCTTCACTGACAGACTCAAAGCAATATTTTAAGCCATCTTGGTACAAAGCAGGATGGTAACACCAACAATAAAGAATCGCTGGACCTGAAATTCATAGCTACAGCTAATCATACTGCCCCACATTCGGCCACAAGCCTCCATCTACATTAGATTAGAGATATTTAAGCTAGAATGTGGTTCAAAAGATAATGAATCTGCTCATAAAGGCAACACTGACAGCTTTTACAGAGCTTAGAGGTTCTTTGATTATATGCACTCCCAAAATATTGACATAAATAATCAAAGAAAGACAAAATAATAGCGATAACGATAATCTATTTTAAAGCTTGACTTTGATCACTTGTAATAAGCTTTAGCGTTGCTATATAAGGTTATGCAGGAGGAAGTAGAGAAACTGGGTTGAAGAAAAGGAGGCACTATACGGTGCAATGCACCCTGAAATCAATTAAAGGTCCATGATTTTACACCAAATACGCCCGTTTAGTCTGTGTTGCAACTCCAACTGACACAATAAATGCTTTACTTTGTTTTTATTTACCGATTTATTTATTTGTAGGTAAAATAAAAACTGGAAATCATTTAGGAGGTCAGTGTTCCTATAAAAGGTAACCTGTGTGGGCATCAGCATGTGAACTCACCCAAGTGAAAGGGCAGACTGATGCGTTATTATTTTTTCCCCGAAATATGAAGTTTTAGGAAAAAGATAATGAGCTTGGAAAACAAACTTAAACAGTGTGAAAATCTATGTTGTTTCCTGATCTTCACAGGTGGCAAAACCCATTTTATAAAGGTCAGCCTGTGATGTTTGTTTCCCATTTTTTCTCAGTGATATGACCGTTCTTTTCTGGTTTCCTATTTACTATGCAAGCATCAGTGTTAATCTAATTTTCTACATTAGAGAATGAAAGTGAATTTCTCAACATAAAAAGTGCATTTTAAAATAATATTCATACCCACTGACACGTATGCACAATAGAATATGACACAGAACGCTGCTTTGGTTAAAATAAAACAGTAAATCCTACATTAATTTCATAAAGACAATAAAGTGCCATGCAACAAAACTGTTAGTGGTCTTGTCACAAATAAATACCGGTGAAGAAAACTTACAATAGCAACCTTAAACCGAATGCTTGAAAAAGACAAACACATACCAAAAGCAAGGCAAAGACAAATGTTATCTCTCCTTACAGTGAATTATTTTGCCTTAGTTGAGCCAATGAATCCAGTTTTCATGAAACGACTCAATGATACCACACAGGAAGAATATCCCTTCATCCTAACAGATCCTTTCTCGTGCTACTTTTGAGCTAAAATAATGAGAAACAGCAGTTTTTCCTCTTTGCCATCCGATTTTTCTGCAGTGAAGAATTTCATGCTGCATCAAGCGAATCCAAACTGAGGTATTTTACAGTATATGTATGATGTATATGAAGCTATCATCCCCACACTGTACACTGGTCTACAGAGAAAAGAATTCAGTCTGATGCTTTCGCTTTCTGATGCAATTAGTGGTTAATGTTTGGTTTACTACAGGGATCTATTTTTAGTAATGATAAAAGAGGAACTGGCCACATATCTTTTTACAGGAAACTGGTAGTCTTACAGATAACATATTCCAACAAGTACATCAAAACTAATCAGAACAAGTCCCAAATCCAGCAGGAGTAAGTTAATAATTGGGTTTGCATGGTTAGTTTTCCTTATAAACTCTTCTAAAAGTCAAAAGGGAGCACACCATGCAAGGCTGGAGGAGGTGACTGAAAAAACAGACCAAGGAGGGGTTTTTGACTGAGCAATCAAGATATTTTTGGGACAGGTCTGGTCATCATATCTATGGAAACATTTGCTATAAGGTTTGTGTTTATTAGAACAGGATGCTGAGATGAGCTTTGTTGTTTGTTGTTCTGCTGTTTTTCCTCAAGGCTGGTTCACCTTTTAGATCCGCTGAGCTGCTGGGAGTGACTGGACTGACTTTCTCCTGGAGAGCTTTGACCTGAAGGAAGAAAGCGGAGTTGTACATTATGTGTATCATATAAGCAAATTGTGTTTAAGTACATTTTCACTGGTTCAATAATTATTGTCAAGAAATGTTCAATAATTTCATATAAGTTACAGCAAACAAAATTGGTACTGACTAAAAAGGCACTTGTAAACTTCCCAAGGAAAAATGTCAAATAAGGTAAAATATGCTACATATATTCATTGCTATCCATAAATCCATTGTCTTTGGCTTGAGTTTGGGTCATGGAGCTAATGGGTCCAGGAAGAAACCCCAGTCATCCCTTTACCCAGTTTGACTTTCCAGCTCATTTTGAGGGATTAGAAAAAACTCCCAGGTCAGTAGAGAAATACAGACCCTCCAGCATGTTCTTGGTCTGTCCTGGAGTCTAAGTGGCAGATGCTTGAACCACCTTGGCTGACACCCTGATGCACAGGAGCAGTGGCTCTACTCTGAGCTTCCCCAACATGGTGCTGCACCTTACCTTATTTCTAAGGCAGAGCCCAGCCACCCAATGAACGATCATTTAAGCGCCTTGTGTCCTAGATCTCATTCTATATCTGCCAAAATCAATATTTCATGACCATATGTGAGGGTAGGAACAGTGAATTAAGGGCTTTGCTTTTTGGCTCAGTTCCATTTCACCATGACAGGCCCAGGAAGCGCTCACATTTCATTTTTAAAGTGACACTATTTCAAGGTTATGTGGAATAACCACATATGAACTGAGAAACTTGCTAGTGACCGCAATCATAAAACCATTTAACGGCTGGGGGCAAATTCCTAAATCTAATCTTTTTTTGTTTAGTAGGTGCACCACACTAAGTGCTGCCAGGTCGCGTCAACGTTCTATGGTGTGTATGTTTTTCCTGAAGAAGGAAACTACTCATTTAGTTATTTTTGCTATCAGTTTAGTGTTTAAAATTAATTCAGAGGAAACACAGAGATGTAAGAAGTTATTTAAAAGGGGGAGGCTGTCAGAAAGCAAGAGAAAGCAAGACTTTAAGCAGATAACAGGGACATTAATCAGAGTACAGCATAGTTGCTTCATTTTATCTTTTTAAGCTTTCAGCCTCTGGACCATGCTGGATTTGGAAATGTTGGCAGCCTTTGAGAATTCTCAGAATTAAGGTAAGGATCGAGAATACACACACAGAAATTGCTGTTTGTATAAAACTAGCCATCTTAACCATGCTAAGCTTACTTATCAGTACTAAAAATGCTTAAAGACAGTTTAACATGTGAATTCAGTTATAATTTTGTATTTTCTTAAATATAACAACGAAACCCTGTTTTACAGTGACTGTTTTTTCGCATGCTGTTAGGTCACCTCAGCTAGAAATAGCTAGAAATATATACTTGGCTAAAATACTGTAAGTATCAGCAGGTCAAACCTTAACAAAGTTTAGAAATCCAACTTCACAGCAAATTCTTATTGGTGCATTTCTAGAAACAACTATCTTTAGAATGATATACAGGAACCGTTTTGAAAAACATCAAAAAAGAACTCTGCAGATGCTTTAAGTTGTAACTTCACTCTAGCCTTTCTCCACCACCCACCTGATGGTGCCAGCTAACAGAGGGTTAAAAGCATACAGCCAGTCATGCATCTCTTTGTCGTTGACAGCCTGCAGCAGTATCCCACGATGCTCAGTGCACACGGCAAATGTGTTAGGGGTCTGGAGACGTAAAATATGCAGTGAGAGGTTACTAAAGTTCATTGATATCTGGCAGTTAAACTCTGTTGCTGAGAGTGTTGATTTCACACTTGAACAAAATTTGTTTACACGTACCCGCAGTAGTGTCTGTTTGTCCTCACTGTATTCCACCTTAGCAGACGACAGGTTGATGACAGCCCTCTCCACGCTGTCCCTCTCACTGCGGTACAGGTAGACGTAGGGCCTGCGCACAACCACGTAACGCCTCACCCAGCCACTGCTGTGGGGCTCAAGGAAATGCAGGTAGCCCTTCTTTGACACGATGGGGCTAAATGTCCAAAAAAAATCAATAAATGGTAAAAAAATTCTAAAAGCTACAGAATTAGGTGTTGGGTCACAGCACAGTTTGGGACTGCTTATCTTAAGTGAACTTTGTATTGTGTTTTCATGACTCCAAATATCAACAAAATAGGTTTAATGTTTTAATAAATACAAATTGAACATATTTCACAGTGACACAGTGTCAATTGTTGATTGTTTTCCCACCTGACACGAATCTCCTGTATGTCAGGAACAAAGGTGTATCCTCTTAGAGCTTTCTTTCTGTCTACTGGGCTGTACGGGTCCAGGTCTGGTGTCGATGCTCCTGAGCTCGGTTCAGTGAGCCTACAAAACAAAAAAAACGGATTAAAAAAACGAACACCCCTAGAGTGTTTTAAAATAATTTTCCATTCTTTTAAATTTCAGACAAAAATTGCAGTCTGTAACAAAACATTTTAAGTTAGAATAACTGAATTATTTAAAACTGCTTAAATAAATCATATTTAAAGCCTATGTTGACAAAACATCTTCTTAATCAATAAATCAAAACTGAAACTGAAGTGCTCAGTTGAAGTGTTGGAAAAGATTAACAAGATGTACTTTACGTACCGAAGGTCAAAATGGCCATCGACCAATGAGGGGCAAGTAGAGGAGGGAGTAAGTGTGCTCAGGCCAGAGGAGGACGAGTCCCTCATGAGTGCCACTGACATTTCTGAGAGCTAAAAATCAGCCCCCACACCCACGCACACACACACACACACACACACAAGGAAAACAAAGAGCCGCAACAAAAGAGCGACAAATACAGATAGAGACAAAACATTTCAGCAAACATTTAAACAAGGACAACAGAGACATGCATGCAGAGAACATCTTAATTAGCTTTTTGTCAGTTTTTATAATGTACATAAGACCCACCACTGGAATGTAAATCTGTATGTCTAAGAGCCCCTTTGTTTTTAGTATGCAGACTTGTAGCGTTATTTATGTTAGTGGAGACTTTGCAGTTTCTAAAGAGGAAGAACATTTCGGGATGAAGTTGGGGGAAAGGAGAAGGGGATGATTTGAAAAACAGTCATGAAGACATGAATGCTTTATGAAAGCAGAATTAATCTTTGAATCTGAGTCAACTGTTGTAAGAAAAACCAACCCACTGCCTCATTTATACAGGCTTTGGACCTGCAAAAGTGACCCACCAGCAGAATAATTTTTCTTCTTTTTTTTTATAAATGTAATCATAATTTATTTATTTTTTTGTTTTTTGTTTATCTTAACTTATACAGGTTTTATTTTTAACCTTATATCTAACATAAGTTCAACATGTCCCAGTAAAACATAAGCATTTTTATTTATAACACATTTGACATGTTTTGTATACTGTCTACAACAACGAACTAAATGGAACATGGAGATACCATTGAAATAAATTGTGTATAGCATTGTGAGACACTAAGGCAAACTGCTTTGCAGAGATTATGTGCTTCATTTGCACTCTGCTTGTGGTGAACATCACCTGTTTGAATTGCAGCTCGGTGGGAGTGTAGCGAGAGAACTTAGAGTGATTTCTGCCCCTTAAAATATTTTTTTTTTATTAATTGGCGCTGTAGGTAAAGAGATTTGTTCCACTTAACTGTTAAAGATCTTTTTCTAATATTTAATTAATCATCAGTCCAATAAACTACATTTCTGGGGAGAAATTCTGAGACAAATTACAAAACAAAATAACTGGAATCGGTACCTAGCTAGCTAGCTTACAGCTACTCATAGCGGGGCTCACTCAGGTGGACATTTTTGACTCATAGAACTGTTAAAGCTCACAGGTTTCCTTGTAGTTTGCATGAATATTACATAAATGTACTAGTATTTTTTATCAGTCAGTCATGTATTTTCTAAGTATTATTTCAATGATCTTTAGTTAAATCCCAAAGCAGAAACTACATTGAAGAAAAACCCCTATTAAAGCTAAGACTACAGGTACGTAGCTACATAGATGCGGTTTGATCAAGCAAATAATTACAAAGTAAACCTCGGTCGTGTCAAGTGTCAAGGTGTAAAATTTCATGATATAGTTTTTGCTTAAACTGCTGGGAATGGTTTAAGATATTTTGGTTTTTAATGGTGAAGAGGGCAATGCACATCGGTGTTGTAAGATGTGTGTCCAGAAATTAGCAATACTATTACCTATTAAACAAACCACACTTAAACTAGTTACAACCGAAGTCCAGTAATCTAAATAGAGCGCATAAATTGATTAGATTTTCACCAAACTCTGATTGCTCTGACTGCTCTCCACAAAAGGTAAAACACAGAGTAAATGTACTACACATTATCTCACTTTAAAGTATAAAATGTTCATTTTAAGGAGAACTAAGTACTGTATATTAATTGTAGCTAAGTGATGTGCTAAACTAAAGCAGAATCTCTAAATGTAAAGGCAAAAGCGATTAATGGATGCAAATACATTAGCTGATAGGGACTGGACACTGACCGTTATTAAAGCTTAAATATTTAGTAAAGATAAAGATATAAGGGGTCAGGTTAGAGGGCCTAGGCTGGGGCTCACCTTGCTTTCACTGGCACTGCTGCTCACCTGGCTGTACTCTCTGTTGAATGTGTGCATCAGCAAGCGCAGACACTGGGTAGAAGATAGCAAAAACAGCATTTATTAAGTAACAGGATGAAAAAAGATCAAAACAAAACAGGAAGTAAACTTAAGCTTTAGCAGTCACCTTAGCAGCCAGCTCCCTCTGCCTCTGGTTGGGGCTCTCAGGAGCAGGGCTGCTGCTCGGGCTGCTGCTGAGGACAGGACTCTTTGCAAAGTCACAAATGTCGCTGCTCTTGTAAAGTGCGTCCTGCCCTGCCTGCAGAGTTGCCTCGAGTTTTTCCCTCAGCAGGAGATAATGCCTTGTCTTCTCCACCTAAAATTAAAAAAAAGCTAATTGCAGGTGATTTAAGACAATATTAAAGAGGTTGACTTGCAAGCAACCTCTATTTACATATAAGAAAAATATTCTTTCAAACTATACACCTAATTACTGGATGCATATTCAAATTGTATTTTTTTTCTATGAACAGTCTTCTTATAATCAAAATGTAGTTGCAAAGTACATCAAAAAAGAATAACAAACAAAGCACACAGTTAAAAAAACAACAAAACAATTTTAGAATTTTGTAACTACAACATGATGGGAATGGGAATAAAGATAATAATGATGAAAATCTCTCCTGAGGAGGATAATACCACCAAATAGCAAATTACTCCCCATTTCAAAAAATATGTTTGTTAAATCTAATCTTAAATCGAATACTTTCTACTTCTAATCAGGGTTTTTGTTATTAGGCATCCACCACAGAAAAGCTACTCAAACTGGTCTGGAGCACATTTATCTACCATCTTAAACAGGTACTGTATAGAGTGTTGCAGTACACAAAATGTAACCAGACCACAGAAATTTGAAACATTTCCTATTTTGTTATTTTTTTCCTTATTGTGTTGTAAACTGACCTCCTGCAGTAAGCTGAGCTTCTCCAGCTCCCACTGGTGGTCGAGGATGAGGCTGTCGCTGCGGGGTCTCCATCCTGCCAGGTTCTCCTCTCCTCGCACGTACGCCACAGATGTGTCAAGCACACGCCTGCGACGACGCTGCATCCCTGATGGAGAGAATTAATAAAGAAGAGGATTTTAGTACATCAACATTTGTCATTCAATGGCTTTTCCTCATTATCTTATTTTTATTACTTTCTTCATTGTAGACACGCAGTGAAGACATCAAAACTATGAAGAAAAGCTATATAGAAAAATGTAATAACTCAAAACATCTTTTATATAATATATTCCTCAAAATATTTACAGGGACAATTTGCTTAATTCATTCAAGGATTACCTGGACTTCCATTGTCTGCAATGTGGCAGAGAGTGACCTCATAAACCCCAGTGACACGATTACTAAGAAGAAGAAAGTCAACATTTAAAACATGAGTGTCAGATACAGTAAATGAGACATTCCATTTAACTCTAGGGCAAATCAGACTGTTTATTTGTGGATGTCTACCTCTCTGAGGGCCTGAGGCAGCCGGTGCTGAAGAAGTTCTTGATGGATCGGGAGGCGGGCAGCTTTGTGTCACGGGAGTAAAACACCACACAGAAATCTTTGGTGATAACTGTTGGCTGAGTGCAGTTCTCCATCTATAGTTGTAACATTATTAACAAACCATTAGGAAGAACAAAACAGGTATACAGTTGGAAAGCTATGAACATCCTGTCTGTCAATCAGCGAAATGGAGGCTAGCTACCTGAGCAGACAGCCTGACTAATTACCAAGCTAAAATCAGCCTGTTATGTTTGTTCTTTGTGAAGAGCAGAAAAAGGGATAGTTAATGTTCTGCACAAAATGCATGCTTACCAGAAAAACCTCTACTAAATTTAGTGAGTGTTTACTCCATATTTTTGCAAGCCGTAACATTAAAAACCAAAATAACAATAACCTGTATAGATAACATCAGTGTAACTATAATAATCAATTTATTATTTTATCAACAGTATAAATAATTCTTCATTTTCAAATCTTTGTGTAATACACATAAGAATCGAATACCTGCAAACAATTAACTAAACCTATACCAGCATTTTCTGAATAGTTCACTCTAGTATCGTACCTCCAGATAAGCTGAGAGAGTGATGTAGATCTTCTCCCCGTACGGAGTGACCCTGTTAAGAAGCAGAGAGTTGTGCATGGAGCTGTCCCATGCCGCCTCAAATCGATAGAAAGTTCTGCAGTGAGAAAAATCAAACACATTGGTATTTTAAACAAAAATGCAATCTTTAAAAAGCATGTCAATATATTTTGTTAACAAAAACAATATTTCTAAAAACATTTAAAAAAACATCCTTATACCTATGATCAACTCCCAATGAAACGCTGCCGTTAAAGAAAAAAAAGAGAAAATAGAATATAAATTAAAAACTGTTTAGCTTCAGCTGTTGAGAGTTAAAACTCAGCAAATTTGGCAAAATAATAAAAGCTAATAGCTTCTATCAATACACATAAAAAGCCCCCTGTCTATGTTAAAAAAAATGATTATTTAATATTAAAATACTGCTCAAAACCACTTGTTATGGGGAATAAAACCACCCCAAAGTCATACTTGTCATCATGTTTTGGCCAGAAGTATCCGGAGGAGAGAATGTTGAGGGATAGGATGTTGGGGTCTATGATGGTCTCGTCAGCCTCTGGTGTGTTTCGAATACGACCTGTAATGATGAATCATGATGAGACTCGTTGCTTTTAAACTTCTTGTCCTGATTTCTGATTTGCTTATTGAAACCCTTTCTTTATTAATTAACTTGAGCAGAGACGTTACTCACCAATAACCAGCTCCTTCACCTCCTTCCACTCAATATAATTTCCTGTTTCATGAGCAATAGTAACTCTGATCCTTCTCTGTATGCCCTGTGCAGTCAAAGGATGATGAAAGTGAAGATAAGTGTGTCAATAGTGAAGGTCAACTTATAACTGTAAACATGTAGTCGGAAACATGATCCTAAAATGTGAGGAAAGTGGTCAGACCTGATGTAAGAGGAAAGTCCCATGGCACGGCATCCCGCCTCTGTGGTCAACAACAGCTGGGATGTAGCTGGAGACAGACAAAAAAAAAATCAATAAACTACATTTGAACACTTGCATTTACCAGTGAGTGATATATTTTCTGCAAGATTCTTTAGCTGACCTATTCAGTATTTAAGAGGCAGCATAAATAAACAGGACTCACTCTCCATTAGCTTCTAGCTCACAGATCTCAAAGAAGACCATGAGGTCATATTTGGCATGACAAGGTCCAGCAGTGGAGCGATTCAGGGTGCTGAGCTTTGTGGCCGGCACTAAAATGATCAACAACAAACAAAATTTAAAAAACCACAAAAAAATGTAATTTTAATTTCGTTATATCCCCTCCATTTTCAATCTTATACCTGTATCGTATTTAAACCATTGCATAGCACCTAATTTTTTTGGTAGTTATGCTTTTTATTAATTATGGGGACAAATTGTCATAACAACAATAGGTTTCCGTGTTAAATTTATTTAACAACTGTATACTATTTTCTAAAAAACTTTGTAATATCTATACTTGCTATGAAATATGACAGATTGGGACTCCTGATCATACCAAAACATCTCTAAACTTCCTGCTGGTAGATATTTATAGGACTCACATTACCACATTTCCTTACATTATAGACACTTTAAATCATGGATTGTCAAAGCAGGGGAAGAACAACCTCTTGTGGATACAAATTAACTCATGGTTGGTTTGAAACCTCCCATGGTGGATGGCTTCTAGACTAGGAAGAAACAAATTGGCAAAGCGGGGGAAATGACCAGTCCTGGGTAATTTTAACGCACTAGTTTATTAGACTTGACACTACACTCACCATGGGTAGGCTAAGTAATTCAGTAAAATTTGACACGAATGAGGGTTGCTTTACATACATTACTCTTTGTGATCTCCCTTTTGGCAATGGTTCTAATTTAAAAAAAATTACAACAATGGTTAATAACTAATAAAACAGTGCAGAAAATCTGGAATGCTTACTTGAAGGAGGCCTATTGGGCACTGTTGTTTGTTAAAAAAAAATCTTTTGTTGAAAGCAGACAGTTCAGATTTTGTAAAACATACCTAAAAAAACACATACAACTTAAATTTCTTCAGTGAAATCTAATCCAATTATACAGAAAAATAAAACCCCTTCCCACCCACCCCAGGAAAATAGATCTGTAAAAAATATAAAGAAAGAAAGTGGATGAGCTCTTGATACAATTTAGCATTTAAGCTGGAGGCAGTTTAAAAAATATCGGTTTGATATTTTTGCCAAAGGTTACATAAGACTTGAGACTGAGAATATGTTATCCTCTGCAAACAACTGTTTATAATTAAAAAAAACATGTTCATCTAGAGGAATTAATGTTGTATTATATTCTCTTAATTTCTGCTAACCTGGTTTAGATAACGGCATCACCCGTGGAAACTGCCTCCTGGAGGGTCTCAGAGGACTGAAAGAAATCAAAATAGTTGAAAATCTATCACTTAAATATGTTTATTCTTTCAGAGATAGCACATGATATTTGTAATTTTAGAAGCAAAAGTCTAATTCCTTCCAAACCTGATCAAATCTTTGCATAATGGACGGAAAGGCTGTTTCTGATAGTGTCCGAACACCTCGAATACGATGGGCTGAGTTTTAATGTACTCCAAGAAGGACTTGGTCACTTCCACCGTGATCTAACAGAGCAGACAGGCAGAAAAATTCAAGTAGACCCTCCAAACAGCCGCTAATTTGCAGAAGCACTAATTAGTCGTTTTTATGAGTCATTGTCTGCTTACATTTTGTACATGATAAAATCCCAGTGGAGGCCCTCTGCCGGTGTTCTTCAGTGGCTCAGTCGAAAAAGCTTCATCGTGACGATGGATGAAGCTGAAAAAGTGAATATTTTTATAAAATAAATGCAGCCTGTTAATTTATGTATTCCAAATTTAATATTGGAAAGTTTGTTCAGTCTGTGTGGCATTTTTTATATTATCAGTTGTTTAACAGCTATTAATAAGTTTCAGCAGCATTCATAACTGTTCTAAATAAAAAAAACAACATTAAACTCACTTAAACTGGCAGAAAATGTCGGCGTATTCTGCTGAGATGCTGGAGGCCTGAAGGACGGTGACTCTGAAGGTGAAGGTGCTGCCGATCTTCAAGTGGGACAGAGCGTTTTCTGGAGACAGCTCCAGAGGAAGGTCCAGACCCAGAGCTAAACTCTTCACAGGGCTCTGAGGAACCTCATGAGTGGCTGCATGGTGCAGAGATATAGACCTTTAAAGCTCAAAAGGTTAACCTTGAGTTTCACTCATGTCTAACTGGTGTTTTATGAATTAAATTATGGGGAATTATGGGGAAAACAAAGCTAGGAACACCAAAATGAACTCAGAGAACTAGTTATTTTAATGCCCACTATAATAAAAATACAAATAATATCCGACTGTGTCACACCGGGAGTCTGGTAAAAATGATAACAGTTGTGCAAAGTTTAGGAAGCACATGAGACAAAATCTGCTGTCTGCTTACCTGCGCAGGTGTTGTTGTTGACTTCATCTGCCGAGATTCCTATCTCAACATTTTGTCCTTCGCCCTCCACAATTCTCAGCTCCTCCTGGGAGGTGTTGGAGTGTGACAAACCACCAGGACACGACTCACTCTGAAACTAAAACAAGGTAAAAATCGCTGAGAGGTTATACTTTTTCATATTTTGAACACTCATGGACAAAAACATGCAGTTTCAGCTGTTATCTGATTTTTATTGATGTAAATGTCTCTTTTGAAGGACAAAATGAGAAACCATCCTAAATACCTTCTCAAATTGGTTGTCTTCAAAAGAGATCTTGGCCGTGCCTGACTGCCTCACTCCAGATCCATAATCAGGGGCCTCCTCATCAGCTTAAAGACAAAACAGACCACAAGTTGTCACACGTGTATTTCACAATTGTTTTAAAAAATGTCACTAATGTTGCAGTAAAATGTTCTGTGTACCTGATATGGCCTGCACAGCCACTCTGAGGAAGCCTTTGACCTCTCCCTTCTCGCTTACGATGGCCACACGGTGCACCAGAGGCACCGGATACAGCAGGTTACTCAGGTACACAAAAGCCCTTAAGAGAGGAGTGATGACAGGTTTTTGGTTTTGCAAGCCTTTGAGTGAGAAAGAAAGGATAGGATTGTTTTTTGTAAGATAACCAACCTGCCAACCAGACGGAACCAAGGAAAGCGGTCGTAGAAGGGGTCTCCTCCTGTCAGGGCATGGTCGCAGTCCTCCACCGCGCTGCTGGGCAGCTCTGCAGCTCGGTCATACATCTCTCTCATCAGGTCCAGCCTCTGCCTGCAAAAAGCACAAGAAATCAACTTAATGGTCACTTTTGGAAAACAAAAAAGTTTGATTAAAAGGTGACTTTAATTTCAGTAACAGTTAATGTTACAGATGAACAAAACCGAGAAATAATTGCCAAACTATTCTGATTAGTATATTTTTGGTACCTGAGCTTTTCCAGAGTCCAATAATGTGTGGCTCCATTCTTCTGATCCTGCACTTCGACGGCTACTATCGTTCGAGGGAACGGTCGTCTCTCTCGTTCTTTAGCCACGCTGGGAGGCAGCAGGTCAGTTGGCAGCGGAGAGTAAAGAGTGTCTGTCAGCAGGACAAACTGGAACTGCACCTATAAACATACAAAGAAATTAAATCACAATTCAAATGTCACTTTTACTACCTTAGCAGCTGAGTTCACACTGCTGTATTTTGTGCTAACAATGTAAATTAAAAATTATTACAATCTAAGGCTATTCTGATGACCACAAAATTGTAAATGTTCTTTTTTTGTCTTCTAGAATTAATTAAAGGTTCTAAAAATCAGAAATATTTCTATTTTTAATTAGACATGATAAACTGCGAACCAGATTTCATAAAAGCACAGAAATTGTCCTTTAATTTAGAACCAAACATAAAGCAGTTAAGCAGACATCAAACTTAGCATCATTACGTAACCAGTGTCAGCAGTGATTTCATTCAGTTTGTTTTCATTCAGTTACACTGTGCACTGTGCAATGGACATGTAAATAAGCAACCATTTGGGTGCAACTGACTGAAGAGTCTTTTTAATGCGTGGGGTGCCCCCAGCTGTGGTACCCTGAGCTGTGAGCCATATTGTCCACTTTAAGAAATTTTACCGATGTGCAAAAACATTTCGATCAATCAAGACACTGAGAAGTTTCAAAAAATGAAAAAAACATATAACACCGTTACAAAACATAACAAAAAACGAACCTTTTTCTTCAGTTCCACACTAATAGCATTTGCCTCTTTAAGGAAGATGGCATTGCCCCAGAGCAGATCCCTGAGGGAGGTGAACTGGTAGAACCGCCACTTTCTGAAAGCCCAGAGCGCCAGCTCAGTTTCATGCTTCGTCCACGGCACTGTTGATAAATGTAGGCAAAAAGTGTGTCAACTATGACCAAAAACAGCCTTCCACTGGGGTGACTGTGTTGTAAGTCTAACTACAAACACAGCATCACCTTCCTCCTCAGGCTCCTCCTCTTCTTCGGGTGATTCCAGGTACCGAGAGTCTACTTGTTTCCGAAGGGCTTCCAGTTTACTCTCATAGTCCTGTAAGGAGCCAGAAAATGTGTTTGTTAACGTTGACCTCATTATAATATTGAACCCTAAAAACAGTATCTGGAAACAGGAGGAACTGCATATTTTTGTTGATCAGAGTTTTTACCCACCAGCCTTTGCTGCTCAAGCAGGTTACTGGCTTCTTCTCTTTCTTTGCGGTATTGTTCCTCAAGCTCCTGAAGCCTAGAGGATTTAATTTCAGACAAAAACTTGTGAAATAAAAATGTTCAAAGGATATGTGATGATATGATACAAAGCACTGCACAAAACAAACAACAGAATGTTGTGGCAACAGATGGCCATTCAATCTCACCTCTGCTCCATCTCCTGCTTCATGTCGATGCCTTGTTTTTCGAGCAGCTCCCTCTGAGCGAAGGCCCAGTCCACAGGCTCCACCGGGGTCTCCGCACACGGGGTCCTCTCCCGCTCCAGACGAGCCTGCTCCGGGTCGTTGAAGCGAAACACGTGGCTCTTACCCATTATGATGCGGTTCCCTTAAAAAAATGCACATGAATTTGTAAAATTTGTCAACATCTAAAACAAATTTACTACCATCTTTACAGAAGCTGCAGGATATCATCATTTAAAGAGTTTAATCTCACCAGCAATTTTAATTTACGTAAGATAACAGGGATGACTTACTATCTAATAATTTTCCAGACCAGTCACTTCTTCCCTTTTACTTTTCTAGGCACAGTAGCTGTGTTTTTAAGCATTTTTTATTAACAATAATGACAATGATGACAGATTCTCACCAGATCGCAAAACGGTGGGCGAGGTCACTCGCTTTCCATTGACATATGTCTCTGCCCCCTCACATGGCTCAAGGATGACACATCCTGGTCCAGAAGACAACTTATATCATCCATTTCAACCAAGTACTTAAAATATTTATTTTTTATTTAAGCATTCCCACACAGGAATATCCGGTCTTTACCTTCTCCCTGCGGGCCAGTGGTGCTGCTGAAGGTGCAGTGCTCATCTTTAATGAAGTGGCCACTGAGAACGATGTCTTGTCGAGTTTTGGCGTTTTCGCGACCAACCCTGACGGGAGGTAATGTTAGGAAAATTGTGAAAACTGCTACAAACAGAGCAAATTCAGTGTAAGAACAGGAATGCATAAAGTTTTACTTAGTTATGCCATCTTTGATGTAGTACAGCAGACACTCTGACATCAGTGGGTCCTCGTTGAGATTCACCAGATGAGGGGTCTGCAAAACAGACACATTTGAGCTTTGCCAGGTTTCATGAATAAGTTTTGTTAGATGGATTCAAACCTTTCTCTATGTCATTAGGTAACCCAAGACCTATTGGCAATATCCTGCTGAAAGACCCAATAATGAATCATTTTCAGTTTTCAAGAAAAAAACTAAAATGCTCTTTCAGAGGCTGCCAGGTTATTATTAAAACTGTTCAGTTTCTTGGAGGTTATGCTGCCATTCATTTAAAAAAGGTACTCAGGGCCTTTAGAAGAGAAGCAGGCCCACAGCATAACAGATCCTTCACTGTACATAACCATATTATGCCAAATGTCTCATTAATTCAAATATTTATGTGTCCTCTACGTATTAGTGTTTTTCTTAAAAATCTGATGTTCCAAGTGTTCCAAGTATAGTTTACAATTATAATAGAAATGCAAAATACATGGACATTTGTTTAATC
Source organism: Crenichthys baileyi (assembly GCA_036173005.1). Taxonomy (NCBI): domain Eukaryota; kingdom Metazoa; phylum Chordata; class Actinopteri; order Cyprinodontiformes; family Goodeidae; genus Crenichthys; species Crenichthys baileyi. The sequence continues at coordinate 276,479 of JAHHUM010001193.1, read as the reverse complement.
ATTTGATTAAAACAGTCTTAGCAGTATTTAGCTTTATTCTGTTGCTATTTCCCAGTTTTTTAAGAGCTGCCTTGCTTGAATGCTCAATGCATGTTCTCTTGTCTTTCTCATTTTCAAGAGTGGTTCTGAGAAATGAGACTGTGTCACATCATATTTATACACCAGGAAAACAGGAAGTTATTGATTGGAAATTAAGTCACCACTCTCTTTGATGGACAGAAAAAGCAAAGTGCTTCATTTATATTTATTTTATAGAAATTGTTAGGCATTGGAATGAATGTGGCACTTGTGCTTTTATAAAAAAAAATGTTTGATAAGTTGGGTATTTTGTTCTCTGCTAAATAAGAATAGCTTTGATTTTTCTATTTTTTTTTAGTGTGAGATTTTGTTCCTGCAATACAAAAAAATAATTTAAAGGCTTTTTAACACAGTTTTACCACTGTTGCCAATAGGTGTAGAGTGCACTATATATATATGTTACATTCAGACCTTATTGGTTACCTTTGACATTTATCTTACCTTCTTGGGAGAAAAGACTCCAACAGTACCTCCATCTTCTCTCATAGCAACACCCATCTCAGCGAGCAGAGCTTCTCTACAGAGAGCAAACAGAGTTTATAGCATGAAAAAGCATTTTTTTAAAGTAATAGGGATACATTTGTTAAAGAGGCAGGATTGTTGGATGTCAGGTAAAATGTTTGTATTCTACAATATTAACCTTTCAACGTCTATTCTATGAAGCTGCCTCTTAAAAAATATACATAATAAGAAAATGTAACAAATACAGAAATAGAATTAACAAAGGGAGAATTATTTGCTGCCATTATCATTTTCCAGTCAATAACCTAATAAAGGGAGGTTTACAAAGATCTGAGGTTATCTGCTATTATTCTGCTCATTAAAAATATGCCACAACAACAGTAACAGCAGAGGAAATAGTTGTTATTCAGGTAACTGATCATAAACCAAAGATGTGAACAAACATTAACCCTAGAGTTTCTATAGTCTGTCTTGAGGCCTGTTTATGCTATACTGACTGTCAATACAAAAGTTAATAAAAAGATCCACAAAGTTATCTTGATCTATCCTTCAAAACCACTAATTTCATTAAAATTCATTAATCAAGTATTGAGCGATCCTGTGTTTAAAACAGTCCAGCAGTTCAGCTTCATATTTTAATAAAAGCTAAGACTCAAAATACACCAGTTAAAATGTAGTATATATAAATATGAGTTAGGTTTTGAAGTTAGGTTTTGAGAGATCAGGTTCATTATTTACATAATGACAAGACAGAAGAATTATGGGATGACTGAGAGCTGGAGGAAAGGAAACAAAAAAAAACAAAACAAAAAAACGTTTTATATACATGTATAATATTTTAAACAAACCTATCCATGCGGATGGCCTCGGTACGACGCAGCTTCTCTTCCCATGTCTCATTAAGCTCTGCAATGATTTTCTCTGTTTCCTGCAAGTGAAAAAAGACTTAATATAAAAACAGACCAAACTTACATTGGTAATTCCAACTTTCTATTTTATTTCTCTTTTCAATCCTCGTACCTTGAGCCTCTCGATCGCCTCCTCACTGGCCGGGCTGAAAATGCGGTCATGAAGGTTGCTGATGGAGCCGGCCCGGCTGGACAGGACGGACAGCGAGGGGGAAGGACTCATTCCCGTCATGGCGTTGGTCACTGTGGAGAGATCACCCCTTTGATTGACAGCCTGGTGATTGTTCACAAAGTTCTTGTAATCGCACAGGTCTGTCAGAGAGAGAGGCGGTGCATGGAAGAGTGTGGAAAAACAAACAAAACCAGGACAGAAAGTAGGAGCCAGATGTTTGGGCAACGAGAGGAAGACACAGAGACAAAATAAGGGGCCAAAAGGAAGGAGTACAAAAAACAGAGAAGAGCTCAAATAATTGACTCAAGAAGCGAAGCAGTTTTGCTTATCAAAGCCATTCCAGAAAAGGTCAACTCAAAGAAAAAAAGCACAAAATGTCAGAGAAACTGAATGTGAGAGAACTGAGTATACACGATCAACAAGCTGACAAGCATTGACAAAAGTAAACAAAAATCATACAGTCATATGATTTCAATGCATATAGACAAATCACATATAGTGTGTGAACCAAAATTGATGTTGTTTAAGCTGTTTATTGAAGCATTTCAAAGCATGCCTCCTGTCTGTGCAGACCTCTGAGCACCTTATCTTCACTTCTAAAATCTCAACACCTAGAGAACCAGGATGCAGATTCAGCAATCTGAAACATCTTTCCGCTCAGATCTGTCCTCCATAGTCAATGAAGCTTTAAAAGCCAATTTTAAGCCATCAGACTCTTGGTTAGTATCTGTTACTGTGAACACTTACTAGGACACAATGAAATGTCACCAGCTGACAATGAGCTGATCTCTAACTGTAAATCATTTAACATTTCAAATAATTAAATGCAATCAGTTTGCTATTTTGGTGTTGTTGGAGTTTAGACTGACAGACGAAAGCGCCATGAATATGATTGACCGTCCAAAGAGATTTGGTCACTCAGATGAAGTGCCGTACCCTCTGAAGTTTTCACATTTCAAAAGATTTTAAGATATAGACAAACACAAAGTAATGCATAATTCTGGAGTGCAACAAAATGAATAAATGGGTCAATATCGCAAAAGAATAATGTGCCTGATTTACATGCCTCTCCAAGAAGCTGTTGGATCCTCTGAAAACTAGAATTAAAACTTGGTCTTCAAAGTCAAGCTTTCAGGGCCTTAGGTCATCTTTTTTCACTCTTAGTGTCCATATTCACGGTAAAAGAAATGCTTAACCAAGGGGTCCCTAAGCATTGCATGCCTTAGTAATAAAGTGCATAAATAGCCAGTCAGGGGCCATGTTGCATAGTTATGAGATCTCCTATTAGAAAAAATATGAAAATCTCTGTGATCGTGGGGAGGAAAAATGGAGGCCATTTTGCAAAATCTCTGAAAACAAACATTACAACAACAAGATATGATTTTACAGATGTTCTGAATAGTGTTATATGTTTCCCCTATATTCTGATGTCACAAATAGTTTCTTGGGATTGTAAGTTTTGGTCTCTGTTGTGGTAAAATAGGATTCATTTTTCTTTTCGTTGCAAAGCACAGGCTTGCTAAAGTTAAACACACATTTCAAACCAGTGATGGCAGGAACGGTGCCTCGATACGCTGACAGGACAGGGGAGAAAAGAGACTGTGTGTCAAAAACGGCCACATTCCAACATAATCCTCTGTGTTCAGTGAATAGAGGGAGAGGCCCTCAGCTTAAACTATGTGCATTTTCTATAATCGGATTTTAGTGTTTCCATGTGTGAAACTCACTCTCGATGATGTCTCCTAGGCCCTGTGCATACAGCAGGTCTTTGAGACGAGCAACCTCGTCTTTCAGCTCGCGGACCAGGCGGTTGTTGGGATCCTCGTTGATCACAGCGTTGCAGCGGATCTGTTTGGCACGATCAGCATACCTTACAGAGCAGAGGCCATCAACATTTACTCAACTCAGATCTTAGATACAGACCACATTTAAAATAACAAAGGTTACTCAAAGTCCTGAACTAATAGAAAATAAAGCTATAATTTTAATTTCAACAAATAAGAGATATTCCTTCATGTTTTCCTCACCGAAGGGTACTTAGCGTTTCATCGTAGTTAATATCTGCAGGACTGAGAGCCGCCACCATGGCTGTGCGGGAGTTTCCTCCTAAAACAAAAATTTTAAGAAATTATATCAACTGACACAAAAAAATAATTTTACTCCAACAAAAGAAAATAAAGAAATATCTTTGTTTGCAAACCTAAATTCTCCCTGAGGAGCCAGGTCAGAACTGAATCTCTGTAGGGAATAAAACTCTCCACTTTCTTCTTTTTCTTGTTCTGTTTCGAAAACAAATAATCAAGAATTATTTGTTGGGTTCTATTATAAGGAAAAATTGCATTGTACTTAACTGCGAAACATGATTTACTTAGAGAAACGACAAACCTTATTTGGCACTGAGTCCTATGAATTGAAAGAGAAATGTAAGTAATGTTAGTTTAGACAACAGAAATCAATATACAAGCCATAAAATTCTAGCCTCATGTAAGAATCTCACCAGTTCAGCTAAAGCAGAAATGACTTTTCCGAGTGTGGTAAGAGATTTATTAATGTTGGCTCCTTCCTACAAGAACACACAAACAAGAACACGTATTTTAGCCAACATTTTACATTTTGAAGTACTTTCAGTAGTTTCTTTTAAACAAACTCCTGCACAAAATAAAACAAACATAATCCTCCCACCTTCAGTCGCGTCCCTTTAGCTCCAGTTGAATCAGCCCTCTCACTGCCGGCCAAGTCTACCAGACTTATCTTGCTGACCTATTAAATTAATCGAATACAATCAATCAACAATTAAAAATGCGTGAAGTTGGAAGAAAACTGTTCATCATGCTTGGATAATGCTTGTGGTGTCCCCCTGGGGTCAGTACTAGATCCAAAACTATTCATTAAATACGAAAAATTATTTTGTAAGGTACCTGATACATTAAAGTTTACATTATTTGCAGATGACAGAAATCTTATTTTTTGTTGTTCGTTTTGGGGGAAATTTGAAGGTTTTACTGGATACAGTCATTTTAGGGATAAGGTAAATTAAAACGTGATTTAGCATGAATGACAGATCCTCAATTTAGAGGGAAACTAAAACTATGATGTTCAGGAAATTTAAAAGGAACTGATAGCTGGAGATACACCATTCATGAATATACAGTCATATTCAATAAATTAAAATATGGGTTTCAATGAGGCTCATTTTTCAGATTAAAAGTACCTTTTGAAACAACTTTTAGGCTGGTGTTAAACATACTTTTCATTAATCCCACATTTCTGTAATATTTGTTATTGATCTGATCAAATATTTTAATATTAAATGTCATGTTTTTATTAGCTGTTAGCAGAAAATCATCCAAATTAACAGAAATAAAGGCTTGAAAACCTCATTCGGCAAGTAATTAATATATATGATGTGTTTCACTTAATTGAGTTACTGAAATAAATCACCTTTTTAAAATGTTCTAGTTTATTTGATGGATCTATCAATTTCTTGGTCTAGTAATTGGAAAATCTTGTTGGCCTATAAAACATGTACAAAATAATAATTAAAATAATAATTTGTTTACTGGTTTTACTATATTTTAAAGACTTAGCAGAGGTTTGTGGCTGATACTAATATTTATAAATGTTGTAGGAGAGTTACAAAAGTTGGCAGTAAGATTTTGTGGCAAAACCTTTTCTGAAGTGTTTTCCGTCTCCATGTCATGTTTCTTTTGTGTGAAGATGATGTTGAAGACAGCATGAGAGCGACTGCTGGTCTCATTCATGTTGGTGGCAGCCACAGTCCTGAAAAAAATTAACATTAATGTATTTCTATCACCTTTCTCAATCCAGCAGCTGTTTAGCACTAAATTTTAAAGGCAACAACTAAGCCTACAGTTGTTACCTGGCCTTGTTTCCAGAATCCATGAGGTCCTGAATGTCATTGTACGAGGTCACTGCCAATTTGGACAGATCTTCCACGTAAGGTCCCAACAGGGGGTGCTCTCGCACACGCAGGTTTCCTTTGTTTTTGGGGTTTAGCAGGTCGCGCACACGCTCACAGTAGATCTCCATGTAGCTTACCTAAGAACAGAGGAGAGGAGGCAGTTAAAATATACATATTTGTATTTTATACTCTTAAAAAACATGCAATTGTAAATAATCATATATGTGTTTCATATACTTAGCATAAAAAGTACGGAACTCCATGTTTGGTTATTTTTTTCTTTGCTGTAATAATGCTTCAATACAATACAATTTATACTGTTGGAAACCTGTATATTTACTCCTATTTCCTCCACTTTGTACTCATTGGTACAACTCACATATTCAACTCCGCTGCTCGACTCACCAATGCATTTTGCTTACAAATATGGCAACAAATAAAAAATAAACAGCAAATCATTCTTAATAAGAGCTTCTTAACAAAACCCTTGTGGAAAACACATGGGAATGGAGCCACAGCATAGCCAAAAGCTCATGAAAATTAAATTTGACAGACAAATCAAATGCAAGAGCGATTAACTTGTATCCCGTGCCATTTACCTAGCTGGTCAATGAACTCAATCATCTTGCTTTTTGTAGAGTGGTTTTAAAAGCTAGTTAATTAATGGCTATATACTGGATTGATTTACAAGGGAAGTGATTCTAACTTGTTTGTATACAACCATGTCCAAAAATAGACCATGAAACAGAGGGGAGGGGCTTGATATGACATCTCACCTTCCCCCTTGAACAAGTTTAAAAGAAAACAGCTCTAAAGACAGCCTACGCTTTGGTACTACAGTTAGGTTGTAATTCTACTATTTTGCACTTTAAAAGTTTTTAAGGGACTGGTATCACTCACCTCCACAGAGTAAGACATGCTGTTGTCATTACTGATGTCATTGATCTTTGTGAAAAGGTCCTCACACAGCTAGAAGACAAAGAAGCGAAGCCTGTCAGTATGAAGTTCCTATAAGTTTCCTAGGTCCAATCAAATGGCAGAGCTGAAGTCTAATTATTGTGCTTTACAAGAACTTGTAATGTCATAATTGTACTCCCACTTACCAGAGGTATAATACCCTGCTGGTCTTTTTCCTGTCGCCCCATCATGGTGTAGCTTTTCCCTGCTCCTGTCTGTCCGTATGCAAATATGCACACGTTGTAGCCTTCAAAGGCGTGGAGCAGCATCTCCTCTCCGATGTCCTTGTACACCTGCATCTGGGACGCATAGTTGAGGTCCTCAGGCTGCAGATAAAGCAGAGACAGAAATAATCAAGAATGCAAACATAAATAAACATGGATGTACAACAAGCATTGAAACTGTTGATCAATCTTTGGTCTGATGACTTCATTATTTTACTGCTGTAGATGGATTTATGTGGTGGCAGCTGTGTAATAACTCACCGTAGTGTGTGACCAGTATGAATAGTCAAAGTTGAAGCTCTTGTTTTCTTTTGGCTGTTTTGGGTTCAGGATCGCTAAAAACAGCAAAGCACCTCAGTAAGAAGCATGCAAATAAGTTTCATTTTCTTTCATTTATTAAATGTTTTACTTTACATAAGCAGTATGACGAAGAGAGTTAACTTACTTCAAGTAAAACTGATTATAAACCTCTTTCTATTAATACGAATCAGTTCTCTTTCACAGACAGTGTCTTCTTACTTCTAATATAGTTCTTTACAATTTCCTTGCTCATGTGAGATGAAGTTATTGTTGTTTTGATGCTCAAAGATAATTCTACCGGTCTCTACACCGTACATGTGGCCCTAAAATACAAATGTTCACTCCAGGTCCAGTTTACCCATAGTTCACCAGTCAAAGGATTAATGAACACAGAAAGCAAGAAAGCAAATATCCAAAATTCATCAGAGAAAACAACCAAAACCAATGAGAAAAAAACTAGAGTCCAGTAAATACAAATTATCCCATTATATTTTGTAATAGGCTGCAACAGCAGAAATTTAAACTCTCAAACGTTGAGAGGAAGCTTGAATGCTCCGTTCATTACCATCTTTGGCCTATTACACACTAAAGCCATCTGCTTCCATATGAGATCACATTTCCTTTCTCCTTTCATTACTTGTTTCCACCTCAGAGGCAATATGTAATAAAAGCCAATCGTTTCCTTCTTTTTCTGTTAAAAGACATGTTAAGTGAACGAAATCACTTCTTACTGCATTTGAAAAAAAAAACAAAAACACAAACAACCCTGGCCCTTTGCTTGGGACCACACCGACGTGTGAAATATCTCATTATACTCCATAAAACAAGTTAATGAGTTGAAAAGAAAATAGCTTTAAAGACCAATCTAAAAAGCTGTTGGTACTATAATTAAGTTGCATTTTCAGTTCAGCATTATTATTTATAAAAAGTAACAGAGTATGCCACCTTTAGCATTAAACCATATAGTGTACACGTTCCAAAACTCGCAAAATATTTCAGTCCTTCTAAATTAAGACAAATGAAATACAAAAACACCAATAAGTTCTTTAGGGTTTGGCATCAGTCCCCATTACAGAGTAACACAAGTCATCATTATTGCTCTAATTTTCTGATAAGGTGAAAAAATCTTTTGTTTGAATCAGGCTAAATATTGTATTTAAAGGACCTATAAAACTTCCTCTTTCCCTCGCCATATTAGAGAGTTTAAATTTCTCCTATTAAAGCTTTACTTGTGGCCCCATGGGTTTAAAAATGTTACTCAGTGAGCTTTCAGGAAGGAACCAGAACCAGCTAAAAGATATCTAGTATCCACTTTTTATCTCATTCCCGCTTAAACATCAAATCATACTGCAGTCAATGTACATGAAAAGTAGGAAGTTAAAAGCGTTTGGTTTTATAATTTATTTATTACAGATTATCATTTTTACCTTTATAGTTAAGCTAATATAGGGAAACAAATGAGCTGATAACGCTCTTCCATTACTTAGTTTTTTAGAAAATCAAACTTAAGGTTGTCGTTCTATCAGTTATTTCTCTGTTAATATTTGAAGTCCCTACTTCTCAGTTGTCAGTGAATATACTATCTATGCTACACCATTACAGGTGTCTTAAGGAATTACTATATCATTCAAACAGTAATATATTTCAGTAATACAATTTAAAACTCATAAATTATCAAATATCTTTAAACCAGAATTGTTAGGTTGCGGTCTACACCATCATGGGGAAGACTACAAACCTGATAGTTGCCCTGCAGACAGTTACTGACACCCTTCATAAAGAGGTTACACCACAGAAGGTCATCACTAAATAACCTGGTTGTTCGCAGAGTACTGTATCCCAACATATTAATAGAAAGCGTAGTGTAAGGAAAAAGTGTGATAGAAGAAGGTTCTCAAACAACACAGTTAACCACAGCCTTGAGAGGGTTGTGAATTCAAGAATTTGTATTTCAAAGTAGTTCAAAGTCCAATTTTCAGATTTAATTGAAAATCAATGTCACGGAGTCTGGGGTAAGAGTGGACAGGCACAGTATCCAAATTGCTTTCAGGCCCTGTGAGACGTTTCCACAGTCAGTGGTGATTTGGGGAGCTGTTGTCCACCTATCAGGAAGTTATTCCTTTATGCTTCCCTTTCACTTTATGGAGATGATACTTATTTTTTTCCTGCTGGAGTTTCTACTTGCCCACACTGTCAAAAGTACCAAAAAGTAAATACCTGGTTTAATAAACATGGTATCACTGTGCTTGATTTGCTCACATACTTGCCTGACCTGAACCCAATGAAGAAAAAATGTATCTTGACAATACCTTAAGTATTGTCAAGATAATTTTTTTTTGTTTTTGTTAAATATACTGCCAAAATACACTGTTTTGATCCAGTTTCAGTTTAAAGCACTGATCTAGGAGTGTCAAAAGACCCCAGAGGTTGTAAAATAGCTCTTGTATGCTTTTTGAAAAACTGTATCTCCTTTTATGTGGCAATTAAAGGACAAAACAATATAATGTAATGTAAATGTTTCAATGTAAAGTCCTATTTATTTCATAAATGGTATAAGGAATAATGTCTGGGAACTCATTGTTTCTTGTTTCTATATTTCATTTTCATTTTTTCATGCTTCTCCATTCATCAAATTTACTTTTTTTTCCATAAACTACGTAGGCCTTACCTGTAGCTAGCTTTACCTTTAGTCGATTTCAATAACATAAAACTGCACAAGCTAAAATTTCTATGAGTTTTATCTGTCTTGAAAAATATGAGCTGAAGATGGTGGTTCTCTATTTATTTAACAGGAAATGTCAATAGCAACAATGCACTCCCTCCACTTTATTAAAAGAGAGAAGTGCAGTGTGAATCATGAACTGAGGTTCTTGTTTATCAGCAAGTTGAATCCATTGTAACACACTCTATGGGGAAGCTTAATATAGCACGAGCACTGCCCCAAAAAACTGTGCCCTCAGCTGAAAGCAACACAATGCTGATGACAGATGTTATAGAGGACATGGCTGTAAGCACTTGTATTAGAAATGGGCAAGTTTAGGAGTTAGGTGTCATAAGCATCAGAATCATCTGCCTGTAATGAGGCAAATTTAAGCCTCCAACAGACAAAAAAGGCTGCGACTCTCCTTCTTTCACACACGCATCTATATCAGCTGATTTCGAGTATGGACCGGACCAGAACAACGAGGCCCTTTTTTTCAGTACTCGCAGCACGGATGATGAGAGTAGAGAAATGTGGCTGCCCCTGCATCCTACACACAAAGTGTTGGGCCTCAAGACTGACTGAAGCTTTTGTTTGTTTCTGCAGCTGCCAAGATGCGGTCAACTCCAGTGTTATGTAGCTGCAGCACAAAGCTGGCTACGAGACGAATAACTGAGGCTAAAGGCTTGACTCAGCTCAATGTAGGTCAGAGGAAAATCATCAAGCCTGCAACAGAGAATCACTAATTGTCTGGGATTGTGTGCACTAAAGCCATGAGTAAAATCAGTAAAATCATAAAAAAGTTAACAGTAAAGCTTGTAATACTGTTGGTTTGTTGCCCACAAATCCTTAAAGTGATGTCTTTTAAGTTTCAAAATATGTAAACATCATCCATTATATTGTTTTGTCTAAGGTAAAGTTCTTAAAGGTTTGCCAGATTCTCCCTATGGATTGAAAAATGTTAGACTAAATGGCAACAAATGACTTATTAGTGCTGCCAGACCTAAATAAAAATCTCCATATTTCTCTGTCATCCATTTACTGAAGCCTAATTGGCTTGACTGTAACACTGTTGTACATGTAAGTCTAAACATGTGAAGCAGAATGCTCTGACTTTAACTGATCAGAATAAAAACTGTTTGGAAGAATGCACAAAGAAATCACATAGAAACACTGGGAGACACCAATATTAAATGATAAATTATAAATCCGTATCAATGAACCAAATAAACACACAAAAAAGGAGAGCATAAACAATGGGTCAAAAACTGCAACCTAGATTGTTGGGTTAGAGAAGAGACTAGCAGGAGTGAGAAGAGACTAGCAGGAGTTGTCAATAAAAGACTTTTCAGACATTATGAAGTTGTTTTTCTTTTCTCTTTTTCGGTCCATTTTTGACCCAAGACTGGGTTTGCAAAATAACCCATATTTGGTTCTTTTTAAACCAGCAGTTTTAGAGTGTACAAGTGATTGGGAACACACCCTAACCTCCCTGCTTTCTATACAATTAAAGTAAATTATGCAGATTAACAAATATGAAGCCAAACTATACCGAAACACATAAAGATCTTATTTTCTATAAAAAGGTTTTATTACCATGTGAGGTCCTACTTACTCGTTGTGTTCCCTGACATCTGGATGATGCATTTGCTCTCCTTTCCAATCTCCCTGGAGTTAAAGGGTCGGACCCTCACCGCCACCTTGACTGAAGCCCCTGCCATCTCTCAGGTGGGCTTGTGTGCGTATGTCAGTGGAAGAGCTGGAGACCTGTTTGGCTACAGACACACACCAGGCACCTGCACAGATACAAAATGCCAGGAACAGCGTATCGTTATTTCTAGAAAATATTTACACTGCTCAAAAAAATAAAGGGAACACTTAAACAACACAATATACAGGGCTTGGACAATGAAACTGAAACACCTGGTTTTAGACCACAATAATTTATTAGTATGGTGTTGGGCCTCCTTTTGCTGCCAATACAGCGTCAATTGGTCTTGGGAATGACATATACAAGTCCTGCACAGTGGTCAGAGGGATTTTAAGCCATTCTTCTTGCAGGATAGTGGCCAGGTCACTACGTGATACTGGTGGAGGAAAACGTTTTCCTGACTCGCTCTTCCAAAACACCCCAAAGTGGCTCAATAATATTTAGATCTGGTGACTGTGCAGGCCAGGGAGATGTTCAACTTCACTTTCATGTTCATCAAACCCCAATCTTTCACCAGTCTTGCTGGTGTGTATTGGTGCATTGTCATCCTGATACACGGCACCGCCTTCAGGATACAATGTTTGAACCATTGGATGCACATGGTCCTCAAGAATGGTTCGGTAGTCCTTGACAGTGACGCGCCCATCTAGCACAAGTATTGGGCCAAGGGAATGCCATGATATGGCAGCCCAAACCATCACTGATCCACCTTCACTCTGGGCATTCAACAGTCTGGGTGGTACGCTTCTTTGGGGCTTCTCCACACTGTAACTCTCCCGGATGTGGGGAAAACAGTAAAGGTGGACTCATCAGAGAACAATACATGTTTCACATTGTCCACAGCCCAAGATTTGCGCTCCTTGCACCATTGAAACTGACGTTGGCATTGGCATGAGTGACCAAAGGGTTTTTGGCTATAGCAGACCCCGGGGTGTATATTGACCCTGTGGAGCTCCCGACGGACATTTTCGGGGGGGAAAAACAGGAGAGTTAAGGTGCACATTTAATTCTGCCGTTTTTGGGCAGCCGTGGTTTTATGTTTTTGGAATACAATCGGGTTAGCACCCGAACATCCCTTAGACAGCTTCCTCTTGCCCCACAGTTAAATCCGTTGGATGGGTTCGTCCTTCTTGGTGGTATGCTGACATTACCCGGATACCATGGCTCTTGATACATCACAAAGACTTGCTGTCTTGGTCACAGATGCACCAGCAAGACGTGCACCTACAATTTTTTCCCTCTTTTGAACTCTGGTATGTCACCCATAATATTGTGTGCATTTCAATATTTTGGCAAAACTGTGCTCTTACCCTGCTTAAATTGAACCTTCACACTCTGCTCTTACTGGTGCAAAGTGCCAACAATGAAGACTGGCTACCAGGCTGGTCCCAAATTTAGCCATGAAAACTTCCCCCCAAAAAGACAGGTGTTTCAGTTTCATTGTCCACCCCTGTAACTCCAAGTAAATCAAACTTCTGTGAAATCAAACTGTCCACTTAGGAAGCAACACTGATTGACAATCAATTTCACATGCTGTTGTGCAAATGGAATAGACAACAGAGGGAAATCTTTGGTGATTAGCAAGACACACTCAATAAAGGAGTGGTTCTGCAGGTAGGGCCCACAGACCACTGCAGCTCATCCAGGATGGCACATCAATGCAAGCTGTGGCAAGAAGGTTTGCTGTGTCTGTCAGCGTAGCGTCCAGATCCTGGAGGCGCTACCAGGAGACAGGCCAGTACACCGGGAGATGTGGAGAAGGCTGTAAGAGGGGAACAACCCAGCAGCAGGACCGTTACCTCCGCCTTTGTGCAAGGAGGAACAGGAGGAGCACTGCCAGAGTCCTGCAAAATGACCTCCAGCAGGCCACAAATGTGCATGTGCATGTGTCTGCACAAATGGTTAGAAACTGACTCCATTAGGTTGGTATGAGGGCCCGACGTCCACAAATGGGGGTTGTGCTCACAGCCCAACACAGTGCAGGACGCTTGGCATTTGCCAGAGAACACCAGAATTGGAGACACCGTGGAGAGCGATCTGCTGCCTGCAACATCCTTCAGCATGACTGGTTTGGCAGTGGGTCAGTAATGGAAGCAACATTGTCCCCACACACAATACTGAGTCTCATTTTGACTTGTTTTAAGGACATTACATCAAAGTTGGATCAGCCTGTAGTGTGTTTTTCCACTTTAATTTTGTGTGTGACTCCAAATCCAGGCCTCCATTGTTTAATAAATTTGATTTCCATTGATGATTTTTGTGTGATTTTGTTGTCAGCACATTCAGCTTTGTACAGAACAAAGTATTCAATGAGAATATTTCATTCATTCAGATCTAGGATGTGTTATTTGAGTGTTCCCTTTATTTTTTTGAGCAGTGTATGTCAAACTGTTTCAAAATATTACCAGCTGGTGGGGTTTAGGCTGCATACATGAGAAGAAACCTCTGTTAGCTACAAACTGCTAACTGACACATGATTCTCCACTTTTAGGCAGCTAGATAATCCCCACTGGGGCAGAAATGCACAGCTTCTAAAACCCTCCATCTAAATGGCTGGGCCATCATTTAGCCAGGAAATCAACAGCATCATCTCAGCTATTGTACAATAAAATGGCTGCTTATTTGGGCAACATCCCCACCAGGGCTCAGGGCCTTGTTATGAAACTGCCCCATAACAAATGTTTCTCATCCCGAAATACATCCTTATCATAACCTTATATTTGACTATTATCATTCCTATTATCATTCCTTTCTGTGCTCTCCTTTATTCCCCAAGAAAAATAAATGTTGAATAAGTCTTTTATTATAAGCTCTCTACAGCCGATCAGAAATAAAACAAAAAAAGATAAATATTTTATATGAAGTCATAACATATGGGATATTTTGATAGCATTATTTAATAAAACAGTGCGAAAATATGTCCATGTAAATATCGTCTCCTCCATCTTGCTTTGCCTACCGCACCTCAGAGACAGGCCGCGTAAATATGGACAGCTCAGACACCAAATCATCCGGCACTGCGTCAAAAAGGAGGTCAAATCATTATAGGGAAGAGTTACGTGTACATTTGTATTTGTCATCTAAAATGTGTTGATGTTATATCTTAATTGGAATTGCTTATGTAAAAGGGTGTCAGACGCCAACCTTCCTGACGCAGCGTGTCTCATAAATAAAAAGCTCGCGAAATCGCCAACAGGCACAAAACACAGAAACGAAATAAGCATCATGTTGAGCTCTAATACAAAAATAAAAGCACAATGAGAGCTGTGGCTTACCTCAGTAACACCGACTCTACAAAAACACATAGGATGAATCCATTCAAAAGGCGTCAGGATCCTCTGGTGACTCCTTATTGAATATTCGGTGGATTGTATCTTCTCTCTGTCTTCGAAAACCTACAGCATCACTTCCCTCAGCGCATCCATACATGGAGAATCCGCCGGGGAGACGGGGAGAGGGGAGTCAACCTCAGCCTCAGCAGCAGCAGCGGTGCTGGATGGGCTAAACACAGCGGTGCGTCAGAAAGAGAGAGAGATGAGTGGGAGACAGTGGTGGGGGAGGAGGACGAGGCTCCAAGCGGATAAACAGGAGGATGGAGTGCGCCGTCCCTCCGTTCGCCAGTCGCTCTGAGGCTGCTGAAAATGGCGGCGCAGCTGTGCCAGGGATGCTGGGAGGGGCTGATGAGATCAGCATCATCAGCGAGCAGAGAGAGAGAGAGGAAGGGAGAGTGGACCAACACAAATTACACCTTCTTACATAGAATGCTGCTCCAGATCACTAATTATCTATAAGTAATTCTTATAAACATTTAAAGGATAACATCAATATGAAGATGGGATTTCAGCAGGATGGGAAGAGAAATAGAAATCTGACAATACGTGACTTAAACCAAACACACTGTTTTTTAACCCCAACTAAACGCGAAATTAGTCAGTTATATGAACGTTAAAATTATTGAACTTACTTCTCAGCGTCTCTTTCATTTATTGTTAATCACCTTTAAGTAATATAATATAAATGAGTTGCGTGTACCATTTGCATGTCTGGCTGATTGCAGAAGCACATTCTCAAACTAAAATTGTAGAAGAGTTTGAACCTGTTTGAAGAGTTTCAGTCAGGCTTCAGAGCTCATCATAGCAATGAAACAGCTCTGCTGAAAATCACTAATGACATTCTTATGGCCTCAGATAATGGACTTGTGTCTGTACTGGTTGTGTTAGATCTCAGTGCTGCATTTGATGCAGTCGACCATAATATTCTCTTTAAAAGGCTGGAATATGCTGTAGGGATCAGGGGAACAGCTCTAGGCTGGTTTAAATCTTATTTGTCTGACAGATTCCAGTTTGTAAATGATAAATCATCTTTAAACTCCAGGGTTAATTGTGGAGTACCACAGGGTTCAGTACTTGGGACAATTCTCTTTACTATATATATATGCTTCCAATAGGTCAAATTATCAGGAAGCATAGAATAAATTTTCACTGTTACGCTGATGACACTCAGCTTTACTTATCCATAAATCCTGATGAACCCAACCAGTTAGATAGACTACAAGCATGTCTTGAAGGTATAAAAACTTGGATGACTTTAAATTTTTTGCTTCTAAATTCAGACAAGACAGAAGTTGTCGTCTTTGGACCGGAGTCTTCAAAAAAGAAACTGCTTAGTCAATCACTTAACCTGGATGGCATTAAATTGACCTCCGGTAATAAAGTAAAAAACCTTGGTGTTACTTTTAATCAGGACATGTCATTTAAATCCCATATTAAACAGATTTCTAGGATTTCCTTCTTTCACCTCAGGAACATTACCAAAATCAGAAATATCCTATCCAGAAGTGACGCTGAAAAACTAGTCCATGCATTTGTTACTTCAAGGCTGGACTATTGTAATTCTTTACTATCAGGATGTCCACAAAATGCAGTTAAAAGCCTTCAGCTGATTCAAAATGCTGCAGCAAGAGTTCTGATGAAAATTAAAAAGAGAGATCATATTTCCACTACTTTAGCTTCCCTTCATTGGCTCGCTGTTAAATCCAGAATAGAATTTAAAATTGTCCTCCTCACATATAAAGCCCTTAATGGTCTAGATCCATCATACATCAGAGATCTGATTGTTCCATATGTTCCTAATAGAGCACTTCGTTCTCAGACTGCAGGTTTACTGGTGGTTCCTAGAGTCTCTAGAAGTAGAATGGGAGGCAGATCCTTCAGTTATCAGGCTCGTCTCCTGTGGAACCAGCTCCCGGTTTTGGTCCGTGAGGCAGACACCCTTACGAATGGATAGCAGCAAGCTTGATGTTTTTGAGCTGGGAGCCTAGCCCCATTTGTTCTCCAGAGTGCACCTACCGCACACCTGTCAGCGTGGCTCAGAGAAAAGCAGTGACACTGCGCAGCCTCGCGACTGGTTGCTAGGAATTGATATTTTTGGCCTGATTTTTATTAATGCCAACTGTGAGGAAGGTAGTAGCCAGGGAACTAATTAAAACTATAGTTTTCCAGACTTCTATCTAAGAAAAATTGAAATGTTCTGTTAAAGACTTTTTCTCACCAAGCAGTTTATTGTGTGACACAAAGTACTTGGTCGGAAAAAGCTTGAGCATTGCATGGACGTGTCTGGTGGACGTCTGCTTTGAGACAGCCTTGAGTACATCTGCGGTGTCAAGTACGCTCGACCCTGTGGAAACCTTAAGCTATCTGAGGTTTCTGCAATTACTACTTTTGAATGAATTCTGACTGAACGGGTTTTTCAAAACAAATATTTAGAATACATAAGTAACAATGCTCCCTCCACGGTACAGCATATATAGCAATTTGACCAAAGGTCAAAAATTTAATTTTGGTTTAATTTTAGAATCAAGTCTTTCCTCTGTTTTAAAAGTAAAAAAGTGACTTGTTGCTGCAACATTCATGCAAGCTCTAGATTATGTTGATGTTTTATTCACTATGTCTCCAACTACAATCACTGAACTCTTTTTATAATAGGGCTCTGTGATTTCAAACAAATTTCAAAGCTTCAAATCATCATTGTGTGTTGAATGCCCCCCATTTTCTATTTCTCATCTGAATAACTATTATATTTTAATATACAGGGCCATTTTGGGCATGCTCCATCTTCGGAGAATATGCACTGCAGATAAAATACATTTTGAAAAAGCCCTTCGAGTCATCGATTGCTAATTAAAGACTCAGGAAAAAATATATATTACTGGCACCCATTGTAATATCATTTGTTCATATAGAGACTTAGTGGCTCTAAAGATGCCACTCTTCACTGCAGTTCATTGAGCTTTGGAGATGTTTTATACAGTGGGGAGAACAATTATTTGATACACTGGCGATTTTGCAGGTTTTCCCACTTACAAAGCATGTCGAATCTTTACTTTTATCATAGGTGATCTTCAACTGTGAGTGACAGAATCCAAAGCAAAAATCCAGTAAATTTGTTTTAGTCCGTGAGGCAGACCCCCTGTCTACTTTAAAGGCTAGGCTTAAAACTTTCCTTTTTGATAAAGCTTATAGTTAGAGTGGCTTAGGTTATCAGGGAGGGAGCCTTCCTCCCTCCCTGTTGGATGGAGTAAGGGGGAGTCAGGTTTAGCCTAAACCGGCTCAGTTATGGTTAAGGTGCAAACACACCCTCCATTTCTGCTACCTGTATGACCCCTTTTCTTTTCCAATGGTTATAATCAGTCTGACAGAGAGAGGTATCCCAATCCTTGTGGTTTTTAGTATAACAATGACCATCAGTGGGACCCTTTGTGGGGTGCCTTGAAACGACATAGTTGAAAATAAGTGCAGATTAACTAAATAATCTGAACTGAAACTTTTTGTGTAGTTATGCTGCTATAGGCTTAGGCTGCTGGAGGACATAATGACTACTTTCACCCTATTCGCCACATTCTCACACTACTCTCCAATTTTGCATTATTTGCTGTTATTTCAGTTTTTAACTTTGTTCTCTCTCTTTTCTCTTCCTAGAAGCTACACCTGGCCTGACTCTGTGTCTACCTGTGACACCTTTCTGGAGAGGGGCATCGTCCAAGCTTCTGCTGGCAACAACTTAATGCTCACCCTCTACCGATGATCCACATGGCCCTGTCTTTTAGTGTTTAACCCTTTCTCTCTTCTAGACATGGCGATTGACTGAGCTTTTACTGTAACTAATTATATGTGCTCTCTTTCAGACTCTAACCTTGAAAACTGGCTCAGAGTTTATCTGTTCTTTCTTTCTAAGTGAAACGACTAAAGCAGCTACATCCATTAACATTTACTTTTCCTTCCCATAGAAAGTACTCCTGGATCAGTGCTTCTTTGTTCTCTTTGTGTCTCTGCTCTGTTCTCTCTAACCCCCAGTCGGTCGTGGCAGATGGCCGCTCATACTGAGCCTGGTTCTGCTGGAGGTTTCTTCCTCTTAAAAGGGAGTTTTTCCTCTCAACTGTCGCTACATGCATGCTCAGTATGAGGGATTGCTGCAAAGTCAACGCCAGTGACTGTCCACTGTCTCTACATGCTCATCCGGGAGTAGGGAATGCTGCAAGTCACTGACTGGATGCAATCTGCTGGGTTTCCTTAGACAGAAAAACTTTTTATCCAATTTGAATAAATAACTAACTCTGACTGCACTGTTCAATGATTAGGACTAATTGGAATGTATGTACCTGACGTTTGTGAAGTGCCTTGAGACGACATGTGTTGTGAATTGGCGCTATATAAATAAAACTGAATTGAATTGAATAGAAGAATTCAACTTTAAATTTGAGTAGATTTAATCTGTGTGTGTGTGTGTGTGTGGGGGGGGGGGGGGGGGGGAGGGGGGGGTCACATCAAGAAATAATCGCTGTTTTAAAAAAAATCTCCCCTAAACATTCCTAGAAAAATGTAGTTATCTTTAATTTATACAACTTTTTCATAGTTAATCAGGGTGTCTTGGAACTTGACTTCCTGTTCCCAAGTGGTGTATTTACCCACTGGACACTTACCAATGTTCTCTTGTTCAATTGGTTGCACAAACAATGATTCACATTGCAGCAGCTACAGTTCAAACCAAGCATCAGAATGGTGACAAATTTGTAACTGGCCCCACATGAAATAGCTGCCAGCAGGAATGTGGGATAACTGGTGATGTGTCTTTTAGACTTTGATGTGGTGAAATTTCGTCCCTCTCTTCTTTGTAGAATTGAGTTAATTTGTTGCATGAACCTAAAGAAGTTCATGCAACAGTGTCTCAGTTGGATTAATGTCCAGACTTGGACTCGGCCACTTAAAAACCAATTGTTTTGCTTTTCTTGGTCATTCAGCGAGGGACTGGCTGGTATGCATAGGATGCTCTGCTGCATAACCCAAGTGCGCTTAAACTTAAGGTCTGAAACTGATGGCCAGCTATTCTCCTTTAGGATTTTCTGTTAAAGCACAAATTTCAATCCTCCATCAATTTCAGCAAGATATAAAAGTCCTGAAGCAGCAAAGCAGCCCAAGACCATCACACTATCACCACCATGTTTGACGGTCTGAATGATTTTCTGTTTCTGAAATACTGTGTTAAATGTGACTCAAGTGTCCACAGAATATTTTACCAAACTCACGGGGATCATCAAGATCTTTATGACAAAAGTGGCCCTTATTGTTTTTGTCTTCGTTAGCAAGTTTTGTTTTTGCCCTGGAGTTATCCTGGAGGCCACTTTTGCCCAGTGTCTTTCATATTGTTGAATCACAAACACTGACCTTAACTGAGAGACGTGAGGGCCTGCAGAGCTTTAGAAGTTGTTCCAGGGTTTTTTGTGAATTTCTGGATGAGTCATTGATGCACTAGTATTTAAGCCTGGATGTGGGTCGTGAAATTGAAGTCAGTTTTCTAAATCATGGGATTAATTAATTAGTTTAACAAAGTTGCTCCTTACTTTTTCACATAGAGCCAGATTGGTTGGGATACATTTTTTCCTTGAATGATGAAAATCATCATTTGAAAAACACATTAACTCAGGGTATCTTTCACTAGAACTGAAATGTGTTGTTTCTGAAACATTTGAATACTTTTCACCACAATGTAAAATCTAACCACTTTTGATGTTGTAAAAAAATATCCTACAGTCAGGGGCTTAGGGGATTGCTCTGTAGCTGTCATATGCTGTAAAAATACAGGAACAAAACCATAAAAAGAAAACAGAATGGTGCAACATGTAACTATCACATAAATTAAAAACTTACAGTTCAAAAGCAAACAAACCTAGTTTTAACTAGAACAATGTTGGTTGGAGATTCAACTAGATGTAGTCTTCTCAGTGTAACTGATTTACATATTACTATGAATGTGTCATTCTCTTGAGTTCTTGAACATTAGAGGAGTCTCAACAGCATCCTGAGGGAGTAGAAAACCACATTTCACTTATTTACCTTCTGTGTAATTATTTACCCAGTCACCCAGACATCTCCATGAACATGCAGTTTGTTAACTTGATACTAATATTTTAATGTTTCAGAACTGAAACATTAAAGTTTGGAACTGATGTTGAAACTGTTCCAATTGTAATGCCTCTTGAAACATAATGTCAGAGATGTTTAATAACTTTCAACAGAGACAAACAACAGTTTGAAATGAACTTTGATTTTTGGTGATTAAATGTTCTCTCCCTTCTTTCGTAAAACATCAGGAAACCTTCTTGATAGAAGTTTTTAAAAAGTGAAAATCATTAAATTGTTTTAATATTTTGCATAAAACAAAGAAAAAAAGAACTTTAAGTGCCGGTGATTGTGTGCTTATGTTTTTATATGGATTGGTGGGTGTGTGCATTTGCCTGCCCCTCTTCCCTCTCTGAGAAACCAGATTGGCTCTCTGAGAGGAGGCTCCTGTAAACATCCCAAAGGCTACTGTCACAGAAGGGACAGACAAAGTCAACAGATCACCTCAAACAAACCAATGTCAGCCAGATCTAACCTGCCAAGTGCAACACTTTCTGCAGATCTGAACCAAAATGTATCACCAAAACAAGTCCTGTAGGTGCATGCATATAGGTCAATGTTTAAACATTCATACACTTTCATATTAATCATAAGAAGGATCTTTATGTGAAACATCAACACAAATCAATATCCAAACCTTTAAACTTGTTAGAGCACTGTTCAAACCACCGTCTGAAAATGGCACACTAGCAAACCTACCAAGACCTGGCCATCCACCTTCTTTGACAGGCTGAGACCAGATTCAGACTGAGAAGCACTTGAGAGGCCCATGGTAACTCTGGAGGAGCTGCAGAGATCCACAGTAGAAGAATTATTAGTGGTGCAATCTACCAACCTGGCCTTTATGAGACAGTGGCGGAAAGAAAGCCTCGGATGTTGTCAGATAAGACCAAAATGAAACTTACAAAACACAACGTTTGGTAAACGACTAGCAATGCATATTGCCCTCAACAAACCTGCTATGACACATGGTGGTGACAGCATCATAATTTGGGAATTTCTTTCTTCTGCAGAGGGACAGGAAAGCAGGCCAGAGTTCATAGCAAGATTGATGGAGCAAAATGTATTGCAATCCTGGGGGTGTCTGGTGGGTGAAGGGGAGGTGCGGGGACCAAAGCCCTGAGAGTGGGATAAAGGTTTTATTTTCACCAAGACACCCTACAATGAGATCTACAGTAGAATTGATTTGATCAAAGCATAATCATGCCTTAGAATGGTCCAGTCAAGGTCCAAAATGAAATCCAAATGAGAATCTTTGGTGTGACTTGAACCTGAGCAATTTCGTAAGAAGAACGGGCAGAAATTTCAGTCTGTATATGTGCAATGCTGGCATAATCATTCAAGATGTAAAGGCTGGAAAAACATCAACAATGTATTGACCGAGAGCGCCGGATACGACACAGCTTTCAAATTTGTTTTTGGCACACAAAAAAATTTAAAACCATGTTTTCTTCTTCCACTTCACAATTACACACGACCTTCTGATGGAATTTCATATGAAATCCCAACAGTCGTAAAGAGACAAAGTGTGTAAAAGTTCGACCAACCCAAAAACCTTACAACATAAATAGACTTGTTCACGGAGCATCGTGTTCTTTTACTATAAGTTTGCTGTCGTACACTTTGTTGCGTAAAATGACGCACGAACGCTCTTGCCCACTTGGTCAAGGACCTGTTTGTTTTAAATTTTCACCCAAACTCACTTTCAGACTCAGTCTCTCCATCTGTCATAGGACACATAGGACACCGGTCGTTATGCAGCGGGCTTTGTTCGGCCGGAGCGCGTCGCTCGCTCAGCAGGCGGCAGCGGCTCTTGACAGTCCGCTGGCTTCTAGGAGCGCCCCGGCGCTGCAGCGTTTGGAGCGCTCCATGTCCTCCGTCACCATCCCGCCGCCCGAATGCATGCTCCGACCGCTAGAAGTTCCTCTGCGTTACCTGTTCGGTCCGGGGCCCTCAAACGTTCCTCCGCGTATCTTAGCTGCAGCATCCAGGCCTATAATTGGTCACCTGCACCCAGAAATGTATGAGGTAATTACTCTGAAAGTCAGTAAGATTCAGTTATCTCAGATTTGATTTATTGCAATGAAAAGCGTGTAATTTAAGCCTTTTAAATTCTGAAGCTGCAGCTCCATTTTATTATGTTTGACAGCTGTTGAAAAACATTTTTACTATTTGGAGAGATGTGGGCTGTTGCATCCTAGCCCTCAATAACAGTATCTCAACTCAAATCTAAGATATTTAATGAACTTCTAAACAAAGTTGTGCGTAATTACGCACAGTCTGTCCAGCGCACATCCACTGCCACTACAGATAAATATAGCCTTTTATTTTGAAATTACAACAGAAACGTCAAACTAAAAGCTTGTTTCACGTTTTAAATTCGTTTCACAGATCATGAACGATATCAAAAAGGGAATCCAGTACGCCTTTCAGACCGACAACAACATGACCATAGCTATGAGCGCCTCCGGACACGCAGCTATGGAGTGCGCCGTGTTCAACGTTGTGGAGCCAGGGGAGAGCGTCCTCATCACCGTCAACGGGATATGGGGAGAACGCGTGGCTGAAATTGCGGAGAGAATTGGTAGGGATTTGTACGCATGGCTTTACGCACGGACTTGGCTGATCACTGATGATAAAAACCCCCTCATTAACACTGAAACCGAAGCTCATTTAACAAAATATTATGTCGAGATCAATATTTTATTGCTTTATTTATTTAATAGATTTTTCGTTTTGTTCTGTCTTTAGGTGCCAATGTACACAGACTGGTAAAAGCACCAGGAGGATATTATACCAATAAAGAAATTGAACAGGTTTGGATTACGGCTACTGAACTTCTGCCCACTTTTATCACAGATAATAAGAAGAGTTGTGTGATTAAAGTCTTTTTTATGTTGTAGGCCATAGAAAAACACAAACCCGTCTTGTTTTTTCTTGCACATGGAGAGTCCTCCGCTGGTCTCTGCCACCCAGTGGATGGCATTGGAGACATTTGCAGAAAGTAGGTTTTCGTCAAACTCATCTTAAAAATGAAAGATGTTCACATTAAGTCATATTTCTCAAAGCCCTATGTTCCGTTTCTTGCAGACACAACTGCCTCTTCCTAGTTGATACTGTTGCGTCACTTGGAGCAGCTCCAATTTTTATGGACAAACAAAGTAGGAAAACAAATAAAATCTCACTACCTTTGCTCAGGGTGCCTCATGCATCTGATCTTTACATTTCTTATTGTTTTTAAAGAAATTGACATCCTGTACACTGGTTCTCAGAAGGCTCTTAATGCACCTCCTGGCACAGCACCCATCTCTTTTAATGAAATAGCATGGTAAGACTGAACGATGCATCTCATCTCTGTAAGTCAAACAAAAAAATAATCAAAAAAAGGATTGATTAAAGCCACCTGATTGATTTTTTTCCCCCTAATACAGCAACAAGATGTTTAACAGGAAAACCAAGCCAGTATCGTACCTCTTCGATATGAGACATTTGTCTAACTACTGGGGTTGTGATGGCAAACCAATGAGGGCGTAAGTACACAGCTAACTTTTGATTCATTTTGATTATTTGTGTCAAAAACGGTTGATTTCCCTGTAATAAATAGATTCAGATCCGTTTTTAAGCTTATCATCAGATATCTACCACACATTTTTATGAAATAATGTTTCTTCAACTTTCAAGCGATGTATAATTTAAAAAAGTCTGGAGCTTCTCACTTAGTGAGAAAGGAAATCCAGAAAATACAGAACAAAGAAAAAAATACTGAATAAGAAGTTAAAATGCTTTATGTTGGCTATGTGCACAAATAAAATAAAATGCATTTCAGTTTTGCAGTATATCTTGTAAACAGTTAACAAACCAAATATTCAACTTTGTTTCCATTTTTTATTTTTTAAGTGAATCTCATTTTTTGTGCTTTATTTAATTTCATTTGAAGTCTTGTACAAAAATTGTAAAATAAAATAACAGATAAGAGGTAATAGGGTGCTCTGGGTTTCAGATATCACCACACTGGTCCTGTTTCTGGATTCTTCGCACTGAGAGAGAGTCTGGCGATTCTTGCTGAAAAGGTAAAGGGATATTTCACCACTTTTCCCACTATGCTACATCAACTGAATTTAATACTTTATGATTTTACTTCAGACTTTAAACAGTGTTGTTTGTGTGTTGCACTGTGATGGACTGGTGACCTGTCCAGGGTATACCCCGCCTCTCGCCCATAGACTGCTGGAGATAGGCACCAGCTTCCCCACGACCCACTATGGAATAAGCGGTAGAAAATGACTGACTGACTGACTGGGTTTAAACTGTATTTAGTTTAAATTAGGTTCTCTTTTGGTCAAAAAATATTTTATCAAATTTGCCACTCATCGTCTCAATATATTAAGTCAAGTATAACAATCATTAATAGCCTTAAAATGCCTACAGATTGTTGTCACTTCACCTTTTGTCCAGAAGGGTAGTTTACACTATTTTTGACCTGAGTCTACAGTATGAGCTTTGTCATAATCAATTTCCTGCAGGTAAATACACTTTAAAAGTATCATTTTTGTCTCCCTCTAGGGGCTGGAGGAGTCCTGGAGGAAACACAAAGAGGTTTCAGCTTACTTTTACAAAGGATTAGAAGACCTGGGCCTCAAGCTTTTCATCCCTGATAAAGTAAAATAGCTGATAAACAAAATTAAATATTGTTTGTTTTATTTTGTGTTTTATTGCTTGATTAGTAGCTGAAGAACATGTAGTTAAAGGAAGCAAGTCAAAAAAGGCCACAAATACACTTGTAATATCAGCTTGATTGTGTCAAAACTGTAAAAACGCTTTTCTTGGCATGACATGTTTTATGCAGGATTTGAGGCTTCCCTCCGTCACCACCATATCCATTCCCGAAGGGTACGAGTGGAGAGAGATGCTCACCTACATTATGAAGAATCACCAGATGGAGATGACAGGAGGACTGGGTCCATCCATCGGCATGGTTAGTTTCATCTCACTAGTGTCAACCAAAGAAGGCCTCACTACATCATTAGTGTCAGTATGGTAGATCATTTAGATATGACCTTTACACCCATGGGTAGGTGATGCCTTATTAAAAATAAAAAAAAGCAAAAAAAGATGTCACTTACCTTTTCAATTGAAACTCGTGTTTTAATTAAAAAGCTTGCACTGCGCACATTAGATCTGTTTGTATCTAGCTACAAACTAACACGTACCTTTGTTAGAAAGCAGTTTTTTTTTTCTCAATAATTATATTAAGAGCAATGTTGAAAGACTAGTGTCAGGTTTTTCAAATCCTCCTTCTGAGTCACTGCAGGCATTAATGCACTTTGTTCTTTAATTAGGTGATGAGAATCGGCCTGATGGGATACAACTGCGAGAAGACCAATGCTGACAAGGCACTGCACGCCCTTGCTGATGCTCTGAAGAACTGCAAAAAGAGCAAGGCTTAAGAACTCCTACTCTCACATCACTGACTCTGTACACGTTCATAAGATACATGAAACGTGGCCGGAACATTGTATAAAGTCCAGAAATCCCTTAGTGCAATCTACAATCAGGATTTTTGGAGGCTTTTCTTGTATGTTTGCTTTTATTAAAATAAAGATACAGATGCTGCCATGCAAGTGAAGATGTCAATATAGTCTGTTTTATGTTATGAAATAAATGTGCTTCGGTGTCGCTGAAATTTGCTGTCATATGTATCCTTTTTTTAAAATATCTTTCAACAAACAGGTCCATCTATCTATTTTCTATGCCCGCTTATCCTTGCAGGAACTCGAGGTGGCTGATGACCATCTCCAGCAGTCAGTGGGCAGGGTTTGCCTTGGACAGACTGAAAGTCCATTGCAGGGCAACACAGCAACACACAGTATGAACAGCCATGCATGCATACATTCATACCTAAGGGCAATTTACAGTGACCAAATAAGTTAACATTCATGTTTTTGGAGTGTGGGAGGAAGTCAGTGTACCCCAAGAAGACTCACAGATGCACAGTGAGAACATACAAATTCCATGCAGAAGGACCCCGGGTCAGGATTCAAAACCAGGATCTTCCTGCTGCAAGGCAACAGGGCTGTCAGAGTGAAAAGTTTGGACATTTAACAGCTACAGTAAATAACATTCAACTTAATTACTTAAAATTTAATTAAACTATTTATTAACATAATTTTTGCTCATCTGGTTTATTCTCCCATGTAAAAAAACAACGGTATAAGAATAGGTTTGTGACTAAAGCATAATGGCGGCATGTAAACCCATATATATATATATATATATATATATATATATATTAATATATATATATATATATATATATATATACTACATGCATGTATGTATACATGTAGGCTATACGAGAATGGATGCTAAGTGAATCGGCTTTTAAAATTTTGCTTTGCTGACTTTGTAAACTACACTTCCCAGGGTTCCATGCGGTGTTTGTTCGTAAGCTGCGTCAAAACTGGCTCTGCTTCAGTTCGACTTTCGTTTTGTATTTCTGTCCACTGAGTTTTTACTCTCCGTCCAGAAACTCATTTCATCTATGGCGTCTCCCACTAACGGCACTGGTAGGTCCAGACATCTCTGCCAATGAGGCAGAGGAAAAAACCTAAGCCTTTTCCTCAAATAAGTTACTAATGTTCATAAGGTATCTGTAATTCTTGTTTTTCTTTCTTTTTTTTTGTCGTGTACTTTTATTAGGTAACCTTTGTTTGTGCAGACATTTGAGTTTAACATAAGCAAAGACACCACCGCTTAACGTGCATGCTGGGGACTGCGCCTGTCAAAGGACTATTCATCATTTTTATTAACAAAGCTTGTTTTTGTTTGACTGTTTTTTTTTCCCAAAGTCACTTTTCTACCGGTCCATGTTCTTTTTCTTTGGGTGTTTTTTCAGCAGCTTGCAACTTTAAACGGTGCTTTGCTGCCATCTTCCGGATTCAGCCTACGGATTAATAGGAAGTTGATTTTAGAAAGGTGTCTTTTTATGCCACAGTCCACCATGCTGTTGAATTCAGACTCCTTGTTTGTGCGTCCTTGAAATTTTCTCAAATCTTTTTCATGAGCATTTTCCACATGGACAAATAATGTGTTGTACAGTTTCTGTGTCCCGTCAAAATTCCCGCACTGCAGATAGACACTTGCCTATTATGTAGAAATTGTTGTCTTGTTGCTGCGTCCTATTTTGAATTTATAGACGTTTCACTTTCTGAAATGAGCAACAAAAAATATTGGACTTTTTCACGATGTTCACACCAGGCTTCCCCATGATTGCGTAGACCGCGTTCATTTTCTGTATTAACAGTCTTTTTAAAAAAATACATTTTCTTTAAAACAAAACATTGCAGTTTTTGTTCACTTTGAGCAATAATCATTAAAACGTAAAGGAAAAAAATGCTAGAAATAAATTGTATAAAATTATTGTTTGAGTTTAACCGTTAAAACTGAGTCACTCAAAGAAGTTAACTTTTCAGTGATATTCTACTTAATTAAGAAGCACTTGCTTTGCTTTGAATATGGATGTCTACATTTCTGGGTCGATTCCTACACTGTTGACCTTTTCACCTCACATATTTATTTAGATCAACTCCAGTCCTCATGGGTCTGTACACTGCAAGTTTGAAATGTTTCCATGGTTTACAACACCAGAATCAAATGAATGGTTCATTATTAGGCCTCTGCAGAACTTTAATTGTGCAGCAACAGGGACAGATCTAAAGCATGCAGGGCACCAGCATTTAGGGACGGGAGTTATTGGAGGACTCATTATTTAGATAGCAATATTAATAGCATATATATATGTTTCTATAGCATGTTTGATAATCTTTTTGTCCACCTACTCATACTCAGTCTCTGTTACTTGTTTGATTCACTTGTTAATCCTTCCAGCCAGTGGTCCCCTATCCTGTTTCTTAGGGTCCAAGTTCTGCAGGGGCCTGCCAATGATCTACTCATTGAAATCAGGTATTCAAAAAACAGGCAAGAGACTTGGCCCTGAGAACCAGGGTTAGGTACCACTGTTCTAATTTGCAATCCTTTGCATCGCTGCTATCGTCTGGACATGTTTGTAACTACGCTTTTTGCTTTTAACATGATGTATTTTTAGTTTCTGTTGCAATTACTTGTTGGATGCTTTTATGCAATGGAATGTTTGTGTAACATATTTCTAAACCCCAGCACTCACACATTGTTTATTGAAAGCAAACAAAATAATTTCTGTATAAAGAGCAGGGCACACGTTTGCCTAATTAAAAATCAAATCATATAGGGAGTGTCTACCAAGGGTTTATTGAGACTGAACTCTGAGCTGTGTGTTTTTTTTCTAGCAGCAGTGGAGCTGAATCCCGTCCTCCTGCCTCTCAGCTGGCTGCTGGGTACCTGGGGGAGCGATGAACCCGGAGAAGGAACCTACCCATCTATAAAACCTTTCCGCTACACAGAGAAACTGCACTTCAGCCACGTGGGGCAACCAGTCATCAACTTTATGTAGGTTAACCCTGCAGAGCTACACTTCGTGTCAGCAGCAGAATTAAAAAGGTTCTTTCTTCCTGTTTTCTGTCGTATTTTCATCTTAGTTCTCACTGTTTTGTTTAGGTTTAATGCATTTCATGCTGAGTCCAATAAGCCTCTACACAGAGAATGTGGCTTTATTCGAGTCCAGCAGGGGACCAACAGAGTGGCCTTTGTCATCGCACAGAACTCAGGTGGGCATCAACCAAATACAACCATGTTTCTGATAATCAAGATAATCCAGATGTTCTGAAACCTTTTTTTAATAAATAAAATCCCACTACATAAAAATGTAAAGTCTGATTCTGCAGTGATTATTTCAGGTGCAACTGGCTGTAATTTATGACCTTTTGCACACAAAGACAAACAAACGCTGAAAATAACCCCTTTGTTTGTTCATTTTCTTTGCTCTCAAGCCACTCAGTTTACAGTTTGTCTCTTAACCCAGTACAAGTATGTTATTGTAGGTTTGTGTCTGTATGGACATCCTCCTTTATTGGTTTTCAGCATAGCTTTTTAAGGCAGAATGTTGTGTTATTGTGTAGGTCTGGTGGAGATTGAAGAGGGGGAGCTGACAGGAAATCAGCTAAAACTGCAGACCCAAAGCCTGGGTAGAATCTCTTTTGCCAAAGAGCCCCATGTACAACAGGTGAAACTGATTTATTGATAAGTTTATACACAGAAATTAGCTGATATGTTTGCTGAAATAAATCTATTACTGTGTGAAGGCTTTCAAAATATAGATTTTCTATAAAAACCACATAAGTTGCTTTGTGTCGGTTACCTCGCCTAATGCATTACTTATTTTCTTGTTTCTTTCAGATTTGCCGAGTCTTGCAGCTTCGACCAGATGGGAAGCTGGAGCAGACCGTTTCCATGGCAACAAACAACCAGTCACTCACTCAGCACTTGCACATTACTTACAGCCGGTCATGTTGACCCAACCAGCCAGCAGGCTTCTTGTCCCACACCTGAAGTCAGAACACAGTCTTATGAGTTTGGGTCACAAAACTTTTATTACTGAGGGTGGTATTTTGTCAAGATGTGCATGTTTGTGTTGTTTCTTGTCAAGGTTCGGTGTTTAAATGCATTTAAATAAATCACTGGCTTGAATCCATATGGTTCTAATAGATGAGATTAAATTTAAAACAGTAACTTTTCCTTTTGATTATTCAAACTTTAGTCTTTTTGCTGTAAAATTGACAAACAATAAGGGAACAGGGAAGCTTGCTAATAATGTGACCAGTAGTACGCCTTTTTTCGGAAATCTGAAATTTGCATTAACAACAAACTTTTATGGTGAAAGAAATAAATAGCCTACAGTGGAAACACATACTACACGTTGGAGAACTAACTCTAAACAGATATTTTGAAAAGGTTTAGTAAATAAAAGAAACACAGTTGTTCATACTATTGGCACAGGTAGAATAGTTGTTGAACACATGAACGTTCATCTCATTTTAATTATTTCTAATGTGGACTTTGACATAAAATTCATACCACATGTCTGCAACAACCCAAGTAATCCACACGCACAAATAAATCAAACCTAATTAGTCCAATGTGTGCAATGTCATCTAAAGAGTTCAGCTTATTAAAAATTAGGCTTGTAATGACCCCCTTTCATACCATATAATTTTTAAAATGTCAACTCCTTTCACATTTTCATACTTCATAAAATCTTGAACCTTTCAATTCCTGAAAAAACATTGCTGGGCATCGCTCTGAATTTCCTTTAAGTTTTACTAAGTTGTTTCAAGGAAAATCTTTTAAAAATCGTCCAGAGAACTGTAATAAAGTGGCATATGTATCGCAAATATTTGATGAAATTTATTGTGGGTTTAAAAAAACGAGCAGACACTGAACTGCAAAATTAACACTGAACGTTAAACACATTACACACGTTCATCCTGAAGTGTTTGTTGTACTTGCAGCTTTTATGCTGTTGTGGATTCTGTTGTATGTGTGTATATATATATATATATATATATAAAAATCATAAATAAAATCATAAATAAAACATACAGGTTCAAAACTGAAATCAGTAAAGCTAAAATCTCACGTTTGGTCTGTGCAGGTCCTCCTAAAAGTTATTTGTTTAAAAAAATGGGTATAGCTAAAAAGAAAAAATTCTGGTTGTGTTTACATTGACAAAAAAATATTTACCATGTCAGTTTCAGCTATATTTGACGAGAGACAAAGATTGTGCTTTGCTGATAGTACAATAGTTTGATCTCCTGAAACGTAAACAGTTAATACAGCTAAACACTGGTTGGAAAGTGGATTCAGCTGGCTGAAATCTTATCCTCTACAGGCTCCCATTCAGACACCAGAAACCTCTCAGGTACTGTCCCAGCAAGATCAGCATTCATTTCACTGCAAACCCAGAGTTCACGTTCAGCTCATCACTCAAAATATATGTTCTAAAAAGAGCAAATCTCACACAGTACATCAGCAGTATGAACAGCCTCACATTAAACCAGAGAAGGTGGGCTTACTGCGCTTAGATAAGCAGTGACAAAAAGCATACAACAGGTGGAGCGGGGCATGAAAAATAACATTTATGCTGTTAAATATTAATGTTATCCTGAAAGCATCAAGGTGACTACTCTTTGGTTGAAGGGTAATCCCTCGCAGGCTTGTGCAAAACACAACATGCTGCTGATGAGACATATGTCAGTGGCCATTCAGCAACACACAGAAAAGTGCTGGGAAAGTTCAGTCCTCATCAGGCGCATCTCCGTCCCAGTCTTCATTGACAGGACAGAAATTTCAGTCCTATATTTTCACCAGTTCTCTGCTCCGTGCGAGCAGTTCACTGCTCCTTCATGACGTAGACGTACACCGTAGTGAGAAAATATTTGAGGGAATCGATGACGGATGACAGCCAGGGCCGCTCAGGGGTGCAGTCCATCTTCACCACGCACTTCGTGATCTCCGCCTGATGGGAAAGAAAACAGATTTTATTCCCGTACTGCCCAACACTTTTTCATAATAATATTTAACATACACCCAGTAGGCATTGTGGTATGCCAAAGAAAGTAACTGTTTTATCAGTCACAGCAAGAACCCTCAAAAGAGTACATTTAATTAAAAACTGGAATGTTGAATATTATTAATACCCTTATTATTATTAAAAAATCAAAACCTACTTATAATTGCCGACAAGTTTGCTGCATGTTTCCACTTGTATTTAGCTTTGGTGATGAGCTACAAGTGTTTGAGGTTGGAAGGCTGCCTTGCCATCACCCTAATGTTTAGCTCCCGCCACTGTTCACTGGCTTGAAACTGTAAGATTCAAGCCAGGATTGTAGCTGTTCCACTCCAAAATGTTATTTTTACTTCCCGTCACAAGAAAGATATTGGTTAAAATAAAAGATTACTTTAAACCTACATCTGCCATGGATATGAATCGTTTTGTGGGTAAGTGTACAATTTCATCGTACTTGCAATTTTTTACGGTGGTCAATGATGGGTCTTCAGGTTATTTAACATTTTTGGGGGGTTTTGCACCCTCTGAACACCTTAGTGGGAAAATTGTACATGCACCAGGAAACTATTATTACATCATACAGCACATCATTATTTTTTCTTCAGAAAAATCTTTAGACTTTCAACATCTATGTTCATCTTTGTAGCCAAAAAAAAGTCCCATAAGACTTCTAAAAAAAAAATGGCTCTTTTTATCATACTGCCATTACAATATAAAACTCATGAATTCTTTAATGTCAGCAATTCATTTTAAAGAGAAGTAGCGATATTTCAGATTTTTACTGTATTGTATATGATTCAATCGTTTTCCAATTGTAGATGTATGAAATTAACTCCAATTCATTTGTCTGTTTTAAACTGATAAAAAAAAAAAATTGTACACAGTGTGTGTGTACAAAATGCACACATAGTGTAATATTACCTCTGCTCCCAATTTAGATAATTAATTAATGTCCACTACCTTCATGAAGCCTTGGAAAAACTGCTATTTAGATCTATGTTAAAAAAAAAAAAAAAATCAGAATTGGCTAAAATCGTTACGAGTACATTTCAGATTTACAAAAGCCAGTGATGTGATATTGGCAACAAATCCGACAGCTGCAGTCTCTATTACTCATTGATAAAAACGGTGCCATTACGGTTAAGGGTGGCTTTTGAAGACAGTTGAACTGATTTCATTCCACATTAGTCTTGTTTTCTGAAGGGCCGGTTATTAAGTTGCATAGTTTTGCTTCTAAAATATGTCTTAAAAGTCACAGAATTACAAGAAAACACAGGAGTGGAGACTCACCCATCCTCCCCGTCTCTTCAACCAGGCAACGAGAAATTTGCGGACAAACTGACCAAGACTGTCCACTAAGATGTGCACTGTGGTGGGATGTCCCTGTCTGACACAGTCCACCGCCAAGGCTCCAGCTACTGCGTACATGGCTACCACTTTACCCCAAGTAATACCTATAATAAAGACATCAGTGCATCAGGTTTGATTTTTACTGTGCACCAATCTTCATCATCAGTGTATTACTAAACTTCGGAAAACACCGTTACTGAAAGCCTCCTCTGCCTCCCGGTGTTTTACTTGGATGCAACATCCAAGTAAAACACCGTAAAAAGCAAGTAAGTTTCGCCTGTTAAAGCTGATATTTATTTTCTCGTTCAGTCACTATGTCGTGTTCGTGACAGACCAGAGATAAAAATAAAATACAGAACATCAGTTTCACAAAAGCCGAATTTCTGGACATGAATCAATAAGGTTCTATTAGCCATCCTTTCCAGGGACCAACACCTTTCTCCTCTGAAGTTTCTGGTTAATATCCTGACCCAATGTGGCACATGTGCAGTCATTGGATGGACCTCGTACTGAAATAAACAAAAGTGCCAGATTTAGGTCAACAAACCAGTGTAATTTGGGTCAATGTAGCTGATAAAAGGTCTAATAAAAACGCCAGCCACACTGTCGATCAAACAGGGTGAGATTCTGATGCCACAGTCCCAAAGGTTAAAAACCAGTAAAGACTGAGATCTTTTCCACATTTTGTAGCATTACAACCAAAACAATGTATTTTATTTAATAGACCAACACAAAAGCAGCATATGATTATGAAGTGGAAGGAAAATGGTACATGAGACATGACAAGCCTTTAGAGATAAAGGTTTGAAAGGGCTGGCATGCATTTGCAATTATCCCTCTTTACTCTGATACTCCTAAATAAAATCCAATGCAAACAACTGCTTCAAAAATGACATAATTAGTAAATACAAACAGACCACCTTTGTAAAATGTAATCTTAGTACAAATGTAGCTGCTCTATGAAGGCTTTAAGAAAAAGTTATATATCTATACTTGTGTCTTTAAAACTGTTTTTTATAGTTTACCTTGCGGAAGGTGCACCTCAGTTTCAAAGTTGTGGAGATTACAATAACGTATTCTGTTTAACTATTCGTGAACAAACAGCATCATGAAAACCAGGGAACCAAGACAGGATAGGGATAAAGCTGTGGATAAGTTTAAAGTAGGGTTTGAATATTATACAGTACATGGAATATAAAACACCTCACAGGGCACTGTTCAATCCACAGCAAACATGTGAAAGAAGGTGGTCTGGTCAGATAAAACCAAACTTGAACTTTCTGGCCTTCACGCAAATCTCTATGGGTGATGTAACAATACACATCATCCTGAACATGATATACAAAGTAAAACATAGTTGTGGCAGCATCATACTGTGGGAATGTTTTCTTCAGCAGAGATAGGGAATAACTACAGTCCAGACGCTCTCCATCCAATCTCACAGGGCTTGACCTATTCAGCAAAGAAGAACGGGCAAATATTTGACTGTCTAGGCGTGCAAAGCTGATGGAGACATACCCCAAAAGACTTGCAGCTGCAAGCAAAATGTGGATCTGCAAACTACCGGTTTAGGGGGCTCAATATAAATGCAAGCCACATTTCACAGATTTTAAAAACCATGTATAACTTTCTCTCCAATTCAAAATAGTGCACAACTTTGAGTTGGTCTATCACATAAAATCCCAATAATATACACTGAAGATTGTAATGTCGAAACGGGTATGAATACTTTGACAAGGAACTGTAAACTTAGCCTCCTTCAAGATTAGCAGCCTGATCTGATAATTATGGCCATGTGACCAGTTCTAGGTACAGTTTTCAGAGTAGTTGGTTATTTCATAACACCAGTGAGTGATGCAGCTAATAGCTAATGTCATTGGCCTCTTTTGGTTCCGCTTGCTTTGTCATGAATGCTCCACGGAGCTCACCTGCAGAGCCTGACTGTGCCTATAAGGGGATAGAGTTGTGGGTGAGCTTAAATGAGATAATCGTCCATGGAGGCTGTCCGAGCACGTCATGTCTCAGTCCCTACTGAGAAGCAGGCCGAGAATAGACAAGAGATTGTCAGGGATAAAAGAGGAGGGCGGGAAGAGAATGAGCAGGAGTGGGAGGCAGAAAAAGATAGATGGAGGAGAGACAAGCCATGTTGATTTTACTGGATGACAACAGTTCACAGAAGGCAGCTTGAGTTTCTTTTTGGCAGAAGAATGCTAACAAATACCTAAAAAGCTAAAATTAGAGTTTTAAAAGCAAAGGCAAAAAAAAGTCTGTATGATTTTTTTCTTGTTGCTTTTTTAATCAAAGTTCTCAACCTATTTCAGAAGGCCAAGTGCAACTCAAGTTCCCAAGTTTGTTATTCTTTCAGAGGAATCCCACGCTGTTTCCACAAATTACAGCCCTGCAACGTCAGAACGAGGAGAACATTCGGCCAGAGCGCCGGCATGAAAATTATATTAAGAAAGTCTGTTTTTGGCATTTCCAGGCACTGAGCCATATTTTGCATGTTCATCACAGCACAGCCAGAGTCTTCTAATCTATCCCCAAGGCCTATAGCAGAGTACACGAGACTGTTTTGTTTGGAAACTTCAAAATGTCAGTGCTGTATTTGGTAGTGAACAAGAGACATCTGTTGTCATGAAACCCAGAAACGATATCAGAAGATTCCTATCAACAAGAAAAACCCAATAAAAGATTGAATAATTTGTTTTCCTCACGGGACTACAAAACATGTCCAGGAAACAACAACGGAGGTCATTTTTCACTATTTGATCAGATCCAGCTTCCAATTATTGCTATTCTCAGTCAAACAGTATTTTCCATTGGTCTTTAAAAAGGCATGAAATGTCCCAATGAGAAAAGATGTTTATGTTGACCATTTATCTGACATTGTGATCTACTAAAGCAATAGAAACAAGCAAGTTTTCAGTTTACCATTAAGATGCTTTTACACAAGGAGACAATTAAGAGAATTGTGTGGAACATCAAGTTCAGCCACTTCTGAAGTATGTGTGTTGCTTCTGATGCACTCCCTGTTTGAATAGTGTGAAAAGACATTTCATTGCTTTACAAGTGCCCCTAAACAGTCAAAAAATTAGTTTCCAGATTAATCAAAAAGTAGTGAAGCCATCGGTTTCCCCTTTAAGTTGAAGCATCCCTTAATCAGGGGTGAGTGAATGTCATCAGTACAAACAGAGCAGTTGCATTAAGAAAAATGTACATCATGAGTGTGGTGGTACGTCCCGTTAACGCATATCATTCGTCACTTTTAATACACATAAGATGTGTTGTGCTAAAGAGTGCCGAGACAGGACAGATCACTGGGCTCCAGCCATGGAGAGTTTCCTTAAAGGCGTCAGTGCTTCTGAATAAGCCGGTTTTGAAAAGGATAGCTGGGCACCGCATCTTGGGGTGTCTAGCTTAACAGACACAGCTGTTGAGGGTTGTTTGATAGATAATAATGAGTGCTTAAGCCACTTTCACAAAACACTTAAAGACAGGACTTAGATGCCTTTTTGCGATTTCCATGTGTTCTTTTAAAAGGTCCAAGACTGCGAGGGGGATTGAAATCAACCCGCCACTCCCAACTCGCTAACCCAGGTAGTCACAGCCCCATAATCAGCTGCTGACGTTTCCAAGGGTGAATGCGCATTGAGGCTTGATGGAAAACACACAAATGCAACCTCTGTGTGGTAAGTTATTAACAAACTTTGTTTATTTCCATTCATTTCAGCCAAGCACAGTTTCTTCAGCAGAAGTCATGTCTGAAAATGGAACAAAACTGAAGCTGTCAGAAGGCTCCATGTTGGCCCTGCTGAGTTTAGCTCCACCCCTCTCTTTGTTCCGTGATGCTGGCTTGATATATGAAAGCTCTGACCAGATGCAGCTCAGAGGGGGGCTTGTCTTTCCAGTTGTATGTCAGAATTGTTTTGTGAAACAGGCTACAGTGTTGCATAACATCAAGCAATGATATTATTGGGTCACTGCTGTAGTTTTTGAAATGCGGTCTTGTAAATGCTGTAGCCGTGGCATACATGTGTGGTCTACAAGACATTTGAAATCTGTGCCGCTCATGCTGTGGAATTTTCCGGTATTTCCAAAAATCCATGGAAAGCTAGCTTAGCTGGTGATGAGATTATGTTATATGTGATTAAGTTACAGCATTAAATGCATAGAGAGACATATAGGCAATAGTGTGATGTGAGTATTAGAGTCTAGGCATGGGCTGGTTAGCGAAATCAATGAATAGCAAGGTCATAAGGGTTACTTTTTCAAACTGAAAAAAGGAACATCATAGCACCACCTACTACTGCCCACTGATGGTCAGCTGGCTGAAAGGTAGGTATGACACTTTTCCCTTAATTAAATGAAATAAAAATCAGGCTGCTTAGACATACAGGGGTTGGACAATGAAACTGAAACACCTGGTTTTAGACCACAATAATTTATTAGTATGGTGTAGGGCCTCCTTTTGCGGCCAATACAGCGTCAATTCGTCTTGGGAATGACATATACAAGTCCTGCACAGTGGTCAGAGGGATTTTAAGCCATTCTTCTTGCAGGATAGTGGCCAGGTCACTACGTGATACTGGTGGAGGAAAACGTTTCCTGACTCGCCTTTCCAAAAACACCCCAAAGTGGCTCAATAATATTTAGATCTGGTGACTATGCAGGCCATGGGAGATGTTCAACTTCACTTTCATGTTCATCAAACCAATCTTTCACCAGTCTTGCTGTGTGTATTGGTGCATTGTCATCCTGATACACGGCACCGCCTTCAGGATACAATGTTTGAACCATTGGATGCACATGGTCCTCAAGAATGGTTCGGTAGTCCTTGGCAGTGACGCGCCCATCTAGCACAAGTATTGGGCCAAGGGAATGCCATGATATGGCAGCCCAAACCATCACTGATCCACCCCCATACTTCACTCTGGGCATGCAACAGTCTGGGTGGTACGCTTCTTTGGGGCTTCTCAAGACCGTAACTCTCCCGGATGTGGGGAAAACAGTAAAGGTGGACTCATCAGAGAACAATACATCTTTCACATTGTCCTCAGCCCAAAATTTGCGCTCCTTGCACCATTGAAACCGACATTTGGCATTGGCATGAGTGACCAAAGGTTTGGCTATAGCAGCCCGGCCGTGTATATTGACCCTGTGGAGCTCCCGACGGACAGTTCTGGTGGAAACAGGAGAGTTGAGGTGCACATTTAATTCTGCCGTGATTTGGGCAGTCGTGGTTTTATGTTTTTTGGATACAATCCGGGTTAGCACCCGAACATCCCTTTCAGACAGCTTCCTCTTGCGTCCACAGTTAATCCTGTTGGATGTGGCTCGTCCTTCTTGGTGGTATGCTGACATTAACCTGGATACCGTGGCTCTTGATACATCACAAAGACTTGCTGCCTTGGTCACAGATGCGCCAGCAAGACATGCACCAACAATTTGTCCTCTTTTGAACTCTGGTATGTCACCCATAATGTTGTGTGCATTTCAATATTTTGAGCAAAACTGTGCTCTTACCCTGCTAATTGAACCTTCACACTCTGCTCTTACTGGTGCAATGTGCAATCAATGAAGACTGGCTACCAGGCTGGTCCAATTTAGCCACGAAACCTCCCACACTAAAATGACAGGTGTTTCAGTTTCATTGTCCAACCCCTGTATTTTATGTTGGGAAATCCTTGAGAGTCACGGTGTGGAAATCAAAGCAGCTGAAAATATCAATCATTTTAAAAAGGTAACACTGTTTTAAAACTATAGTTGGCAAGCTATTATCAGCATGGATGTTGATAGGTTATAGTTTGCCTGCAAATGGAATAATTGTTGCTTTTCTGTTTTAAATAAAAGCATTTAGATCACGTTATACATTTTTATTATTTTAAATATTTGTGTAAATACTGTAACAACACATTTTTTACATCAGGGTCATTGTAATGTGAAAATTGAATCCCAGCCC
Organism: Crenichthys baileyi; assembly: GCA_036173005.1. Classification (NCBI taxonomy): domain Eukaryota; kingdom Metazoa; phylum Chordata; class Actinopteri; order Cyprinodontiformes; family Goodeidae; genus Crenichthys; species Crenichthys baileyi. The sequence goes on along the minus strand of JAHHUM010001193.1, from coordinate 236,780 downwards.
CTGCCCCTTTGAGTCTTTGTGTGCTTCCGATTTAAATCAAGGCTCACAAATTTGGCAAAATTGCCAAACTATGTCAAAACAGGGAACTTTAAAAAGGCCATGATGAACTACAACATTCAAAGATCGCAGACAGAAAATAAATGTGTGTGCAGAGGAGCAGTCATAATGAAAAGATAGTGATCTCCATTTCCTCCAAAGGCTCAAGATCTGAATGAATAGTTATTTAATAGTTCAAAAGGATGTATTATAAATCCAGATAGAAAATGGCTTTGCTTAGGGTTACGTAAGAACTGTAACAAAATTAGCTGCTTATCTACAAGAGCATCATTTTGAAAAATGGTGACTGAGGGTTATAATTTACCATTCTCCTCTAAGACCGCTTTGCTTAGATCATTTTTTGCTATTTTAAACAAAGTGCTTATCTATTGTTCATGGAGTCCTTTAAGTTTCTTTCATGTCCTCCATCAAGGCAAACATGTTGTAAAACCCCAGTTAGAAACTCAATTCAATTCAATTCAGTTTATTTATATAGTGCCAGTTCACAACAAATGTTGTCTCAAGGCACTTCACAAAATTCAGGTACATACATTCCAACCTTTTTTCCAGTCAAGACCAAGTCAAACTTTACAAGTTTCTAAACTGAGACTAGAATAGAATAATTGTTTTTGGTTTTTTTTTTTAGATGTTTCCCTCCACCTACGGCTGATTCACAACCACTCACTTTTACTGAAAGCCCCTCTCAGCCAAACCAGGAAAACTGCAGAGTCACCCGTATTAAATCACACTAACTGCCTCTATCTGTGATTTCAACTGCAAGTCACTTCCTGTGCCGGCAGATCTCCTACACGTTTAAAAAAACAGCATGTTTACCATCATCATCATTATCATCATCATCACCACCACCACCTCCTCCAGGTTTACAGCGTACCTGTTGCAAAGATCTCCGTTGCCACGCCAAGAAAGGCATCTGAAACCACGTTCTCCATGGCAACTGAAATGTTAAGCTGCCGTGCCACGTTCCTGTACAGACTGGGCTGTATGCACTCCAACTCATCGCCTAGGAACAAGAGACAGAGAGAGATACCAGACTGTTAGGGAGAAAAATATTAAAGCAGTATGAACAAGACAAAACACTGTCAGGCATTAAATTGTAGATAAATCTGCAAAAGCAAAACATAAAACTGCGCTTAGAAATGTTTATAGAAAGGACAACAGAAGCTGGGAACATTCAGACATGGCCTCTTACTCATCTCTTTCTCCAAGCTTGTGTCTTAAAATAGCCGACAGGAAAAATGTGGTAGAAAAATCTATTTAGATTTAAGACTGAAGGGCTGTTCAGTACATTTTCTTATATTTGACATGTATTATGTTTTGTGGCTGCACATATCATCTCTCACAACTTGTCCCTTAAGAGCAGGGTGGATATAAAGAATGTATTTTTCCTTGCAGATATAGATTAGGATGCTGACGCGTTCAAGGTGTTTTATCCTAATTATTGTAACTATTTAAAAAAAAAGTAATGATTTTTTTTTTTATTAATTATCGTCAAGGTCAGTTCATGTCTGTGTTTGTGTCTACACAACAGAATATTAGTGTCGAAAAGCTCCAAGGCAACTTCATATACGATGCACATAAATTTACAGATGCACCGATTGGCCAAAACAGATTAATTATTTTATCTGAGGTCTAATCTGCGAATTGCAACATCTTTTTTTTTAAAGAACTATAAAGACATACATGACAAAATGTTTGCTTGAGGTTCCTTAATAGAGGTAGTAGGTTGGAATCCAACATTATCTAAGTTTTACTAAACTCAAAACAGTGCATCAAAATAGATGTTGGTCAATTTATATATATATTGCCCAAAAATGGCTAGGGCTCTGAGTTTTAATGCATAAAATCAGAAGGTGAAAATATAATTTTTCAGTATTGATCAAAGCCGATCAAGAGAAAATTGGCCATTTCCGGTTTCTGGGAGATGGATCGGTGCACCTCTGTATAGTGACCCTTTCTAGAAATAGCCAGACTTAAAGCACAGAATTCTCTTTATCAAAAACTCCCTCTCACCAAGACAAAGAAGCACCAGAGACACCTCGGCGAGTGCTGCATTTGGAGGAGAGAAGTTCATTTCAGTTTTGGACCAGCCCAACCCATTCTGGTTGAGCCTGGACAGGATGTAGTCTCTGCAAAGAGCTTTGGACTGAGACGCCAGCTCCTTCTCAGTCAGCGATCGGTCAAAGACATCCAGGACCTCCGAGGCGAACATAGACGATCGCCGGAGAACATCCATGTCCTGCTGTAGAGGGATCTGGGTCAGTGAGAGTTTGACCTCACGGGGATCAGCTGTGTAATCAAGAGTGTCCTGGCTTTTCTCCCGGGGTGGGGGGAGCCAAGTTCAGGGATGACGATAACGCAGCTTCTGTGAGGATAGATAAGAATGGGGTTAATTAGATGGGTAAAAAAAATGTGATTAAAAAGTTTTATTTACTAAAAAAGACATCCAGACACTAAAAGGGACCAGAAACTTACATAAGAATATGATGGAGGCGTTATTGTTGTGAGTCACATGGTGGGATAGTCAAGATATTGCAACACTTTTTAGATTATGCAACAACAAACAGTGATAACACATGATGGCGTTTATCGGTGGGGCAGACACGGAGCAAGCCTGACTTACAATAAAAGTGCAGACACTGATCTTAACTAATGTTAAAGAAAAAACTGAAATCGGCATCTGCACTTGAAAGAATCAGTCTTACCATCAGCATTTCATGCACTCCTCTTCCCTGATATGACTGGACCTGATCCCGAATTTCTCAAGGGAAAACTCTTCGGGTTTCTTGAGAGTCTCTCTGCCAGTAAAAACTGGTCTGTTAGGGGGGAAAACCTCCTCTATTTTCCACATCAATTGGCCTCCACAGAGCGAAGTTGAGGTCCAGGTCTCATTTGCGGCTCGGTTCCCTTCTTTCTGCCCACAGAACTGAGCGTTTGATAGCCGCCGATAGAAGACGCCTACCTGTTGTTCCACCTTCCCATTGGCGCCCACTGGGTGCGCTGCTTTTACTACCTGGAGAAGCCCGAAATTGAACGGTTAATTACCCGCCACTCTCTCCGCCTGTGCGCAATCTCACCCCGGCAGCAGCATAGACATAAATCGAGCGCATCTACTTTCATTCACAAATCTGGGCGGATTAACCAGCAGCCTGAGTGCGCACAAAGGATTTAGTCCTCCTGTCCCGCTTCCAAGACTGCTCGGTCATTGAAAACAGGTTTCAAGCATTTATTAGATGTTTGGTTAAGGTGAGGTTCAAACACGGGCGTGTCTAATCTTGAACTAAACCTTTTTTATTATTTTTTGCAGTTATAGAGTTGTTCATTACAAAAAAATGGCTCATTATTTAAAGAAATACTCAAATTTGATGCTCCTTTGATTTATTTATAGGGGTAAACTGCTATAAAATGCATTTTGTTTTACATTCTGCAAATCTGGAGCCACTCTGTTCATTTCTTCATCTTCTTCTATACAATTATCCTTAAAAGTTTACTTCAAGGAATGGCTTTTACTCTAGCGTTCATTTGTATATTTTTCACCCACCAAGTGTCACTATTGCTCATTTTTTCGTGAAGTTCTACTCGTGGAAAATGAAGTCTAACAATTACAAATTACAGATTCAATTAATTTCGAGAACAAAAGTTCAAAAATAAATACTAATAATTTATGTACTTCAAGTGTAATGAGGAGCGCAAATATTCTTCATTTTAATTGAAAATCAGTTTCTTTCTTTCTTTCTTTCTTTCTTTCTTTCTTTCTTTCTTTCCAAGTAGTCAGTCTTTAATGTAATATCTGGAGTTTTTTTATGTGATCTTGAGCAATATTTCTCCATTTAAATTGGTCTGACCAATTACTGAAGCATGCAAAATGTGCCTACTTTAAAGGTATGGATAAGTGCTGTGTGCTCACATAATAGCCAAAAAAGAGCCAATTTTGACTTTTACTTGGAAGCAGGTTTTCACTGGCACCCTTTGATAAAGGACTCATATTTTTCATCATTCCTTTGACTTAATCTGAAAAAGAAAAGCCTGGCACACAAATATAGTGATTGAGTAAAATCACTTGTGCGGTGTGTGCTGAAAAGAGAAAAGTGGAGAAGAAAACAGTCACTTTTACATAGGTTCAATTAAAATATTTCGAACTGATGGTTAAGATTACTGACCCTGAATTATTTTGTTTTGACTGGTAACACAAAACTTGTTTAGTCTACAATAATTTATAAGTTAGTGTCACATAGTTTAATGAACAACAAACCGATAGTGCTGTAGACGGTCAAGTACAAAGGCTAACATGAAATTTTGTAAAAACAAATGCCCATATTGAATCTTTTGAACTTCTTTTAAACCACTTAAAGAATAATTAAAGCAAAGTCTGAAACCTTTTCAAGCAAAGAAATGTAATTGCATAAATATGAGCTGAACTTATGCCAAATTATATTATACAAAGATAAACAAAGAAAAGTTTAGCTGCTGTTATGTGTGTGATTAAACTGCCTTGTCACAATTGTTTGTGATGCTGCTGTAAGTGTGCATCGCAAACCTATATATCTATTCAAAAAGAGTGTAAATTTGCATCATCCACTCTGTAACTTCAGTATCAGGTTGTACAACTTATCTTTGTGCAAAAAAGTCTGCAGAAACTAACATAATAAAACCAAACCTAAACGGTTTTACTGATTGTTTCTTATATCACCCACTGATGTAGAGAGGCTATTATATTGGCATTATATACTGTGTTCTCAAATGAAAGGGAAAAAAATGATTCAAACTCACCAGAGAAGCTGCGTTACTCAGAAGGGTTCTCTAGTTTTTATCCATCCTGGCAAGCTACCTCTTCTCTAATTAGCATGTCACCGAGGCAGTTTCAGAGCAATCACCTTCAAAGAAGAGCATTGAGCGATAACGAAAGCTGCTACCCTTTTTTTTTTACTCCCATTTCTTTTTGTTTACGTTAAGACAGATTAACAGATTTTTAGTTACCGTTTGTATGGAAAATTACCAGAATTTGATAAAGTGTTTGGTATGTTAACACTCAGGTCTCTCCTTTCTTTAATAAATTGTCCACTGTAAAAACAGGAGAAAAACCAACACTAATGTGTATCTTTCTATGAATGTAAAGGACAGGAGTCTGCCTGGCCTGTTTATTTTTGTATTCAGAGCTTCAACCAGTAAGTTACAGCATTTTGGTGATCAGAGCTATTATTACAGCATATCAGGCTGAAGTTATTTCTACAAGTTTACACCTTTCCTTTGAAAGCTTTTCCTCCAATTCATACTGGCAAAAATATCAAGGTCAACTGGGAAATGTGGTTAATCTGCAGGAGCCCTTTCCATGTCTATTTTTCAGGAGTTCTCCAGAGTTCAGTTCCAGAGTTCTTTTGAAGCCTCCACGTTGTTTTCTGTTGTTTAAAAATGCTTATTTTGGGCTGGTTTGGGATTTTGTAGTAATGTACTGCATTTTAGTGCCTAAACACAAACCTTTATGTTTGTTTAGCAGAAATCAATCGCCAGAAATACGTTTTTCTCATTGTATTTTTACTTAACCTTTTACATAACATGGAGACAGGACTGCTACAGGCAGATAGAGCACTGAAAGTAAACTTTATGTGTAACTTTGGTGCTCTTTATGCACAGCTGTTAGGTAAGTGATTGTTCTAAACTGCTTTCATGCTGACCATCCAAGTGGAAAAAATACCGACTGATGTTTAGGTCTTCACTGATATGAAATAACTTTATTACCTTGATTTAAAGTGGTCTAACAAGAGATTTAGCAGATATTTTAAAGTCAAAACTATACATATTTCAATGCAATTCAGTAACTGATAATATGATGCCACTGTGATAACCAAAAAAAGGAACTACCAGGAAGTTAATATTTCCAGGACTGTTCCCAGTCTGGACTATCTGGAAGTTAAAGGTGCTCAATATTCAGAAACGTTTCCAAAGAAACAATTGAAGAAAAAGGATAAAGTTTAAGATTTGGGTCAAGAAATTTGTGTGGTGAGATTTGCAAAAGATTTTAAGACAGATTAAATATTAGGCAGTGGTACTAAAAAGACTTGGAGCATTTTGAAGAAAAAACAATTATGACAATTTTATGAAGATTTGAAGTGAAAGATGAGAATAAACCGCTTTACGGTTATAGTGTTTGCCGGCACCAGACGCCTTCAATCATTCATGGGTGAGGTAATAAGTTCAGACTAATAACAAAAAGTAAAAGGTGCTGAGTATAAACAAGAATAAGGAAACACAAAATATCAAATTACCTACGGGTGTTTCTCCTTTGTAAAACAAATGAGAAAAAAAAAAGTTAGATTGGAAACATTCTTAGTAATGATGTTACTTAATGACACTGCATTCCTCTTTATTGCATTATGACTATAGAGCCACATAATTCTGAGAATCAGATTTTTCCTATACTGAATATTTGAGAAAAAGATTATCTTAAAGTTTGAAAAAAGTAGTTGTGATTATTATAAAATTGAGTGTAATCCCTAAAAACTTTATTTGTGCTGCATAGACAGGTGTGCTCAGACTGTTGAAGCATGTTAAAGGCCACTGCATCATTGTACCAGAGCATAGTTCCAAGTGGTAAGGGGTGTAAATTCTCATGTGAATGGAATATTCCACTCAAATTTTAAAAAAAGTCCCAAAACTAGTTTTTTCCATTGACGTTGTGGCATATTTTGCAGATATATGAGGAAAAAAAGATGTCAATAACCAAATATGCATATTTTTGTAAAACTCTGAAGTTTTCTAATTAGCACTTTCTGCAGATGTCTGCTTAATAAGATGTATTGTTTTCAGCTCAACAAATAAATAAATGCATAAGCACTTTCGGTCAGAAAAGGTTCAACTTTGCAATAATTGAAACATTGCATAAAATGTTGTATTTCCTCACAATGGGCTGCATGACACTACACCTTATTATGCAACTACAACAAAAAAGCACCACAGAGTAACACATTCCACAGATGACAGTGTCACAGGTCTATTTATGAGGCATGGTCATCATGTGAACGTGATGTTAAATAACAGGTGTTTCTCAACTTAACAGGCTGAGAGGCACATTTTCATATGCACAACAACATGCCTGTATATTCATTTAAATTTTAGTTTATTTGAGAGGCAACTATTCAATCTAATTTTTCACAACAGGGCTAATTGAGAACAACCAGCATGTCCCGAGGAATCTATTCATTGTTTAGGGCTGTTAGGATGAATGTGACTCTGTTGTGCTGGTTCTGGGATGATGCATTCTGCATTCGGACAAAAACTTGACTTAAATTAACACTAAACAGTCACAAGACGAACAAATAGAGTTCTGTGGCATGTTTTGCTGGTGTGTTTTTTTATTTAATGTCTGTAGAAACAAGAAAAAAAGGACATTGCACTTCAGGAACATATTCCTAAACTTTATATTCAGTTGGTTTCCTCAACCTACATCAGGAAACAGTCCGTTCAAATATTGTCCGAGCAACATGGCTGCAAAAATGTCAGTTGTTCATAGGCTTCTTTTTTTGCATATTCTTACCCAGGTCCACGATGCCTGCATTTTTGCCTGACTGGTTGTTTAACACGTGTGTCAAAAAAAGCTGACATAATCACGTTTCATTTTTCTTGGCAGCCCGTCATGAGAGACACCACGAATGAACAGAAGTGGCTCCGAAATAAAAAGCTTCACTTTTACATATTCCCCCATGTAAACATCCTTAATCCTCTCAGTTCAATAGAGTAAAACTTTAATCTTGAAAGAGATTGAGAGGTAAAGTGACCATCCAGAAGCCACTTGCCAAAGGTCTGGGTTTTTTACGTATTGGTGTCGGCAGGCCAATTTTACTGGGGTACTTGCTACAAAATATAACTCTGTTACACCAGTTAAAAGTTCCTGATCAAACCTGTTGTGACCGTTAAGCAAACAAAGTCATAAACATCCAGTTTAAATGATGAGGAGGAACTCAGACTGCTTGGAAGGAAAGTATAAAGGAATAAGGAAAGACTAAAGAATGCTGTACAGCATTGTTTGCCCAGAAACCGTTGTTTTTCTGTTTCAGTTCAGTTAAGATAACCTAAATTCTCTCTGCTAAATTCCGGAAGATTGAGAAAGAGATTTATCGGTTTCTTCAAAGTCAGAAGTTGACTTGCATGTCAATATTAAGTATCTTCATGTTTTCGGTGTTCCTTCTCGTAACAATACTATGCTGTAAATGTGCTCTCACTTACCTCCAAAGCTCTGCCTTAAAGATTTCCATAGCACTGAGTCCAAGAAAATGACTTTGCTGTCCTTAGAGTACTGAGTAATGTGGTGGAGTGCTTATGATCACTGTTCATTTGGTTGACCCAGTTGCATATTTCTCCCTTATTTCCATTTTTCTACTTTTATTCTGAAAAATGATCTCCTAAGGGACCTCAATAAGGTCTTTAAGCCGTGCAGTCGGTAACATGGGCGTCACGTGCCGCACAATATGTAAACAGCCAGCAAGCATTCCTTTAATTCTCCAAACTTCAATCCCTCCATCCCTCCCTCCTATCTCTCGTGCACAGATGCCTGTCATTCCAGTCCACCTCCGTATCAAGCGCACATGGTGCACAGGACATTTCGAGCAACATCCAGGGCCGACGCCCATCTTGTCCGCATGGGAAACAGGTAAAACCAGAGACGCAGGGAACCTGTCTGGTAGCAACCCAACCTCTGACGCTACAACCCAAGAGAGGATGGGCAACTCCAAAAAGTCACATTGGTTTGTTAAATTGCTCACTCTGGTTTGACCTTTTACCCAATTCATTTTAGTCAGGCAGCTTTGGAGAAGTAGATTTACTTTGATGGTAACTGTGTCTTTTTAAAACTGCAGCACATATAGTTTCACCTTCCAGAGAGGTCCATTTAAATCCTCATCTGATTATTTAAAAAAAAAGAAAATATTCCTCGGTTGGCATTTCTTTCTCAAGCCAAGGCTTCCAACCTCTGTGACCCTATCCTCCTCATCATCATTCATGACGCAGCCCAATCACAGCCATGCTCAGTCAGTACAAGAGGGTGGAGCATGGCACTGAAACAGGGTGTGGTTCTGAAACTTGCCAGGTCTGTAGTAGAGCCATGGCACTTTAAATTGAGTTGAATGAACCCAGCTCAACAGTCATCACAGCTGATCAACCCCTTTCATTCTCTCCTATCTGGTTGCCTCCTCGCCAAGGCTTTCTTTAGAGTCTCACCGACCAGTACTTTCAGCTACTGTTGGATTTGTTTTTGTTTTTATTTTTATTGAAACAACTTCACCACTGAAGGAGGCTGGAGGCTGCCACTCACTCACAGGTTAGCCCTGTTTTTGTTAGCCCACTGGATCCCTCTGACCACTGATCGGCTGGATCCTCTCTGTGACACCAACAGGAGTGCTAAAGACTAATTTTTAGGTGAGCTACAAACAGCAAAATTGTGTATCATCCTCACCATATGTGTTTTTTGTCAGAAATGTTTGTGCTTTTAAATATAAGAACCTGATCTTACTTTCACCTCAACCTACTGTTTGTACTGGTCTAAAGGTTTCAATGGCATTGAAGTGAGCTTGATCAAGATTAAAGCAACTCTCAAGCTCACGCCTCATGTCTCAGTTCGTTGGTAGCCACATGGGCCGAGTCCTTTGTCTCACCTGTTTAACTTGCTCTGTCAGCTCTGACTATTTCATTGTCTTTACAGTATGTGTTTAGATGTTTCGTAATCCTTCCAAAAACCTTCCATATTTTAAAGAAGCCACTCTAACTGCATCAGAAACTCCCTGTGTACATCATGTGTATTTGTTTAAAAGGCAGTATAGCCAGGGTGACGGGGGGGCATTTGGTGAGCCCAAACAGCTGTCTTCTGTTTGTTGAGTCAATAGCAAAGCAGGTGTGCAGATCTGTTTGTTCCTGCCAACCTCACTCTCAAAGGTCCAAGAAGCTATAAATGATGTGGTTGAATGGGGGAATGACTGGTGGCTTAGATTATCAGTTGACAAAACTAAAGCAGTCTTCTTTACAAGGAGGAAATTGAATGAAAACTTCAAACTACAGTTTTATGAAGAGGAAGTGGAGAATGTTGGATCATTCAAGTATTTGGGTGTGATATTTGATGCACGCTTGACATGGGGAGATCATATTGACAGGATTGAGGGGAAATGCAAAAAAATAATAAATGTCATGAGGTGTTTGGCAGGAAGGGAGTGGGGAGCAAGTTGCCTAGCCCTAAAAAGAATATACCAAGTTATGATTAAGTCAGTATTAGATTATGGGTGTATAGCATATGGAACAGCAGCTTCTTCTCCCTTAAAAAAATTAGGTGTGATCCAAGCAATGGCGTTGAGAGTGTGTTGTGGTGCTTTTAAAACTTCCCCAGTGAATGCTTTGCAGGTGGAGTTTGAAGAAATGCCATTAAAGTTGAGGAGAAAACAGATCATGGCAAACTATTGGGTTCATCTCAGCAGTGATGGCAAATCTCACCCCACTAAACAAGTGCTTGAAAACTGCTGGGAATATGGAAAGTGTCAGATTGATCACTTTGGGAAGGTGGGGAACCGATTGGCTAAGGAATGTGAAATAGATGGTCTACAGATTTGTCCTGCGGTGGCGTACCCAGATGTGCCCCCCTGGTTAATGATATGCCCTTTGGTTGATTGGTACCTCTTAGACAAAAAGAGAGGAAGATAAATAACAGAAGATATTGTGATCTCCTTTAACCATTATGTGGAAAGCAAATATTCTGATTATGTTCATATTTTCACAGATGGAACCAAGAATCCAGAGACAGGATTGACAGGTTTTGGGGTGTCAGTTCCAGCAAGGAGAATTGGGATTAATAGACGCACTCCAAATGGGTTGGGGGTTTATACTGTGGAGATGGTGGCAATCTGGGTGGCATTACGATGGGTAGAGCTTGCAAAGTCAAACAAGGTGTTAATATGCTCGGACTCAACCTCTGTCCTCTCAAGTATGAGATCATTCCATTCAAACATTAGATAGGATATTCTCTATGATATACTTGTTTTTATTCTCAGAATTCATCGGGGGGGGGGGGTATACTTCAGTTTCTGTGGGTGCCAGCACATGTGGGGATCAATGGGAATGAAAAAGTGGACAAACTGGCAAAAGAAGCTCTAAAAAAAAGTACAGTGGAAAGGAGTCCAGAGTCCAGGGAGGGTATAGGAAAGAAGAACCTGTTGTTATTAAAAGAATGAGGATAGGACATTGTTCACTAAATAGCACACTATACATAATAGGGAAACATGGGACAGGGAGATGTGAATGTTGCCAGGAAGAAGGGACAGTTGAACATGTGGTTTTAAGGTGTAGAGGTTACAGTGTATATAGCGAGATTTTGAGGGAAAGATTGAAGGAAGTAGGAGTAAAAGAATTCACTTTGAAAAGTATTTTGGGTTTAGGAAGTAGAGCACATAATTTCAAGTACTGGTGTCCTTTTTAAAAGATACTTGGATCTATTGGAGGGTTTAGGTAGTGGCTGACCCATACTCTGGAACAGTGGGTGGCGGTAATGCCCCATTAAGTTGGTCGCCAACCGCCGTAAAACTTTAAGAAGAAAAAGAAGAACCTCACTCTCAGGTTCACTTCCTGTTTATGATAAGACATCCTCTTTTTTGATGTGTTTCTCAGGAATCTGGCCAAACTAAAGAAAGTTGTCACCATGTTGTGGGAAGCTTTTACAAGTGTCACAAAACTCCATGGTTACATAATATCCAAAACTGGTAAGTGTGTGTTCAATTTCATCTATAATGTTTACGCCTCTTTTAGCATCTTCCCTCGTAGTTAAAAAAGTTGAAAATCTTCTAAATCCTTAAATCTCAAGTATTGACAGATTTCCCACATGTCTATCTGCATGTATTTGTGTGCAATCAAATGAGAAAGTGACAAGGGTGTGTGTACATTTTCCAGATACCAGAGTGAAAGATTACCCTTTGATGCAGAGCCCTGTGCAGATGACTGGCATCCTCCTGGCCTACGTTGTCTTCTCGCTGTATGTCGGCCCACGCATGATGGCCAACCGCAAGCCTTTCGGCCTCAACCAAGCCATGATCATCTACAACCTCAGCATGGTTTTGCTAAATGCCTACATAGTGTATGAGGTAAAAACAAGAGAGAAAAGAAAATTATCTTCTGACTTGAATAAGAGGGCTCAGTCTTTTAATGACGTCATGTGCTGGTGTGTTTTCACAAACTCAGTTTATGATGTCCGGATGGGCCACCACCTTTACATGGAAATGTGACCTCATTGATCCAACCACCAGCCCACAGGCTCTCAGGGTAAGTCAGTGCATCACTGAAGTACTTTTAGCTCTAAACTTGTTGCGCCAAGGATATCCTTGATAATGTTGGTGTGTACAAGCTACAATAGAAAAACATTTAGTGTCAATCGGGTATCTTGGTTACAAAATAAGAGATTCTAAAATCTTAGCATTGAATTTTTGCTAGGGCTAAGAAAAGTATTTACTCACTTAAAAAATCAGTAAATTTTTGTTGAATAGATATGTGAAAAGATTAACTTGAAGACTCAGGTTGTTTAAAAATCCTTTGGATAGTCAAACTTTTTTATTATTCTTTTTTGGAGTTAAACAAAAGAATCAAAGAAAAGTAAAAAAACAAAAAAAAAAACATTTTAAAAAGTATACAACATACACATTTTGGAAAATATATCATGATTATGAGCAGCTTTTTAATCCAATACAGTAATAGTATTGTGGAAATACTGTTGTATTGTTTGTAAAAGTTGCTTTTTTATGTTAAAGTTAAATGTTTGGAATTAAGAAATAAGACAAGATAATGTTTCAGGGAGCTAATAATACTTCTGATTAGTAACGTATCACAGATGTTTGAACTGAGAATCATCTTCTCTCCTGCAGATGATCCGAGTAGCTTGGTTGTTTTATTTTTCAAAGTTCATCGAACTCTTCGACACAGTAAGGACATTTCTACACCCTTTTCTTCCACCTCAGTTTTTAGCATATTCAAAGAATAAATATGTGCAAAATAGCTTGTGTCTAATGGACTATATTCCCTTTTTTAAGGTATTCTTTGTGCTGAGAAAAAGGCAACGCCAGATCACGTTTCTCCACGTCTTCCATCACTCCTTCATGCCCTGGTCGTGGTGGTGGGGTGTCAGTCTGACGCCTGGTGAGTGTTACAGAACCAGGACACACTTTACACACTGGCCAGTCCGGAAAACATTGGTTCCAAATGTTGCAAGTTAATTCACAAAAACTTGACTGTACACCGCTCACAAAAATAAAGGGAACATTTAAACAACACAAAATAACTCCAAGTAAATCAAACTTCTGTGAAATCAAACTGTCCACTTAGGAAGCAACACTGATTGACAATCATTTTCACATGCTGTTGTGCAAATGGAATAGACAACAGGGGGAAATCTTTGGCAATTAGCAAGACACACTCAATAAAGGAGTGGTTCTGCAGGTGGGGACTACAGACCCCTTCTCAGTACCTATGCTTTCTGGCTGATGCTTTGGTCACTTTTGAATGTTGGTGGTGCTTTCACACTCGTGGTAGCATGAGACGGATTCTACAACCCACACAAGTGGCTCAGGTAGTGCAGCTCATCCAGGATGGCACATCAATGCGAGCTGTGGCAAGAAGGTTTGCTGTGTCTGTCAGCGTAGTGTCCAGAGCCTGGAGGCGCTACCAGGAGACAGGCCAGTACACCAGGAGATGTGGAGGAGGCCGTAGGAGGGCAACAACCCAGCAGCAGGACCACTACCTCCGCCTTTGTGCAAGGAGGAACAGGAGGAGCACTACCAGAGCCCTGCAAAATGCCCTCCAGCAGGCCACAAATGTGCATGTGTCTGCACAAACGGTTAGAAACAGACTCCATGAGGATGGTATGAGGGCCCGACGTCCACAAATGGGGGTTGTGCTCACAGCCCAACACCGTGCAGGACGCTTGGCATTTGCCAGAGAACACCAGGATTGGCAAATTCGCCACTGGCGCCCTGTGCTCTTCACAGATGAAAGCAGGTTCACACTGAGCACATGTGACAGACGTGACAGAGTCTGGAGACACCGTGAAGAGCGATCTGCTGCCTGCAACATCCTTCAGCATGACCGATTTGGCAGTGGGTCAGTAATGGTGTGGGGTGGCATTTCTTTTGAGGGCTGCACGGCCCTCTATGTGCTCGCCAGAGGTAGCCTGACTGCCATTAGGTACCGAGATGAGATCCTCAGACCCCTTGTGAGACCAAATGCTGGTGCGGTTGGCCCTGGGTTCCTCCTAATGCAGGACAATGCTAGACCTCATGTGGCTGGAGTGTGTCAGCAGTTCCTGCAAGATGAAGACATTGAAACTATGGACTGGCCCGCCCGTTCCCCAGACCTGAATTCGATTGAGCACATCTGGGACATCTTGTCTCGCTCCATCCACCAACGTCACGTTGCACCACAGACTGTCCAGGAGTTGGCGGATGCTTTACTCCAGGTCTGGGAGGAGATCCCTCAGGAGACCATCCGCCGTCTCATCAGGAGCATGCCCAGGCGTTGTAGGGAGGTCATACAGGCACGTGGAGGCCACACACAATACTGAGCCTCATTTTGACTTGTTTTAAGGACATTACATCAAAGTTGGATCAGCCTGTAGTGTGTTTTTCCACTTTAATTTTGTGTGTGACTCCAAATCTAGGCCTTCAATGAATATATTTCATACATTCATATTTAGGATGTTATTTGAGTGTTCCCTTTATTTTTTTGAGCAGTGTAGAAGAACAAGACAAGTTTCATAAAACGAACCATTACTGATTAGTGTTTTTCCCCTCTCAAGCTGGAGGAATGGGGTCCTTCCATGCCATGGTGAACGCAGGGGTCCATGTCATCATGTACTCTTACTACGGACTCTCTGCTGCAGGTCCTCGCTTCCAGAAATATCTGTGGTGGAAGAAGCACATGACAGCCATCCAGCTGGTATGTTTAAATATTACACAGGTTTATCTATTTAAAATGACCTTGATCCATATTGTATTAAATGTTCAACCCATTTAGACACTTATTTTCCTTTTTGTTTTGCAGACTCAGTTTGTTCTGATCTCTGTTCATATCAGCCAGTATTACTTCATGGAGAAGTGTGACTATCAGATGCCATTGTGGATCCATCTGATCTGGATGTACGGCGTCTTCTTCTTCCTCCTCTTCTCCAACTTCTGGGTGCAGGCTTACATAAAAGGCAGCCGTCTACCTGTTCCAGACCACAAGACGAACCAGAACGGCTCCATCAACGGACACATTGCGATGAACGGCAACTGCCATGCAAATGGTCATGTTCACCCATGTGAAAATGGCGAAATCGTCATGGGGAAAGTGAAGGAAATTTAACTGACACTGGGGGGGCATAGACAGCTAGTAGATATAACCACCTCAAATATGTCACGTACCTTTATCAAGTAGCATATTTGAATGCAAGACTTCAATGTGCTACCTCTAAACTACAGAATTTGTATATAATCTAATATTTTAATAAATATTCACCCCTGTGGGATATTATTGGCGGACTGTTTTTGCCACTGATCTCTGAATGCAACACCCTGTAAGTTGTTGCAGAAGCGGTTTATTGTGATGAACACTAAATGGAAAATTGGTGTTTATTTTATCACAGTATTCTTTCACTCAGGCTTGAAATGCAGCACTGTTTGGCTAACGTGGCCTTTTGTTGCTTGGGAGTATGGCAATGTTTCCACTAAACACAAGTATTTGTAAATATTACTATGAACTTCATACATAAAAGTGTTTTCATTGTAAATGACAAATATTTAGGTTTTTTTCTCTTTTTATTTATCTTTTGAAATAAATCAAAAATGTAAAGGTCTGTTTCATTTAGAAAGCAGGGATTGCACTGAGTGAGCAACATTCCAAGTCTCATTTTTCATGAAGAATTATGGAAATATTATACTGTATATTACAGTATTGATGCATTTTTAGCCTTTTTTGATAGCAATACACTGTTATACATGTCCTTCCATACACTTTTTGAGATGCTGTATTGATCGATGTCTCAGCACACAGAGCATGACATCAATGAAGTTTTTTCAGGCTTTAACGACTAATGCAAATGGCTGGAAAAATAAACCTATCAATGTTTGTTTTTTTTTCCTAGTGCAGCTGTCACTGTCATAAAAATACAAAGTTCTACATATAACCTTTTGACTTGAATGGAAATAAAAAATCCCAAAAAGTGAGGAAAAAAAGGCTTTTATTGAGACTCAAATTTGTGATAAATCCTAGTTGCATACACCTTGTCCAATCTGGAACAGACAAAATTGCCAAATTTAAGGAAATGAATACATTTTAAATCACAATTAAAAGTACTTAAATTCCAAAGAGAAATAAAATGTAAATTTTAAGAGTTGTTGTAGATGGTGATGGCTGTGAACAGGAAGGATCTGGGCTGAAAACATTGTTGTAGGACGGTCTGATGAAAAGGATGATCAGCGTCGTCTGTAATGTTCATTTTATTAGGAATCCTTTGCACAATAATCTCCAGAACAGCTTGCTGAGCTTTTAAGTCACTGGCTCTGATGCAGCTACTCCAACAGATGATGGCAAAAGAGTCATCTGCAGCATCTTGCTGCAAGCAAATTAGTAATCTTGTGTGATAAATTAAGAACACTGAAATACACTGAATGAAAACATGCATATATTTATTTTCCGACACCATTTCAATTGATTTAACATGTAAAAAATAATTTAACTTGTTTAAAATTTTACGTTTTTTCTGTGTTTATTAAAATATTTGATAGTTCTGGGCCTAGTGTGTTCCATGAAACAATCTGATCAGTTTTATTTCGTATAAGCTTCGCCCTTTAAGGCTATCGCTAGCGGGTTTATCCCTTCGCGACCAACCTACTTCCGGCGATGGGCGCGCTTGTCAGCATCCTACTGATGACCTGGCGTGAAAATTCGCCCGAGCTCATCCAACCCGCCGAGATCCGGTTTGGCCCCGTTTCCGGCAGTAACTACTTACCTGTCAGGAGCGGCGGCCGAGCCGCTTCAGCTGAAGGCGCCGGTCTCCACCTTCACATCTATCACGAGGGTGGAGTCCCTGACGGATCAGGGGTTTCCTCCGGTTCCTGCGTTGGAGACCAGTCTCTCGGCAGTTTTTGGGGTTAGGTCGGCCCGGCGCGTCGGACGACGGCCTGTGCCCCCCCTCCTCCAGCGATCAGATCACGGCCAGGCTGACAGATCGCTCCCACCAGTTTGCCGCTCAGGTCGCTGCGGCGACGAACAACACCGCCTTCCTGGCCTACTCCATTTCTAAGAAGACTCAGGAGATGGAGTTGCCACCGGAAGATGTTGAGGAATTCTGCAACTTTGCGGACACCATCCTTAAATATCATATCCCCCTGGTGAGGCTGGTTTACAGCCCTTTCGATCCGAGCCCCCCATTAGTTACCTCCGATCAGAATCCGAGTCGGGTAACAGCGGTTGGGACTCTAGCCTGGCTCGTATCCATGAGCACCACGGTACCACAGATAAATGCTCGCCCGCTCTCAGAGCATCACTCAGTGGCAGCGCGTATGTTCCCTGGACAGGTGGATGGACAGACTGATCAGCAGAGGTTACACGCTGCAGTTCCTGTCACACCCCCCTACCGTTCAGAGGGATTTTGGAGACAGTCTTGTCCTCCCCGGAGCAGAGCTCCGCTCTCATGTCAGAACTGCAGGAACTCCTGATAAAAACACGTCATTTCCAGGGTTCCTCGTGGAGAGGAAAACACGGGGTTTTATTCTCGATATTTTCTGGTTCCCAAGAAAACAGGAGGAATGAGACCGATTCTCGATCTGTCCCTGTTCAACAAAGCGATCATGGAGAGACGTTTCCACATGCTGACAGTCAGACAGGTGATGGAGAACGTTCACCAGAACGACTGCTTCACCTCCAGATATGTAGGATGCTTATTCTTCATCCCGAAACACCGCAAATATCTGCGTTTCGCTTATCAGGGGATCTCATATCAATACAACCGCCTGCCGCTCGGTTTCTCTCTCGCCCCACGCACCTTCTCCAAATGTGTGGAGACGGCGTTGCAGCCGCTGCGCTCGGCGGGGATGAGGATCCTCTTTTATCTGGACGACCTGCTTTTGCTGGCTCGGTCCAGAGAGGAAGCGGCGGTGCAGACAAAGGCGCTGGCCGCACATCTGACAGTCCTGGGGTTTTCCATAAACTGGCATAAAAGTTCTGTTTTCCCATGTTAAACTCAGCCATAAAGCGCCGAGAACAGACGCGCTGTCAGCGCTTCTTCTCCG
The DNA here is from genome assembly GCA_036173005.1 of Crenichthys baileyi. NCBI lineage: Eukaryota > Metazoa > Chordata > Actinopteri > Cyprinodontiformes > Goodeidae > Crenichthys > Crenichthys baileyi. Next base: position 218,445 of record JAHHUM010001193.1, on the reverse strand, counting down.
TGTCAAACCTCACAGCGTAGTGACAGCTCTGTCACTTATGCGATTACTGGGAATGATGTCAGCGGCTCACATGGTTCTTCCGCTGGGTCTGCTTCATATGAGACGTCTTCAGAGATGGTTCATCCGCCTGCGCATAGATCCTGTGCGTCAGAAGAGGCGGATGATCTCAGTCCCTCCTTCAGTGGGACCCGAACTGGCCCACTAGGGAAGTCCCGCATCCTGTCAGAGGGAGTTCCCCTCAGCAGACCATTTTCACAGTCTTAGTGTTCACAGAGCGGGATGGGATGGGGAGGAACGTGTGAGTCTCAGGTGCTGGGAGCACAGTGGCCAGACCACGTCTCTCCACATAAACGTGCTGGAGCTTCTCACAGTGTGGAAGGTGACACAGCATTTTGCTCCTCTGCTGCGGGATCAGCTTGTTCTGATCCACACAGACAACAGAGTGGCAGCAGCCTACATAAATCGCCAGGGAGGTGTGCGCTCGGCTCAGCTGCTGAACATTACCAGGCGGCTGCTGTGCTGTGCGCATCAACCTGCTTTCCATCAGAGCAGTGAACATCCCCGGCGTCCTGAACAGAGGAGCGGACATCATGTCCAGAGGTGGTCCTCGTCCCGGGGACTGGAGTCTCCACCCCGAGCTGATTGTTCAGATCTGGAGCAGATTTGGGAAAGCAGCAGTGGATCTTTTCGCCACATGGGAGAACGCACAATGCCAGTTGTGGTTTTCACTGAGCCCACGGGAGGATCCATCGTTATGAGTGGACGCCTTTGCTCACAGCCCGTGGCCGAAGACACTCCTTTACGCTTTCCCTCCTGTTCCGCTGATCCCGCGGCTCCTGGACCGAATCCGAGAGGAACAGCTCTCAGTGATTCTCGTAGCCCCCGAGCGTAAAAGCGCGCCATGGTTTCCGAGCCTGCAGCAGCTGGTGTCAGGTCGCCCGTGGCAGCTGCCGTGGAGAGAGAATGCGCTCCTCCAGGCGGGAGGGGCGATCAGGACCGTCCCAGAGTTAGGTCAGCGTCTCTGGGTCTGGCCGCTGAACGGCAGCGCTTAGAAAGGCTGGGTCTCCCGCAAGATGTGGTGCGCACGATTCAGGGCACATCAGCCCCTTCTACCACAGCGTCATACGCATCAAAGTGGGCAGCTTTTCAGCGCTGGTGCGCAGAGAAAGGCGTGGAGCCCTTTTCATATCCATTAGGCTGCGTGCTGTCATTCCTCCAGCAGCTGATGAACAGGAATTTAGCTTTCAGCACCATTAAAACTTATTCTGCAGCTATTTCCTCCTGTCATGAGGGTTTTGGTGACAGAACGGCCTTTAACCACCCGCTGATGAAGCGTTTTCTGCGGGGTGTACGTAGACACAGGCCCGTGTCACCCTCTCTAGTCCCTCAGTGGGATTTAGCGCTGGTCCTACGCGCACTGGTTAAAGCCCCATTTGAGCCTTTAGATCAGGCTCCTCTTAAATTTCTGTCTTTTAAAACAGCCCTGCTGTCAGCTCTGACATCTGCGAAGAGAGTGAGCGATTTATCTGCGCTCTCTGTCGCCCCCTCATGTCTCAGAATACGAGCCGATGGCAGCTCAGCTGTGCTGCGTCCTAACCCTGCTTTTACACCTAAAAGCATCACGAGTTTGTTCAGATCGAGAATGATAACTCTGGATGGTTTTTATCCTCCTCCTCATAACTCTGAAGAGGAGGCCACCTCTCATCTCCTCTGTCCCGCACGGCTGCACTGCGCCGCTCCCAGCGTCTATTCGTCCATTACAGAGAAAACTCTGCAGGACGTCCTCTATCTGTCCAGCGCCTCTCACATTGGCTGTGTGAGGATATTTCACAGGCTTACGCGTCCTCTGAATCGGATCCTCCAGAGAATCTCAGAGCTCACTCAATCAGGGGGATTTCATCCTCCACAGCTCTGCATGGAGGTATGACAGTGGAGGACATCTGCACAGCAGCCTCATGGTCATCTCCATGCTCATTTATTCGTTTCTACCTGCGAGATGTTTCAGGTTTCTCCATGACTCATTTTGTTCTCAGGATTCTGACAGAATGATTATTATTGAGTCACCCTTCCTTCATGCAGACGCAGGGTCCCATATTATTATCAGCCACGGTTCGTGACTTCTCCTGTTGTCACTGCGGCTGTGTTTTATTAAGACTCCGTGTGAACAGAGGTTATTCTCCTATGTTGTGTTGCCTGTGGTACACGGGGGTTTGTTACGGGGGTTTGTTATGCTGCATCATTACGCATGATCCAGCTGCTGATCTGTCTCCATGTTCCCTCCTGGAGATTTTTTGACCTGCTCTGCTCATCGTTACACTGTTACAGTTCGTAACCTTCGTTTTCCTTTTACAGCAGCAGTTCTGTTATCTCAGCCTCTCCCTGACCAGAGATATTCTTCTCTGTTCATTGTGATGCGCAGGACGCTTGGAGTGCGTAATTACGCATTCAGAAGGCTGAGTTTGGTTTCATTTTATGCGAGCAGATGTTTCAGTTGTGGTCTGGATGGACCCAGTGAGGCATAGACTACATCCTGCTTCGCCTTTAACCCACTAGCGATAGCCTTAAAGGCCGAAGCCTATACGAAATAGAATCTGGGGTTACAGTACGTAACCAACGTTATCCTGCACAGCAAGTCAAGTTTAAACTACTTTTAATTATAGCAGTTCGCTCCACCTACTGACCAACCCTCCACATCCTTGAGGCTGGTCATTTAAAATGTAAAGAATTACAATGTAATTCAATGGTGCACTGCACCACAAGTACTAGCAAATAATTAGATTTCTCTAACTTTTGATGGGGTAAATTATTTAATGACAAATGACATTGTTTAAGATTTATTGCCGTGTTCCAACATGTTTGAAGTATCAGCAGGTGTCTAAATGCCACCTTTAGATCAGGAGGGGCTAAAAAAAAAAAAAAAAAACACACACACAGTACACCGACCTTTTAATGGGTACAATGAAGTTTGAGTCAGCCTGCACCAATTTTTGTTTTTACAAGCCATTTTTAAAAATGAACTAGCTCGTTTCTTCTTAAATGAGCAAATGACATTTAAATTCGTTGCTACTTTCTCCATTTTACCCTTCAGGCATCTGCACCAAGTGGTAACAGTGTGCCTCAGTCTCCCATGTGAATCCATTTTGTGTAGGTCTACAGCGCCATCTAGTGGCAGGATACGCCAAAATGTTCAAAGTTACACGGACAGACACTGATAACGGAAAATGTAAAGTAATAACCCCCTCAACAGAATAATTTACACAAAACTTCCAAACAATCAAAAATTAAAACATTGGGGACAATCATTAGTAACCCAGTCAATACTAAAAGTCTTTTGCTGTCAAGACAGCACCTAACCTGGTTCCTAGAAACTCTGATCCACTTAATTAAAATGCTTTAGCCACAGGCGAGGGGTGTACCAATAATTGCTTGGTCTGTATTTAATAAACAGACTTTTAAACATCTTTTTGGGGTCACATGGAATTACAATATGACAGAGCCTGCAGCTTGTCCTCGTCAAGAGTTTGAATAACATGAACCAATAAAGTTTTTTTTTTAAGCAAACCCAAGTCAAAGTGCTGCCACAAGTGAATATCCAAAACGTGTACAAAGAATCACACAAGTACATTTGATAAACATGATTTATTAAAAGCCTGGTTAAAATGATTGCAATGCATATGCTAATAAAAGCCATAGCTCTCCAAAAACATTAGCTCAAAAAAAAATAAATAAAAAAAACCCAACACACCATCATGTCTCTAAACAATTAAGACCAAACGCCCATAAAATTACCCAACCGTAGCAACAACTGGGTGGTAATTTTTATTATGGTTTAAATACAATTTTGTCACATAACCAAAACATCTCAAAAATAAAAGACAAGGGAAACTATCTGATGGATTGATGAATGACACTGCTAGCTGATTTGACCAGCCGCTCTTTAGCCTTCTTCGTTGCAGGATCCATTTCAAAGCTTTTCCAGAGACGGATGGTTTCATCTCCAGCAACAGTTGCTACAGTTGTATTGTCTGGGCTCAAAATCAAATTGAGAACTCTGCCGTCATGGCCTAAAAGCAAACAAAAAAAATTAAACCTATGCAAGAAGGTCATGAACTGCAAATTTACCACGGTCATTTGATATTTCCTTCAAATTCTGCTCTAGTAGCAGGTTTCAGAAACGCTCCTTGGGTAATGTGATCACAAGCGTTCAACTCAATGCATAATCAGTTTGATATTTCACAAGAACACACGTCCCTTCTTAAAATGGAGCATGTTACAAGATGTTGCTCAGGCGTTTAGAGCTCCGGACCAGATTTCTTATTTTTAAATGCCAAGAGGATGGAAATTAGGTGGACCGAGAAGCTAAATTTGCAGCACCTATAAAAATCTGACCATAGCTCTCCTTGCCTCCATCTTCCCAGTAGAAGGCAATATTGAACCAATATTGTTTTAAAACTGACTTACATTTCTGATTCACAGTATTATGATTATATACAGTACAGACCAAACGTTTGGACACACCTTCTCATTTAAAGAGTTGTCCTTATTTTCATGACTAGGAATGTTGTAGCTTCACACTGAAGGCATCAAAACTATGAATTAACACATGTGGAATTATATACTGAACCAAAAAGTGTGAAACAACTGAAAATACGTCTTATATTCTAGGTTTTTCAAAGTAGCCACCTTTTGCTTTGATTACTGCTCCGGACACTCTTGGCATTCTGTTGATGAGCTTCAAGAGGTAGTCCCCTGAAATGGTTTTCCAACAGTCTCGAAGGAGTTCCCAGAGATGCTTAGCACTTGTTGGCCCTTTTGTCTTCATTCTGCGGTCCAGCTCACCCCAAACCATCTCGATTGGGTTCAGGTCCGGTGACTGTGGAGGCCAGGTCATCTGGCGCAGCACCCCATCACTCTCCTTCTTGGTCAAATAGCCCTTACACAGCCTGGAGGTGTGTTTGGGGTCATTGTCCTGTTGAAAAATAAATGATGGTCCAACTAAACGCAAACCGGATGGAATAGCATGCGCTGCAAGATGCTGTGGTAGCCATGCTGGTTCAGTATGCCTTCAATTTTGAATAAATCCCCAACAGTGTCACCAGCAACGCACCCCCACACCATCACACCTCCTCCTCCATGCTTCACGGTGGGAACCAGGCATGTAGACTCCATCCGTTCACCTCTTCTGCGCCGCACAAAGACACGGTGGTTGGAACCAAAGATCTCAAACTTGGACTCATCAGACCAAAGCACAGATTTCCACTGGTCTAATGTCCATTCCTTGTGTTCTTTAGCCCAAACAAGTCTCTTCTGCTTGTTGCCTGTCCTCAGCAGTGGTTTCCTAGCAGTTATTTTACCATGAAGGCCTGATTCACACAGTCTCCTCTTAACAGTTGTTCTAGAGATGTGTCTGCTGCTAGAACTCTGTGACATTGACCTGTTCTCTAATCTGAGCTGCTGTTAACCTGCGATTTCTGAGGCTGGTGACTCGGATGAACTTATCGTCCGCAGCAGAGGTGATTCTTGGTCTTCCTTTCCTGTGGCGGTCCTCATGTGAGCCAGTTTCTTTGTAGCGCTTGATGGTTTTTGCGACTGCACTTGGGGACACTTTCAAAGTTTTCCCAATTGTTCGGACTGACTGACCTTCATTTTTTAAAGTAATGGTAGCCACTCGTTTTTTTTTTTTACTTAGCTGCTTTTTTCTACAGTCTATTCAGTAGGACTATCAGCTGTGTACTGTATCCACCTCCTGCACAACACAACTGATGGTCCCAACCCCATTTATAAGGCTTGAAATCCCCCTTATTAAACCTGACAGGGCACAGCTGTGAAGTGAAAACCATTTCAGGTGACTACCTCTTGAAGCTCATCAACAGAATGCCAAGAGTGTGTGGAGCAGTAATCAAAGTAAAAGGTGGCTACTTTGAAGAACCTAGAATATAAGACATATTTTCAGTTGTATCACACCTTTTGGTTCAGTATATAATTCCAGATGTGTTAATTCATAGTTTTGATGCCTTCAGTGTGAAGCTACAATATTCATAGTCATGAAAATAAGGACAACTCTTTGAATGAGAAGGTGTGTCCAAACTTTTGGTCTGTACTGTGCATTTAAAAGATGTCACAAATTTAGCTTCTGAATTGAACCAGAGAAATACCTCAGTGGGGTTGGACCTATCAGGATTCAGTAAGATTTTTGAAGTTGCATGTATTTGGGGTTGTCCACCTGTGATCGAATTGATTAGACAATAAAAGGGTAAAGTACAGTAGAGATAAAGCCAAAGTTGTTACTTACCATTAAGTTCTGCAACCTTGGTAAGAGATGGATACTTCCAAATGACAACATTGTTGTGGGCATACCCATGTGCAGAGACCAATTCTTTATAGTTGGGTGCAAACAAAAGCGATGAGATCTGCAATTTAGGAGACATGTTGTAAACTTAGGAAAAGCACAATTTAAAAAAAAAGCACATTTAAACTCCTAGGCTTAAAAAAGTGCCATTACCTGGGACTGAGTGTCAAGTGAACTGATGCAGGAGCCTGTGTTAACATTCCACGTGCGAATGTGACGGTCACTGGTGCCGCCGCCAGAGGCAAGAATGTTTGACTGCCATGGACACCAGGCCAAAGCCTACAACAACGGAAATTAATGACATGATGCTTTTGCAGTAGGAGTCATGGCAGCTCAATACATAAAATATGCTTTTATTGGCTTGCAGCACTATTCATATCAATGAATCTTGTCACACTGTCAACTAAACTTCAGTGCATTTCATCTGTGAACAAAGTGTGTAGCTGTACATACACCCAACTGACTTTATTTGGCCATTAAAACCCACGGTTTTGCCTGAATCATTCCCTTACAGCTCTGTCCATTTAAGGGTAATCACTGGCTGGAAGATAATCTAACAGTCAAGTCTTTTCCAGAAGGAACAGCTTTTATTCCAGGTATACCCAACATTTAGCAGCATCCATTTTTCCATTAACCTTTAGTTTCCCCACCGCACGATGCAACCAACAACATTTCAGCGTGGTTTAGGGTGAGGAACGGTGTTTGACCACCACACTGAATTTTGCACCTATGCCAAAAAGTGCTGCTTTGATCTAGTTTCATTAGTTAAACCTCTATGTGTTGTTTGTTGTGTCCTGCCTGGCTTCTGGCAAACCGTACGTCTTAAGGTTTCTTTCCACTTTTCCATAATGAGCAGATTTGTGGAGTACACAGCTGAAAGTTGTCATGTCAGCAGCTTCTACCACCAGAGATGTGGATCTGTACAGCTCCAGAGTAACCATGGGGCTCTTGAAAACTACACAGTCTACTACATCCATATACCATGTCAACATAAAATTTCAATGGAAAAGACAGTCACCTTTACAGCTCCCTGATGTTCGTTCAAGCAGCGGATGAACTGACCATCTCTGTTAGAACTTCCCTCCTGCACACGGGGCCATAAATACACCAAGTTGTCATTGCCGCCACTGGCCAGGTATCGCCCATCAGGTGACCACTTGAGACCACACACTTCCTGTGAATGACCAGCAAGTGTAGAGATGTGATGGTCTGCCACCCTCACATCATGGTGGTGGATCTGTCCTGATCTGGAGCCACTGGGAAGAGGAAAGAGAAGGTTCCTTCAGGTACATTTCTAAATAATTGGCCATCTTAGTTTCAATCAGGTGTCAAAGCAACTATACCTGGAAAGAATATGGTCATTCCAACTCAGAACACCAATCCTAGCTGTGTGGCTAGCCATGCTACGCAGGCGCTTCTGATTTTCAACATCCCAAAGCTAAAAAAAAAAAAAAAAAGTATACGTTTATCCAGGAAACGTCAAGCACGTCAGCTAGAAGCCATACATACATAGTGACACTTACCTGAACCTTGCAGTCACTGGTGCCAACAGCCAGGTAGTTTCCCTCTTTAGTCCAGGACAATGAGCTGATATAGTCCTCCTCCCGCTCCATCTTCATAAGAAGATGGATATCTCCCTGGGCGGCGTCCCATAGGTACACATTGTTGTTAAGTGCCACAGCAAGAATATTTCGACTGCTCCAGTCAAGCAGATTTAAATCTGGAACAGAGGTGGTGGTGGTGTTTAGTATACAAGGATGGTTCCATTTTTTTTCTGGAAATCTTAAATTTTAGGTTGGAGGATAGAGGTATTCTTACAAAAATCGTTTCGAAGATCGGGAGCATCTAAGATTCTGTCAGGAGATGAAGATATGTATCTGTTCTTTTTGAGAGATGCAGGAGTCATTGCCTGACTGTAGAGGACTTTCAAGTTGTTTTGATAGCCTTAAAAACAAAGTCGGGATCAGAAAGTAAGCTGGGCAGAAAATTGAAAGAATTAAACTTCTTTAAGAAAACAAGTGTGCAAGCGGCTATTGCCTTCTGGTGCATTCAGTGGCTTCCCCCCAAGGTGCAGGATCTTCGCATCTTCAATGTTGTATCCATTCAGTGTGACGGACCAAAACTTCTGGCTTTCCTATAAATACACATAGCCATGCTCAATAAAAACCTCAACTCCGGATAAAATGTTTTAAAGGAAGATGCTTACTGATGAGACAGAGGTGTTCGCATCGACTGGTTCATTTTCTTTCGTAATCAGGAAATTTGCCACGTCCATCTGTTTGTTACTCCTAATGGGTATGAAGCGATCGCCTCCCATCTTCGAGGGCGTTTTCTTGCCTTTACCTGTAGAAATCATACGTTAATTTATAGGTACCAACTCGACGTTCTGAACTATACGCCCTGGCATTAATGACAGGCATTACCTGGTGTTTTGGTTGGAGTTTTGGATGAACTTAGCGACACATTAGCAGATTTCCCAGGCGACAAACTGCTCAGGCCGGCGGTGTTTGAGGAGCTGGCCTTTCTCTGCCACCTCGCCATGGGAGCGTTTGTGATCGGCATGTCGAGCTTCAGGATGCTGTGGATGTCATTCTCAAACCCAAACTGTGCCATCTTATCCAGGTTTTCACAGACCTGAACATCAACATGAATAATGCGAGTCGATTTTATGCAGATTAGTAAGCCCTAATAATCTTCGTCTTAAATGTTAAACACGGCGGCCTCATGCTAATGCTAGCAAAAAATGTCAACGCTGCATCAGCTTAATTTAAGGGAACACTTCGAAATAGAAACAATAACTTAGGCCTTAGCTGTATCACAAAGGTAAGGGGTAGGACTGATATATTTGTGGATGCACGAACAATACACGAATCCAGTTTTACATAATTAGCATTTTCCAAACAAACTTATCTAAACATAAGTGACCGTAAGACCAGAAGCAGAAAGACAACTACTCCGCAACCAGATTTTCAACTTAAAAATCAGACATACTAACGTCTCCTCCTGAAGAAAACGTGGACCTCTCGCTTAGAAGAATGACTCGCCTTTCTCTCCTCTCTTTGTGAGATTTGAATTTCGTGCATGTGACGCCACACGATTTAAATCCCACACAACTCTTCTGTGATTGGCTCATTCAAGACGCCGCCGTTGAGCTTTGGCTGTTGTCACGGTAACGTGAACAAACGCGTTATTCTGATTGGTGGTGGCTATTTCCTGCGACGATGACGTCTAGAAAACGAACCAATTCTTCTAAAATCTGTCGCCCTCTATTGCTTATTGTTTGTGTTCTATGATTAGATTATAATTTTACATAATTAGATTAAATAACAAGTTAAAATAACATCATTTAAAACAGTTATACATATAATATATACATACATATAAAATACATATGTCATCTCATGCATTTTGATAAAAACATATTTGGGATATATTTAGAATACATATTTATCATAGAATGTACAATTACATCCAATGTATGTGGTAGAAAATGTTGTTTTCTCAAGAATTTACTATACGCATAATTTCAAAAGCAAATCAGAATTAATTGTTTCTTTCTTTGTTGTATTTGGATTTCAGGAATTCTGAATCCAATAATTTATTTGATTAAATAAAAATAATAAATTAGTTAAAAATGTTTGTATGAAATGTGATCCAAAGCATCATACCAAAACCTTAGTGTAGAAACATTGCTTCTCTAAACAACAAATTAGTTCACCATTATTTGGTGGATTCAGTAAACTTAATGTGAAAGCCCTTAATTCTAGTTGGAGATAAAATGATTACTCATCACTTTCAGATGCAGTCAGTCACCCTTCATAATGCAGTTTAATAAATTAAAATATCTTTTAAAAAACTGATTTAATTTTTTGATGAGTATGTCTTTTAGCTAATAAAATCCCAAAGTTCAGTTTCCAAAAAGGTTACAATTAAAAAGGATTTTTATTACAGAAATGTCATTCATTTTGTTGTTAAAATGTATCTCCATAAACAGTATATGCACTTAATACTGGGACCAGGACTGCGTGAGATGTTTGCAAGAATTAGGTGATCACTCTGTGGTTCTGCTGAGATGTAGAGTAACCCCAGGTTGCTTTAACAGTGACCTTGTCTGCATTGTTTGATCTGGTGTCTTTCTCTTCTTTTGGATAGTACATCATAGCTTTTCTATGGGTTTAGGTCTGGCCAGTTTGATGGCCAATCAGGCACAGAGATATTATGGTCATGAAACCAGTTAGTCATATATAAGTCCTGCTAAAAAATGAAATCAGCACCTGAATAAAGCCCGTCAGCATAGGGGAGCATTAAGTGTGCTAAAATTTCCTGGTAGATGGTTGGGCATGGTTCTCACAATCACCACTGACTTCAAATTGGACTCTGAGACTTTGATTTTCAAATGAAATGCAAAATTTACTCTCATGTAAAAACATTTTGAACCAAAAACAACAATCAAGTCAGTTTTCTCCTTAGCCCAGCTAATGTGACTCTGGGTGTAAAGTGGCTTAGCACAAGGAATGTGACAGTTGTAGCTCATGTTCCCGGATCCCTCTGTGTGGTGGCTCTTGAAGCACTGACTCCAGCTACAGGCCATGCTGTTGAATTACTCCCTGATAAACTTTGAATGGGCTTAGCTTCACAAACCTCTGAAGGATGTTGTTAACATCTCTATACTAGGGGAGACTGGGGACAGTTGCAACACTTTTTGCTTTTGACTTTGTTACTCGGAGATGGTTAGGATTAGACAAAGCAAATTTTTACACAATAAATTTACATCTATCTGTTAATAGTCACAACCATTGAAAGCTGATTAAAGAAAGTACATTTTTCACAATTTGCATCTGACTTCAAAGAGTCAGATGTTGCAACGGACCACGGACTTGGGTACAGTCCCAACATTGTTTTGGGATTGTTGCAACATGTTACAAATACAATATATCCCACTGTGAATAAAATGATTGTTATTATTATATATTATTTTAATACTTTTTTAAAAAATATGTTATAATAATATTACAGTGTTATTTCTCAGCTTCCATCAGATGACAATTATATATTTGCCGAGATTGGTAGACCTTATATGTAAAGATTCAAATTGATATAAAATACAGTAGGCTTTCAGATGTAGGAAGAATTGTGGAAAACCACAACTGTAGAAAATGCTACTATATTATGTATTTAACTATAAAACTGCCATTGATATCCTATTAACTACTTAGATATGTGACAACTATATAATTACATCTTTTTGGTTTTGATTATGTTCATCTAACAATATCTAACAATATTATTGCATATAATTAACCCTCTGACTGTGACCATCTTCAGAAAAACTATATATACATATATATATATTATATATATATATATATATATATATATATATATAGATATATATATATATATATATATATATATATATATACATATATATATATATATATATATATTTATACATATATATTTATAAGGGGCTGTTATATAAGCATATAAGCTGCTATATATAAGCATCCTGTTGAGCATATGTAGTATGATTGTCATCACTCTAGCTTGTTTCTGATGGGAGAAGACTGACGTGTTGCAACCATCCCCTGTTGCAACTGTGTCCCCAGTCTACCCTACAACCCCAAATCCAATGAAATTGGACGTTGTGTAAAACATAAAAAAAACAGAACACATTGATTTGCAAATCCTGTTTAACCAATATGCAATTGAATACACTATAAAAACAAGATATTTGTTTTCAAACTGATAAACGTTTTTGATTCTTTGCAAATATTCAACTTGCCACACATTCTGAAAAGGCGGGACAGGGGAATATTTACTACTGTGTTACACCACATTTCCTTTTAACAACACTCAGTGTTTGGGAACTGAGGACACTAACTGTTGAAGCTTTGTAGTTGGAATTGTTTCTCGTTCTAGCTTGATGTACAACTTTAGTTGTTTCAACAGTCCGGGTCTCCGTCAGCGTATTTTGCATTTCATAATACGGCACATATTTTCAATGGGAGACATTTCTGGGCTGCAAGTCCAGTCCTTTTCCTCTTTGACCCTGAGGACACAATGTCTTTCCAAAAACATTTGAAATGTGGTGTCGTCAGACCACAGCACAATTTTCAACTTTTGTCAGTCCATCTGAGTTGAGCTCAGGCCCAGAGAAGTCAGCAGCGTTTCCGGGTGTTGTTGATAAATGGCTTTCTCATTGCATGGTAGTTTTAACTTACACATGTAGATGTAGCAACAAACTTTGTTAACAGAAAATTGTTTTCTGAAGTGTTCCTGAGCCCACATGGTAATATCCGTTAAAGAATGATGTAGGTTTTTAATACAGTGCCTCCTGAGGGATCAAAGGTCACGGGCATTCAGTGTTGTTTTTCTGCCTTGCTGCTTACGTGCAGAGATTTCTCCTGATTCTCTGAATCTTTTGATCATATTATGGACCCTGCAATTGTACATTGAGAAATGTTGTTTTTAAACTGTTGGACTATTTTCTCATGCTTGTGGATGCTACTTTTATACTCACCTGTTTCCTATTAACCAGTTTACCGATTCACCTCTGGAATGTTCCAAACAGGTGTTTTAGAGCATTCCTCAACTTTCTAGGTCTTTTGTTGCCCCTATCCTATCTTTTTTGGAACATGTTGCAAGCATCAAATTCAAAATAAGTGAATATTTGCAAAAAAAAAAAAAAAAACAACAAAACAAAGCAAAACAATAAAGTTGATCAGTAAAAACATTAAATATCTTGTCCCTATAGTGTATTCAATTGCATATATACATACAATGTATCATTGTATTCTGTTTATATTTACGTTTTACACAACGTCCTAACCTCACTGGAATTGGGGATGTATAAATCCTGATTTTTAAGTGTATTATATAATATCTGAGTAACTGAATTTTAGGTTTTCATAGCTATAAAAGAAAGATGTTTTAAATATATTACTCTGTGTGTAAAGAATCTATATATGAGTTTTACTTTCTGAACTGATTTGCTGAAATAACTTTTAAAGATATTCTAATTTATTGAGGTAAATTACTAAAAGAGAGCTTTTTGAGTGGAACGACCGTACAGAAACTCCACCAAGAAAACAGTCACAGACATAATTGAACATTTGACCTCTGAAGTGTTTTCAATTTCCAACTTTTTCTAAAATACATGATTTATCTGGAAATCACACAAAAGTACTTTTTAAATTCTTCATACTATTTGCATCCACTCAGTTAAATAGAGCAATCCAGGCGTGTTTACAATACCTTAGCACTGTCAACCATTGTCCAAGGAAATTAACATTTGACTAAAATGCACTCACAAGGAATACTGCATAAATGATTAACTTTTATATTTGAATCTTGAAAGATTTTTCTTTACTCAGACTACTTTACATAGAATATTACCACTGAAAGACTGATTTGACAGTTTTTTTTTCACTGTGCATGAATCACCCAAATCACCTTCTACACCAGTCCTTTTCGTAGAGTTTAACACAATATTATATGAGAACAGTCTAATAATTAGAAAGTATTCTCTTAAGCGCAGTTGCTACTATCCATCATTCAAATTTTATTTGGATGGATTTAAGAGGATAATTTTTCAGAGTTTGTCAAATTTACTGAAGTGTTCCAATTGCAACCAAAATATTGAACAAAACAACATTGAATAGTAAATGTGTGAATAAAAATATATACATTTACCCTTTTAAACAATAATAAACCATTAGGTAATGAAACATTTTTAATGAATAGGGACAGAGCTGTTATTAATTTATTTTTATTGCATTGTCAGGGACATTTCAAATAGTTCATTGCTGTTGACAAAAATTTTACAAATGATCAGTTTATTGCTTTGTACAGGCTTGTAGACTTTATTTTTTATAAGTGTTAGATTTTAAAAAATGTTACACTGGAACAAAACAAACAAAAAAAGCAACTACAAAAAAATAACATATGGCACTAACAACAATATCATTTACAAGCAAAATGGCATAACTGTTTATTCATGAGCCTTTGAGTCACAGTGTGCTGTAACAGCCTTTCTTCTCAGGAGCGTTGTAAGTTATATCCTTGGGGTAATGGATAATGGAGCCAATCACGCCTGCAATTAAAAAAAAACATCAATCCCATTTTATTGGTTCATTAGGGAGCAAGAAATTTAAATAACTCAAATAACTCCAGCTGTTTTCAGCATTGTACCTACTTGCACTTTAGCTTCATACATAATTTGCTGATCAAGCAAACAGAGTGACAAGTGAAGTCACATTGCACATATATAATAATTGGGATGGAGAAGAAAAAACACATGACTGGCCCACAAACATCAAGTAGAACATACTCGTCCAAAGGCTATGTGGGTTTTTTTTTTAAAGTTCATTTAATGTTTAACTTTTTTATCAATCTTTTCCTAAGAATGTCAGCTGAAACATAAAGTTGAGAGAAAACAGTGGAAGTGTTGTTTTTCTTACCTCCAGGCTGCCCTAGACCTAAACAAATTGAGAACAAAGAGAAAGCACATGACATTACATTTCATTGAACTATGGGAGACCATACTGATGAGACATGTTAAATTGGGGTGTATTTTGCGAACCTGGCATTAAACTCAAAATTGAAGACAGGATGAAAGCATGCAGGCATTAGGTGACAATATGCAATATGGGACAGCAATAATACGTATATGTATCATGATAAGCAATGTTAAATTTCAAAATAATGAAGAAAACAAGTTGTTTACTCACCAAGGTTTCTGGAGAGAAGAATAGTCACTATAATTAGCACTAAAAATGCCGTCACAGCCAAGATAGGAATCAGAAATCTGGGCAGAGGAATTTCTTGAACTACAGAAAGAGGCAGAAAAACAGCGTTTCAAATGACCGAGTCTGACTGTGAGCAACAACATGATGACAGAAGGCTCTGGTTCAAATTGACCTTTTGTTAATTTATATCCCTATTGTACGTTTCTACATCCATTTTGTTCCTTTAAAGCAACCGTTTGGTAAAGGGTTGCTTTAAAGGTTCATCCATTTCTTTAGTATTTGGTAGAGCTGCCTTTTAAACTGTGTGATGACTTTGGTTATTTCAAGCATATTCACATTCACAATCATATACCATGATACACATTTACATAACCATTTGTTTGACCATTTGACTTGAGTCAGACTTGTTGGATATCCTTCTACAAGCTTTTCACAATAGTTCACTGGAATTTTGGCCCATTCCACCTGTCAGGACTGATATAACCAAGTGGGGTTTTTAGGCTGACTCGCTCTAACACCTTTTCCGCTCTGACCACACATTTTCTATGGGACCGAGATTGATGGACATTGACTTTGTTGTCCTTGAACAGCCTTGTAAATATTTTGGCAGTATGCTTGGGGTGATTCACCCTTGAGATGTTGCAGCAATATTTCCACTTAATGTTATTAATTCATGTTATTTATTTATTCAAGTGCACCAGTCCGTCCTGCAGCAAAACAACCCCACAACATGAGACACAGCAAGGTTGGTTTTCTGAGGCTCGCAAACCTTCTACTTTTACTTTCAAATGTAACAATGGTGATTATGGTCAAACACATTTTTGTTTCATGAAACCACAGGGACATGTCTCCAAAAATTAAGGTCTTTGGTCCTATGTGTATTCTGGTGTTTTATGTTGCTATTACCTCTAGTTAAAGAGAGCATCTTCACACGGTCTTTTGCTTTTCTTGCACATTTCACACCAAAACCCATTCATCTCTGGGACATAGAACCTGTCTCTATTTTGAAACGTGTGATGGCTGGACATTCCCTTGATGTTTATTCCGTATAATTGTTTGAACTGATTAATGTGGCATCTTCAGACATCTGAAAATTCTTTTCCTGATATCTAGGCTGATTTCTTCTGATTTTCTACATTACAGAAGAAACTTTATTTACTACAATGGCACAAAATGGCAAATTGTCAAAATGACCTGCACTTAATGAGAAGTTGCACTGTCATAATCACCTGGACAACTTTTAACTTCTTAATAATGAGACAAGAAATACAATTAAAATACGTTTTTAAACTTCTCTGAAACATATGCCTGAAAAAATAAATCTTTACCTGACTGTTCCTCTGAAAGCTTCAGCTCCTTCGTCAGCTGAATGCATCCCTCCTGCAGGCGACTTCTCTCCCTCTTTGAGTGCTCCGTTTCCTGGTCCCATAGCTTTTTGAGGGCTGCTGCTTCTGGTACATGGGCTGTCCATGTGCTGTTGTGCTCCAGAGTCAGAAAAACCTTGCCGTCACAAAACATTCGGTCGGCCCAGTGGAGCCGAGACCCCTCTATGATGCATTCCCGAGAGCGAAGAATGGTATGATTTTCTAAGGGGAGAGTGTTAACATATGCGGGTAACTCTAAAATTACATCCAACGTTGTGTTTGCACAAAAAGCTGATCCTCTTACTCAGAGCTGAAGTCTGGTCATTGCTGATTCCAGCAGGCAGGAGGGCACTGGTGGACATGCTTTTAATAATGCTGTTCACCTCCCAGCTTTGGCCTGAGAGGAAAATTCCATTGAGCAGAACTTGTTCTGCGACATGGTGAGCTCCTACCACCCCCCACTGCTGGATCTGCACTATGATGGCATCTAAAAGGACATGGGAAAGTGAAAAAAGGGGACATCAGATGCAAGTAATACAACAACCTCTGAACTGAAAAAACAACAATTTTACATACATTCACCAATATTGGCAACTGTTTTACTGTGATATAAAATATATTTCATTTTACTTTTACTTTTGAGGGAAAACAAAACCAAATGCAAAAGCCCTGATGATAATAATCTGACTAATGCTGCTAATCTCCTCCTATTGTAGCTATAACTATACAAACACTTTTGCAGTTGCATCTTTTTTTTAATTTTAAGCAATACAATATTTCAAATCAGTAGCATCTTTATCATATTATTGTAGTCCAACAGAACAGATGAGATATTGACCATCTATGCAGCTTGCATCACCTTAGTTGTTGACCACAATCTGCTCCCTTTTGTAGGGTGTGTCTCATAGAAAGAAGTATGTGCTGCTGGTGTGTTTGAATTTTCAATTTGACACAAACAAATCAAACGCAACCAAACATCGTGCACGGAATCGTAGCAAATCGGAAGAGGAGTTTGGCTTGAAATATCCTGACACCTACCTCATCCACTGTCCAGATATTTGCATAGCATTCATGTCTAATACAAAAAAAATCCTAGTCGATTTAACAACGTTTTTTTTAAACCACATTTAACACGTTTTTTTTCAGCTGCCCGAAAAGCGACGTGAAGTTTCTTACCTACGTGCAGAGGAAGGGCGCTCGATAAATGACTCAGAACGATCAAAACAAATCCAAACAAACGCATATCCGTGGCTGCTCCTTGTCAGTGTCAAATTCAGCTGAGTTTCAACGCAACGTCAACCGGATGAAAGGTAGCCAGGTTTGTTTTAAGCCATTTCAACAGAGAACAAAGACAATCCAGCACATCAACTGCTACCTTTAAAAGACGCTGCTTGACAGGCTGGGAGTGACAACATAAGGACGCTCCCAACGCCCATTTTCTCAGCGCAGGGATTATGGTAATACGGGTTTAACAGTGCGGCATCTGATTGGCTCTCAGGCTTCTCTAGATTCACCTATTTATCAGTCTGCTGACGGCTGAAGATGTTAAAACCGAAGATAGATGACTGACAAAGAGAAGTGTCAATGATTAGTTAGTTTGTTAGGCAGGCAGGCAGGCTACAGATATAAACAATAACTCCAGCTTTGCACAAAACATAATAGTCTATTAGAGTGGTCCTGTAACTTTCTCTGTTTTAGTAAATACCAAGTTTGTAAAGTCCCACAGTCTCTTTTTTCTGTCATGTGTTCTTTTTTTTAATTTAAAAGTTGACATTTTGAAGTTTGGAATTAAAAAGATTAACAGAAAGATCCCCAGAATTTTGAATTCCAGGTACGAAAGACAGAGATTCCCAACAACCCTGACCTCAACATCCAATCATGTTGTATATTGCACACTAGTGTGTGTTCTAACAGAGTTCATTGTAGTGAATGCCCTAGAATTAAATCTGGTTAAAAGTCCTGAGGTGCGATGAGTTTTAACTGTCCTATAATGACTGCCAGAGAGCAGAGGTTATAATATATATATTATTGGCAGGGTGAGCTGAGTCCTTCAACATGTTTGATTCCTGCAGGCAGGGAGACGTAACTATGTTTACTAGGGCTGGTACATGTGGGTTGGTTATCTTAGGTGCTTTGTTTATGACTGTCTGCAAAGCATTTTAATTGTCTCCTCAGCTATTTTCATACCACTGTATATCAGAGCAGGTATCTGTTGTGATTTGCACTTCTGACAATTTGTTTCTCTGAAATCCTTCACACACATAAGACTATGCAACCCCCTTTAATGGACTTTTTTCTAAACTAACCTTATCTAATTGTAATTTGCCTGATCACCATGTAATGTCAGCTAATTTAACTGGTTTACAAACTTCCAGTTGGATCACAGTTAAATTTGGTCTGACATTATTCTGTTACATAATTCACCATCAGTTCTTGTCCTGGTTCATTTCCATTTGCTTCATGTATGTGAAAGATTTAATAAGGTTCAGAGATGTCAAAAGTAAAAGCATGTTACTTCACAGCCATATTGGACTTTAAAGTTGGGGTCGATGAGAAACTTCAGCTTTTCCCACTTGAAATTGTGAGTCGACCTTCCTGTTTAGTTTACCAACTAGGAACTTAAAAGATTTGACTGCTGATTAAACATTTCATGCACAAATAAACAGCATATGTCACCTCGAGATGTTGTGCCAATGGGTATTACATGTTTTGTGTGTCTTTACCTATGAAAAAAAGCAATCAGATAGTAACCAATTCCTGAGGTACAGTGAGGAAAATACGTATTTGAACACACTGCGACTTCGCTAGTTCTCCCACTTTGAGATCATGGAGGGGTCTGAAATTTTCATCTTAGGTGCATGTCCACTGTGAGAGACATAATCTAAAAAAAAAAATCCGGAAAGCACAATGTATGATTTTGTAATATTTTATTTGTGTGTTCCTGTTGCAAATAAGTATTTGAACACCTGTGAAAATCAATGTTAATATTTGGTACAGTAGCCTTTGTTTGCAATTACAGAGGTCAAACGTTTCCTGTAGTTTTTCACCAGGTTTGCACAAACTGCAGCAGGGATTTTGGCCCATTCCTCCACACAGATCTTCTCCAGATCAGCCAGGTTTCTGGGCTGTTGCTGAGGAACACAGAGTTTGAGCTCCCTCCAAAGATTTTCTATAGGGTTTAGGTCTGGAGACAGGCTGGGCCACTCCAGAACACTGACATGCTTCTTACAGAACCACTCCTTGGTTATCCTGGCTGTCTGCTTCGGGTCATTGTCATGTTGAAAGACCCAGCCACAACCCATCTTCAATGCTCTAACTGAGGGAAGGAGGTTGTTTCCCAAATTCTCGCAATACATGACCCCGGTCATCCTCTTCTTAATACAGTGCAGTTTTCCTGTCCCATGTGCAGAAAAACACCCCCAAAGCATGATTCTTCCACCCCCATGCTTCACAGTAGGGATGGTGTTTTTGGGATGGTGCTCATCATTCTTCATCCTCAAAACACGGCGAGTGGAATTAAGACCAAAAAGCTCTTGATTATCCAAATGGTCATGGGCAAACTTCAGACGGGCCTGGACGTGTGCTGATTTACGCAGGGGAACCTTCCCTGCCATGCATGACTTTAAACGATGACGTCTTAGTGTATTACCCACAGTAACCTTGGAAACAGTGGTTCCAGCTCTCTTCAGATCATTGACCAGCTCCTCCCGTATGTTCTGGGCTGATTCCTCACCTTACTTAGGATCATTGATACGCCACGAGGGGAGATCTTGCATGGAGCCCCAGTCCGAGGGAGTTTGACAGTCATGTTCAGCTTCTTCCCTTTTCTAATAACTGCTCCAACAGTTGATCTTTTTTCACCAAGCTGCTTGGCAATTGCTCCGTAGCCTTTTCCAGCCTTGTGGAGGTCTACAAGTTTGTCTCTGGTGTCTTTGGACAGCTCTTTGGTCTTAGCCATGTTAGTAGTTAGAGTCTTATTGATTATGTGGGGTGGACAGGTGTCTTTATGCAGCTAACGACCTCAAACAGGTGCTTCTAATTTAGAATAATAAGTGGAGTGGAGGTGGACTTTTTAGAGGCGGACAAACGGGCTTTGAGGGCTAGAATTTTTGCTGATTGGCAGGTGTTCAAATACTTATTTGCAGCAGGAACACACAAATAAATTATTCCAAAATCATACATTGTGCTTTCCGGATTTTTTTTTTTTTAGATTATATCTCTCACAGTGAACATGCACCTAAGATGAAATTTTCAGACCCCTGTACTATTTCTAAGTGGGAGAACTTGCAAAGTCGCAGGGTGTTCAAATACTTATTTTCCTCACTGTGTTATTGATTGTAAAATGTCTGTCTCTGGTGGTACCTTTTATAAAAGGTCTGAGAACCACTGAATGAGAGAGATGTTTATTAATTAGGTGACAATATCATGAATCTCTGAAGTAATTTCAAACTGGGTATGGTACTTTTTGTTTTCCAAACAGCCTTTAGCACTTTCCAGGTTTGCAGGAGTGGATAATTTATTCCTTTTCCATTCTGGTCTGTCCTACTTTCAATTTTGAATCCTCTAGTAGCCTATCATGCATCATTCCAGATAGTGGTGGGTGGAAGCCAAATCTAGGCAGAGTAAATAAGCTTTGCCTTGAAATGTTAAGCATGAATATAAGAACAGAGAGAGCTAAAGTTACACAAAACATATAACCAAATGTTAAGATGAATCCAGGATACCTTCAGAGTTGCTTTGTCCTTTATTAACAGAAACATTTTTTCTTATTGAAATTCCATTTACATATAATTTTTCTACTTTCTAAGATTTTTCTCACTTTTATTTCTCATGACCTGTAGCCCATGTTTACTGTTGAAGCAGTAACATGTAAGTTGTCCTTTTTCACACAACGTAGATTGTTTATTTACAGCACAAACCTGTTCTCAGCCCTTCCAGTTATTTCAAAGAAATGCCAGGCAATCCCCTGAGCCCTAAGGAGAAATCAGGAGAGGACCAGAGGTTAATTGCTTGGAGCTGTCATGAGACATTTAAAGGGAACACATCAGTAACCTTTTATCTTAATACATGACAGGTTTGTTCAAGAATTATATTCAGAAGAGTAGCAGAAAGTTTCCGTTACCAAAAATCACGTGGAGCAACCTTTAATTAATTTGTAGCTAAGTTTATGCTGAATTAAAAGTCATCATTCATGAAGTCCTATTGTCTTCAGTTTCTGCTAGTATTAAGTAGTGCCAATTTTAAACCAAATGTGGTGTTTGGAAAGATAGGACGCAGTCTATCAGACAGTTGTTATGGCCCTGCTGGTTATGCATGATGGTTGTAGTTTTGACTGGGGACACCTGGGACTTGCCCTCCACATTATATGTACGCCCCTGAGCTCTATGTGGTTGCTCTTTGACCCGACTCTCAACCATTGTGACACAGCTGAAACAACCTGAAGCCTGTGAGTTTTTAATATGCACCAAGTAAAACAAGTTATTATATACAAATGTGGAAGTTGAAAAGATATTTTCGTCCTGATATTTTTTAATTTTTGTAAGAGAACACCACAGCAATCAGAGAGTATATATTCTTATTTTCTGGATTGGGTTGCTGTTTGCGTTACACAAAACACTACTTTTTCACTACATATTTGGTACAATTATTCTTATTTATTTCTAGTGCTTGTCCCAACCATCAACAAGATGGGGTGTGAGCCATATCTACCACATCAATACGCATCAAAAATGCTTCAAAATTAAAATCTATTACAGGGCCAACAAATAGACACAATCTCACTCACTGATGTAAAGCTTATTTTGAACTGCCAATTAATCCAGGAAACCTGTCATTAGATTGTTGAATCAAATGTGAACACCCACAGCAAAGAAAACATGTAAAAACAGGGAAAAAAGTAAACGTCATACACAAAGCCCTTTTTTATGTGAAAATAGATTGCTGACCACTGTGGTGCTATTCAGCAAAGCTTCTGTTATGATTAAGAAGAATTGCTTGGATCCTCATGTCTTCATCCAGCCTTTTGACGACTGTAAGAACCTGGACTTTGTGCAGCCGTGCTCTGAAAGGGGAAGCTGTGCAAATGGGAAGGTCCTGTATAAACAGACTGCTGTGAGAGAACATAGAACAGTTTTTAGGAGGTAGCTAGTTTATACTGTATGTAATTTTTCATAATGCTTTTGTTCTAGTATATCATAATAAACTGCCGCAGTTTATCCTGTTAAAGCTATTGTTGTGCAACTGATGCAACCTGAACTGAGAGTAGTGAAACATTGAGATATACTCATAAAATCAGCATTCTTTAACTTCTTACGATTAGGCCATTACTCTAATTCGATGTGTTTTTCCCGAATGATTAAATCAACCTTTCTCACAAAGCATTGCTTTAACAGCTGTTAAAAGGTTCAGTGAATATCTTTAAAGCAGGTCTGAGAAAATCCCAGCAGAACATCATGTTCTGTGCTCTAGATAAATCTGTCGTATCACAGATAAATAGGTTAGACTGTGCGATTCAGTAAAACCAGTATGATACAGTTGAGGCATGACTGAATACTAAGAGGTTATGAATGTTTTGGGGAGAATTTGGGGCAATTTTGGGGCAATTTGAGATGAGAATTACAAATTAACAAACCACATTTTACAAGAAAAAATCTATCTTGGAGCAATGTCTGCTAACTTTTAGGAAACTATACTTTCATCAAAGATTCCCTGACAGTGTAAACATCAAGAGTAGAAGATGTTGGGACTCCTAAATCTAATTATAAAACGCTCCCAAACCAAACAATTATCTTTCAGTCCAGGACAAGATGCAATGTTTGTTGATAACACTGCCTGAACTGTAATCTGCACTGGAAATAGTGTATTTACAGTGGAAAACACACCCACAACCAAACACACACACACACGACGTCACAGGAGGCGTGTTCAATGTGATCTAATTGAACTTATTTCAGGAAACAGCATTTCCTTGTTTTTGTTTCACACCAGGTGTGTGACATTATGAAGTAGGTTTTAAAATGATTACAAACGGACTGATCCTTTTCTGATGCAAATAAGGTTGTTGCTCCATATGGTCATGAAAGTTACTACCCGTTATCAAAAAGAAGACAAAACAATAATTAATGATCTTATTTTAATTCTGAATCAGCATGAAAACTGTTAGCGATGTGCTAAAGAAGTATTTTTTTATTGCTTTCTACATTGTAGATTCAAGGTGAAAACATCAAAACTATCACGCAAAAGAACAGAGAATTAGGTAGAAAATGAAAAATTGTGAAATAACTCTAATAGATTCTTCACAATAGCCCCCCTTTGCTTTGATTACTGTTATGCACACTCTTGGCATCCACTCGACCAGCTTTATGAGGCACCTGAAAGGGTTTTCCAACAGTGTTGAAGAAGTTCCTGGAGGTAGGGCACATTTTTTGGATGGCACGTTTTAGCAACAAATAATTTCAAAGTGCTTTACACGATGAAAACATAAAAAAAGAAAACTAATAGGGATAAAGGTTCATAGCCTTGGCATATTTAATTAAAGAAAAGTTGGACCACAGATTGAAATTATGTTTAAGCAACTCTGAACAAATGGGTTATAAACTTTGATTTGAAACACTCAGGGTTTCAGCATTTCTGCAGTTTATGGAAGCTTGTTCCAGATTAATGGAGCATAAGAACTGAATACTGCTTCTCCATGTTTGGTTCTGATTCTGTGTATGCAGAGTAGACTTAAACCAGAAGACCTGAGTAGTCTGGAAGGTTCATACAACAACAAATCTTAATGTATTTGTTGCTAATCCATTTAGTTATTTATAAACTAACAGAAGTATTTTAAAGTCTATTCTCTGAGATGCAGGGAGCCAGTGTAAGGACTGGGGTGATGTGCTCTATTTTCCTTGTTTTAATGATGATGCGAGCAGCATTGTCCTGGATCAGCTGCAGGTGTCTGATCGACTGTCTAGGCAGACCTGTGAAGACACTGCTGCAGTAACCAGTTCCACTAAAGTCCTTTAATCCAGGAAAAGTAGTGAAGGTGGTAATAAAAATGAAGACAAACCATTGAACTAGAAGATTTATCCAAACTTTTGACTGGCAGTGCATACAGTAAACCACATATAGTATATTAAACCTGTGTGTGATTTATGCCTGAATATATCCAGCAGCTCCTGTAATAAGTTTACAATAAGCCATGTAGAGGATAGGCCAACATTAAACTGTTTAGCCTAAATACAAAACGTGTGTGAGGAAGGCTGACAATGCACATCAATGTGAACACACCGTTGTACTGTGAAACACGGAGGTGTTAGCATCACGCTGTGTAAGGGCCTAAATGTTAGTGAAAATGTGTTACAAGACTTCAAAACAAATGTTCACAGAGGTTTACCATCCATGCCCACTGAACTTGAGCTGTTTTGCAAAGATGAATGGGCAGATATTTCAGTACGTAGATGTGCAAAGTCTATATACACCAAAAGAAGTATTGACTCACGTGGGCTGAAACCAATGCAAATATTAGGCTTTTTAGATTTGATAGAATTTCATAAAATAAAATTTATCAATTTATAATCTACCTTCTACTTCACAATTTTGAACTACTCCGTTTTGATCTCCCACAAAAAAATGTAATTTAATACATTGAACTCTGATGTACTAATGTGAGAAAATGTGGAAATACTTTTGGAAGGCACTGTAAATTTAGGCAAATCAGTGCCATTCATTTTAAATTATCTACTGGACTTACGTGTAAGGAAGTATAAAAAGTAGAGGCACCAAATTATACTGAATAAAAAAGGCTTTTTAAAGTGTTTACACGTCTTGTAGTTTAAGTGTGGTGTTTTTTCAGTGGATAAGCAGCGGCCTCTTGTGTCTGAAGGCAGTAACTACTTCCATCGGATTGGCTAAGCGGTTGTCAGGAGTGTTTACAAGAAACATGGCTTCTGTGTCTGTTGGAGATCTTCAAGAAATGGAAGGTGAGTATAACAATGTCCGAAGAAACCGTCGCTATCTGGCTGTATAGTCCGGGGAGACATAAAACCATATAAAAAAGGTTTTGTGTTTTTAATTTAGGCGCTTTGGGTGATCCGTTGTTCTTGTAAGACCCAGACCTTCGTCCTGGTTCGCTCAGCTAACACAAAGCGTTAGCTGACGTTTAACGTCTGGTCAGTTTGTGTTTAGGCTCGGTTTTTGCTGTACGTGCCGATGCTGTGTTGTAGGAAACAAAGATATTTGTATAATTCGGACCGTCTGTTCTTTTAACATCTTCCCTCCTTTTTTCGTTAGCTGTAGGTCAGTCAGTTACCGAGCTACCTAGCATGAATGGCAGCACTCTGTAGAGTCTGCAAACTTGAAACGGCTAACCTTCGCTAACAAATTGTGTCATAGTAAATGTAGCGGCCATTGGTGGCTTACAGCCAGTCTGAATGCCCCTCAAGGCATCTTTTGATTTCTATGTGGATATGTTGAGAAACGTTTCACCAGAGGTGTAAAGTGAAACTAATTATTTCTTCTGAAATAGCATAAATGGAGCTTTTAAATGATAGTAGGTTTTTGTATGTGGACTAGAAATTAGGACAGCTACAGCATTTTAAGGAGCTTAAATTCTGGACACCAAAACTTGTTAAAACCTGAAACCAAGATATATTATTTCAAATTTTTTTTTGATGGAATGTTTCGGCTCTGTTGCCAAAAATTGATTATCAATGATATTCTGGTTGTGTTTACATTATCATTGACTTTTCTCAAAACTGCAACGCACAAAACAACTAAAAATCTGTTATTAAGAAGACTGGAGCAAAGGCAGCGGTCATAGATTCACTGATGGCAACATGTTTAAGCTCAGAGATTGGCACTGAAAGACATGTCGTTTATCCTACTGTTATAATATAAACATAAAATATAGCTTACTCTCCCCCTGTGTCAGTGGATCGAAGGGGTGAGTCTGAGGAGTCTGGTGACGATGAGACCAGAAGAAAGAGTATCAACGGCGACGTTGACCCAAGTCAGCCCACAGGCACAAGTGAGTCATCCTTAGCTTCCACCCAGCCAGCCAGAAGCCGATATGTTTCTGAATCACATAACTGATTAAAAGTGGGCCAAAACAGCTCCTTTCATTGAAATGTTTCATGTTTATCATATCATGTCCGTTGCCAATTATATTTTTCTTAAGTTTAATTTTGCTCTCACTTAAGGTAAAGAAGAGTCCCCTGTTGACATGGACACTATAACCTTGGATCCAGAGGAAGAGGTTAGAAGACGTTTTCATTAAAACAATTTTTATCCGTGATTTTTTATTTTTTTTGGTTATTATCAAAAATTTAGCAAATTAACACATCGTACAGAAAGGTTAATGTAAATTCATAGACTGCTCAAGTTTTGTTTAAACACTGTCATCTTAAGTTCTCCTTTTCTCTCTAGGATGTTGATCTTGTTCATTGTCGTATTGGTAAAATTGAAGGACTGGAGGTGCTACAGAAGGCTAAAGTATGCAAAACTGAGTTCATTTTCGTACTCTTTCGATCCATAAAAATAGATCATAATCCAAGAGTTGTTTCTAAATGGCTTTATTCATGTTTTTTTCTATCCTTTGTCTCTCTGGTTATGCAGACGCTATCCTTAAGACAGAACCTCATCAAAAAGATAGAAAACCTGGAGACCTTGAGCTCGCTGCGAGAACTAGATCTCTATGACAATCAGATCCGCAAACTAGAGAACCTGAGCAACCTCAAAGAATTAGAGTAAGTCTGATTCGAAGAAAAGGCTGCAGAAAACACATCGATATGTGATGCTAATAAAAATAAATTGTTTTTGTTACAATGAATCCACAGGCTGCTCGACGTTTCCTTTAACATTTTGAGGAAAGTGGAGAATTTGGAGGAGTTGACTAAGCTGAAAAAACTTTTTCTGGTTCACAACAAAGTCACTGGCATCTCCAACCTGGACCACCTCACAGGTCTGGAGATGCTGGAGCTGGGCTCTAATCGCATTAGGGTGAGTCATAAAGAGTCTGCTTCAGTTACATTCTCAAACAGTGCATAAAATAACGTAATGTGAATTAGCTGGGAGTTTAATTTAAGGCACGTCTACATCCCGTTGTCTGGTATTTACAGGTCATCGAAAACCTGGATGCTCTTTCGTCTTTGCAAAGTTTGTTTCTTGGAACCAATAAAATAACAAAGCTTCAGAATCTGGACAGTTTACACAACCTGACTGTTTTAAGCATTCAGGTACCTTCAAACATTTTTTTTTTTTCTCCAAGGAAAAAAAAATGTGCGTAAAAGGAGAGTGATGAATGCTTTTCTTGCATATTTCTTTGCAGAGTAACCGGATTACTAAAATCGAGGGCCTGCAGAACCTGGTCAACCTGAAAGAGCTCTATCTGAGCCACAATGGCGTTGAGGTCATAGAAGGCCTGGAAAACAATGTGAGTTCTGGAAACTTCTGTTTACAAAACAGGGGGTTAGATGACAGGTTGTTCAGTTGGTCAAAAATGTTCGTTCAAAAAATGTTTGTTCAGCACTTTGTGAATGTTTTATTAAGGTATTTTCTTTTTCCCACAGAAAAAACTCACCACGCTGGATGTTGCTGCCAATCGAGTGAAGAAAATAGAGAACGTCAGCCATCTGACAGAGCTGCAGGAGTTCTGGGTATGGAAGTGAAGAATATTATTTACATTTCACCTTCGCAGATCACGTGTATTAGAATGGGTGTAACATTTTAGCCTTTAGCCTTGTTAATATTTAGCTTAACCCACAACATTCAAACTTAGTATTTTAACTAAAAGATGCCTTTAGGAGGAACTAAGTCTTTTATTTAGGGTGTTTGTTGTAATTTTTAAAATTAGTTTTCACTGTGAAAGAAAACAGATAAACATATAAGAAAAGCCAAAAAGAATTGAATTTAAACGTTTAAAACACACCAGAGCAGACCAGCAGTAAAGCTCTCGGCTCGGTTTGCTAACACAAATGAACAAGTTTAAATTAAGCAGCTTTGGCTTTGAAGGTTATTGATGTGTGTGTATACGGTGGGTTACACAGTATCTCATTCACTAAGATGTTTAAATATATTTTTATTGAGGAGTAGTTATAGAACTACCAAAGAGTACCTGCAGTCTGAAAGTTAAAGTTAGTTCAACAAAGTCCTATAACCTGAACCCCCAAATAAAGTGAATGGCTCATTAACGGGCTCCTGTGGAGCTTGAAGATATACGGGGGTGATGATTTAGTTGTGTTGGGCCAGGGAAAAATATACTGTAAAGCTGCAGGACATCAGCTCTTGATCTGGAGTTCTCAGATATATAGACCCATTCAGTAAATTAGAATATTATTGAAACGTCCATTTAGTTTAGTAAGTCCATCGCTTAGTGAAACACATTATATAGAGTAATTACACACAGACTGATGTTTTCAAGCCTGTATTTCTGTTAATCGTGATGATTTTCCGCTTACAGATCATTTAAAAACACGACATTTAAGATTTGACTATTTCGTCAGACCAATAAAAAGCGTTTTTAATGCAAAATATGGGCTAAATGAAACGTATGTTTAATACATGCTTGTTATTTTCAAAAGGTAATTTTAATCTCAAAAACAAGCCTCATATTAGAATTTATTGATTTTAACTGTAAATATATAGTAATGCTTTTTAAGTAAGAAATAGATAACCAAAAACAGCTTTGGAAGATATACTTGATATGCCTCAACTAAGCTGTTTTCTATATTAACAGACTGTAATAGATTCCTGATGTTAATTAAAACATGAAGTTAACATTATTGGACCGCTGAAACATATGTTTAGTTTTGCACAGGTTTAAATTTCCCCTTAAGGTAATAAATATTACGAAGAAAGCTTATTGATTATTTGGTCACCTGTTTGATTAGATGTTTAGGTTCTATTGGAGCAGTGGAGCAGAAGGTTTCCTCTAAACATGATCAGCCTCTGATGGTGATTCCTCTACCTAACAAGCTTGGGATGTTACCAATAAATGACTCAGTTTTTGAAATTGAAACCAACTACTGTTTTCAAAACAAGACTATATTTATGTATATATAAATAAGGAAGGGTTGTCAGATCACAGGAGGAGAAGCTTCGTGTGCATGGACCTCATTGTGCACTCCTGGTGAAAGCAAGGCCTTGGTAGCATTATCAGAAGCCCTCTTCTGATCAAAGATTTGGTGATTATGTTTATAACATAGATGAAACTGCATCTTGAACCTGGGGCTGGCAGTCAGAATTCCTCCAGTGCTTCAGATATAGGCCAAGCTATGCGCCGTCCTCTACATGTTCTCAGATTCTGCTGATCAACACATTTCTCAGATTAGACAGATACCGGAAGATCTCTGCTTTCACTCAGACAGTGCTGCTGCTGCTGCTGCTGCTGCTGCTGCTGCTGCTGCTGCTGCTGCTGCTGCTGCGGTCGCTGTCCTTAGTTTGTAGGTCCCACTTCCTCTGCAATCCCATCTTACTCTTACATCTCACGGCTGAGATGTAGGAGTAACAGAGGTTGGTCGACTCAACCCAAGCCCGCCAGACCTGTGACGATCCAAAGAACACTTTTCCAGAAGCCTTTAGTCTTTTGATTTAAACACTTTGACTTGAGGGTCTGAAAGAATGACAAAACAAGTGACAAAGAGAGGCTAATTGAAGTTTATAAATCAGATGAAGGCCTTTTAGTTGCAAAAAGCTGC
Organism: Crenichthys baileyi; assembly: GCA_036173005.1. Lineage (NCBI taxonomy): Eukaryota > Metazoa > Chordata > Actinopteri > Cyprinodontiformes > Goodeidae > Crenichthys > Crenichthys baileyi. The sequence goes on along the minus strand of JAHHUM010001193.1, from coordinate 188,303 downwards.
AAACTGTTATAATAGGAATTTCAGAACGTAACTAAGAGACAAACTTCATGACAGTTGTTTTAGAAATTCATTTCAGCCAGTTTCTCTTTCTCTTTTTCTTCCATAAGACGATACTTATGGCTGTGTTGTATTTGAATCTCTCCAACAGATGAACGACAATCAAATAGACAACTGGTCGGATCTTGACGAGCTCAAGAATGCCAAGTCCCTGGAAACAGTGTATCTGGAGCGGAACCCTTTACAGAAAGATCCTCAGTACCGAAGAAAGATCATGCTGGCACTGCCCAGCGTGCGCCAGATCGACGCTACCTTTATTCGCTTCTAAACTGCAGTGTACGACCCACCTGCCAAACCTCTGTGTTTCACCTCACCTCCCTGCCTGCCAGCCCAGCCCAGCCCACTAAAACACCTCCTCAGACATAATGGCCGCACTATATCATAATGTCACTCCATAAAGGATATACATTCCAGCACAGAACTCACTCAACATACATGTATGCATGTATGCTCTCATACAAACTTTGATCAATGCTATTGTGTGCAAGCTTTTATTTATTAAGGTAGAACTGTGAAAATGGAAAACCACCCTATTCTCATTTGCTAATGTTTCCTCTATACTTTTTTTTTTCTTCTTTTGTTTGAGTTTTATTTGCATGTGAGATACAGTTAGGTGCCCCAGACCTGCTGTGGCCATCAGGAAAATAAGGAGTCATTCCTACCAAACACATCAATGAAGTTGCACTGTTCTCATATTCGTGGGAAGGGAGGCAAATATTAATGTTTTGGGGATTTTTTTCTTTTTTATGTTTTTCACATTGATGCTGTTTGCATAAGTGAACCGGAAGAAAAGAGCAATTCAGGATCATACATTTAAAGGGAAATTGTATGAAAATTAAACGTAGAATCGACATACTTGGTTTTCTGAATTCTGCTTCAGCTTAAGACATATCCTGATCTAGAAACTTTAGAAAAACAAAACGCAGAAACTGAAGCCTTAAAACATCTGATAAATAAAAGCAGCCCAAAAGAGACTTATGCAGTCTTTTTAGAAACGACATCTTTTACTTCTGTACCGTTTTAAATAAACTGACGTCACAAAGGGACATCTTTTGATGTCCGGCAGCCTTGTTTATTCCTTCAAATATTTTCGAACACAGATTTAACCGCTGATTAACAATAGAGACCTCCGCAGTAAATTAGCACTCATGAGCATGTAAGAAACTCTCCGTGCAGATGCTATCAGTGGTACCATCACACTTTTTTTGTTCTGAAGAATTCAAACCTGAAAGTGTTCCTGATTACAGCCTCTGGTCTCATTTAGTTTCAGCAGGTGGTTCATTCACTTTATTTAAACGCCTAACAATTAAATGTAGATTGTATCATAATTAAATGTATATTCTAGTGGCTGGACGGATCTCACAAAGTTTACAAATGCAAAATAAACTCGGTGTTGGCACAAAGACAAATACATTTATATATGAATATTCTGCCATTAGGCTTTTGACCAGTAGGATGGCTTAAAATTCATAAATCTCAGCTATCCATAGTTGCTTTAGGATTGTTTAGCTCGAATAGCAACAAGACCACCTGACTCTATAAGAAATTATCTGCGAAGTTTCTTGTTTATACGTCTTGGGTGCTCATGAATAACTCCCTGGTCCAACTGACTAGTGACGTTTCTTTAACACAAGAAGTTGTCACATCTCAGGGATAAAAGATCGCAGAATAACTCCTCAGAAAAAAAACAAAAATTAAATGAAAAGTGCTAAACTAAGTGCACTTGTTTTCTGCCAGCTAACCTCGGTATGTCAGTGGTGTTTAATGGATAAGTTGGCCCAATTTAATATATCACTTTATAGGCATAAAAACGATGAGATAAAGTTGTAATTTATACCATAGAATAGGTCATTTAGATGGCAAATCAGTTTTAAAGGAAGTAACTTATTACTTTTTAAGGCTTAATGTTGATAATTAGAGATTCACTAAATTAGTTTCAGGAGCTAACTTGAGCCCATATAAACAGCTATGGACCCATATAAAACCATCAACACGGACATTATACACAACTGATATGAATGTACTTTTATATTCAGTTTACTTAACGGAAGAAACAGCAAACTGAATTGGAAGTGCCACGATGTGTATTTGTAAATACTGGACATCTCATCACGTAGATGGCCTGTGCCATCATCCCCTTTCCTTTGTATAGTGATGTTTTACTGTGTTTTTTGTGCCAGGCAGCACAGTGGATTCATGTGAGATTCAGGAAAGGAACAGAACAGAACCTCGCTGTCAAGTAGGAGCGTTAAAACAAACTGCTTTCAGCTCCTTGTCAGAACTAAGTCCTCAGGTTTGAGACTTAGTCGATGCTCTTTGCAAAATGAATGTAATATGCAAATAACAATAAAGTGACACTACTAAAGAAGAAAATGTGTAGTTTCACTTGTCATGACCGCAGAGTACATTTTCAAAGCTTGGTTAGAAATTATAAGATTGTATTTAGCCATTAATACCCAACCATAAGCTGTAGTTCTGACCATATAATGACCGAATCATCAAGTATTTCATTGGTTTAGGTGAACATTTTTATTTGTTTCACCTTTTTGAATCTATCCCAGTCTGTACTGTGGACAGTTGAATCCTCTTTAAATCCCAGATTGAACACACTTTCTTATTGTTTCACTATTTTTATTAGTGGCTAACAGTTTTCATACTGCACACCACACCACATCTGAAAACAAAAATAAATCTGCAACGTTTTTGAAAACATTTTAGTTGTTGTTGCACAATTTCATAGATTAAATACATATTTTAAATTACTATTATTTTCATTTCATAGATTTAATTGCTGCTTCTTTTCCATGGTTTCCACTTTACAAAATGTTGCCTAGAAGTCATTGTAACTCTTACTGTGATAAAAATAAAAAACATGTGATGTAAAGCTACCATTGCCTCCAGATTTATTGGCACCACTAGTAAAGATATGTAAAAACTAAAATAAATTAAGCTTTTATTGCAGTAATATAATAATACACTGAGAAAACGTGGAAAATCCTGCCTTTTATCTAAGTATGTATCAGGTGAGGGATGAAATACATTAGGAAATAATTTTCTAATAAAAATATAAATTGTGCACAGTTATTGACACTTCTGCTGTAAATACCTACAGCCCTCCTTCTCATCATAGAAGCTTTTCTTCTGTAGCATTTTACAAGTTTGTAGCACACAGAGAGAGAACAATCTTTGGCCATTCCTCTTTGAAGAATCACTAAATGATCTAGAGTGCTTGTTCTTTCTGATCCAGGCTCCTCTCCAGTGGTTTTCTACAGGTTGGACGTCTAAGGACTGAGACGTTTATGGAAAAGGTTGATTTTAAGGCAGATTAACCATTTCTGTGTGGATTTGGCCATCTGTGTTGGATCATGATCCTGCTAAAGGATTCTTTTACAACCCAGATACTAACAGATTTCACTGAAGTCTTATTGAATTTCAAATGGTCAGTGATGCCAATGTTTCCCAGGGCCATTGGAAGAGAAACAGACCCAAAGTATTAGAGCTCATTCACCATACTAAATAGTGGGCATGAGGCAATTGTTTTTACATATATTTCTTGTTTTACATTGTTGCGTTTGTTGTGAAAAACTTCAATCTAAGTCTCATTTCACCAAAGTAAGGCAATGCTGTAAGGGGTTTTGTCCCAAACCATCAGCTGGGATGCAGAAAGTGTCTGATGATTGTTGTAGAGACTTTGAAACCCCAAGATACCAAGATTTATTACAGTTCTCTTAACAGTGAGCTTTACCATACTGCTCACTGTACCTGTACCACGGTATCATGGCAACATAATCGTAAGTTGTTTTTTAGAACTTCAATTGTTATAAACTGTAATTATTTGATATGTATTTATTTCTCTGACTGTAAATAAGTTAAGGCTTATTTTTTTTTAATCATCACACATTGAATAGCATGTTTTCTTGTCTTTCTCTTTTTAAAGAGTTGCCAAGAGAAATCATAGATTAACTCGAGGATTACTTATTAAAACTTCCTAGATACTGTTCTATTTAAAGAGTAAAGCATGAATAAAATATGCTTCATTTACTTTTGTGGTTTAGTGAATTTTAGAAAAGGGAATAAATTTGTTGCCAGTGATTCTGTAAAAAATAAAAATAGTTTCCTAACATGGGATTTGTATTACCCACTACCTAAAGTAGAAGTTTGATTTTTTTTAAATAAAATACAAGTTCTGAGGTAATGCATTAAAATAATTTCCTGATTATAATAAAAGTATTTTTAAAACATAAAAATATAATTTAAAAAACCAAGTCATAATTACCCTTGTTACATTTATGCAGTTCTAAAGTCCTCTATATGCCTTAAACATCACATCTACGCACAGCAAAGGGCAGCCCACGTCCACAGTAAAGGGCTGCTTATTTTGACTACATGATCCAGAATGCAGCACCAGTGAGTTCGCGCTGCGCCAGACGTTGAGGAGGAAAAGACTGTAAAGCGCATGCGCCTCATTGTATGTTGTTGTTTCTGGCGGTAAGATGGCGGCGCTCGGAGACACCTCAGCTCCGGGGATGAACGGGTTAATACAACAATTCACAGCAATAACAGGTAAAAATAAGCTTATATCAAGCTTTCGAAGTCACAGGTGGCTTTGGGTACTCATAAGGGACTGATTCTCTTTCCACAAAACCTATGGAGCAACGCGCAGATAAGGAAAATGGACGCTTAGTCTCGCTGTGGCTTCTTCGCTGTCAATGCTTTACAGAGTGGAAAAGCACAGGCAGTTTTTTAGCTAAACTCTGGTAAAATTACACGTAAAAGGTTTACACAGCTACTTGCTTTGAAAATTGCATTTCCCACTCATTCAACAGAAAATGCTTTTCCTCTGTGTAGTCATAACACACAACACGTTGTCGTCTCAACAGTATTTTCTCGCTTTTTAGATAGCTTCTCTTCCGTTAGGGTAGAATGGACGTCGGCTGTACAACATTCCCCTTCTTCATCACCAGCCTCATGTTGTGTTACTGTCATCTTCACTGTCGCTGTCATTTAAAATACCCGAACAGGTACCACTTCTGTGTTAGACAATTAGCATTTGCATACGAATTAGTTTCTACGCGCTTTGAGATTATGTACAGTGTTGCAGTTTAAAGTTATTTATTGGAGAAGAGGAGAGTAGAGTGTGATCAGGAGCCACCAGAGTCAAAAAGTGAAACGGTCATGCGCAGTACGCACGGAAGGCTTCGACTGGCTGTAGGGTTTTCGACGCTTTAAAAACTACTGAATCTTAATCCATTTGTTGTATATGTTCATTTACAGTATGATTTCTTGACGGGGAGGATTTAAAAACCTTTCAGTGTTTTTCGAGTGATTTGGATGATGCAGCCAACGAGTTTCAAGTCAGCCTTTGTTATTTTTTTGATTTTCTTCAGCCTTTGTTTTTAAACTGGGTGCATTCAGCTATTTTTTGGGGTTCGCCGTAAGGTTTGAACGTGAGATTTCAAAACCCCGTTTTAGCTCTGGTTGTCCGTCTCGAAAGATGGGGATAAATAACCCAGTCTTCGACTTTGGTAACTGTCTGCCGATACTTTAGGCAAGGTTTTCCTCTGCAGAAATGCATATCAATATAATATCTAAATATATTTTCACACTGTATGAGTTAGTCATCCAGTTAGTCGTTAAATAATTTACACATACCATGAGCAGTGAGTAAATGTCCTCTTTAATATAGTTATGCTTTATGTTGCAATTGTTTGTGGTTTTATTTTTTTTTATTTAACCTTTTCTCAACCAGGAGACAAACTCAGAGACTAATAGTTTGACTTGTTGGGGTACAGAATATCTAAATACCTTTTTTGTTTTTAATTCTAGGGCTGCACAATATTAGGAAAGCATGTCATTGTGATTCAAATGTTAAATATTGATGTCTGTTAAGATTACCACACATTTTTACTCTCTGTCCTCTTTGAGTTTTAGCATCTCTGTCACTAAAATCTGTATCAGGTTTGGGCAGTTAAAGTTTATCCAACTTTCCAAATGTATTCATTGGCATGCAAAGTGTGAATGCGTGACTCTCGCCCTTCCTACCAAATACAGCTTCCACGCATTCCCCTGTGATCGCGCTCTTGTACACTGATAGTGAGGTAATTCAACATATTGTGTAGCTCTACACGAGACTGAGGACTGTAACCACCACCTGAATGTAGGTCTGTACTTATAAAGGTAGGTGGCTCAAAATAGCCGTGTAGATTAAAATATATGACTACCTCAGTCTAAGAGTCTAAGAGTAGCAGCGTGATGATGAAGATACACAGCGGCGAGATTATTGTCAGCATTGTTGATTTTATAGAGAATAAAAACGAGTGGTCCCATGTCAAACGGCTAGGGGAAATCGTTGCCTGTAGTGACTGAACTGGAAGGACTTATTTGTAGCAAGTTTCTTCCAGCAGATAGTGCTCAGCATGTTCTACGTCTGGAGATTATTAAAGAAATTCTCTTTGGAAACTCAAGCAGGCTCCTACTCAGGAAGGGCCCACTCAGAACAGAATTGTCACAATCTAAATTTACAGGGGTGCCCAAGTCCAGTCCATGAGAGCTGCTGTCCTGCTTCTTTTCGATTTTCCGTCTCCAGCACACCAGATGAATGGCTCATTATCAGGTCTCTGCAGAGCTGAATGACATGTGAATGAGGGGGTTCAGCCATTTCATTCAGGTGTATTGAAGAATGAATGTGTCTATAAATTACGGCATTGTAGCCCTTGAGGACTGGACTTGGGCACCCTTGACCCAAAGCATGTCATCTCATGAAAAACTGAATCACAGTTAAACTAAATGCTGCGTTGTAAATTATTACAGACCCTCGCTTTTCTAGCAGATTATCAACAGAGCAGCGCAACCATTTTGGAGCCCAATATGTGGTCATTTGCATCACGCTTCCTGATATTTGTGCCCTTCCAGCTCTCTGTCTTGATGCCAAAAATAATGTGTAAAAGTCCATGACTTCACATTCTTTAAATGCATTTAAAGGCCTTTTGTTCTGAGTCACGCAAATCCTCCCAAACGTATTTTTGAATAGCTGCTAACTTGCATTTTCCAGGAGGATTTCATGCTCTGAATGCTGTCTGCGGTAGATAAGAAATGTTAATAGTGATAAGAAATCATTCACCCTACAAACACACTGAAAAAAAATCAGAACCATCGTTTTAATGCAGATAGACAACAGACAAACTTTGAAGGTAAATAAAGTTAAAAACGTTAGCACAGTAAGGGTGGCAGGTACAGAGTAGCCCGGTATCTTTTCAGCATCTCAGTTTCATAGAATATATACTATTCATTAAGAGTTTATTGATTCAGTAAAGAAGAAATGATTTTCTGCTGTAAATTTTCTTTTTGATATAATATTTAAATAAAATAAAATAAACATTTGTCAGTCTGGAAATTTATTGAAAGCATGAAAGAGAGATGAATGTGTTAAATTACCTGATGATTGTTTCCTAATAGATTTTAGTACTATGTACTAAAAGTACTGTGACTGTTAAATTTCATTGGCTGTTCTCTGTGTGTCAGGGGCCACAGAGAGTGTTGGAAAACACATGCTTGAAGCATGCAACAATAACCTAGAGATGGCAGTGACCATGTTCCTGGATGGAGGTGGGATGGCAGAGGAGCCCAGCACCAGCTCCAGTTCAGCAGCATCAAGCAGCAGAGCGCCCCCTACAGAGTGAGCTCATATTCTAACTCATAAGCTCGTCTCAGGCTACAGTAAAACTGTCATCTTCAGCATCAGAAGGAAGCTAGTTTTCATTGAATCAACATGATAGAACAAAGCCCTAGATGGATACGTATAAATCAACAATGACTCTTTGCTTTTAACTATATATATATATTATTTAATGTTTCAGTGAAGTACGAGCACCCATTCCCCAGAAGCAGGACATTTTGGTGGAACCTGAACCTCTGTTTGGAGGTATTGAAAAGTGTCTTATTTTTCCAGCTCAGGCTCAGAAATCTGTTGAAATCATAAACTGAAAGTCTCTTTTCATGTCTTCTTTCGTTTGTTCAGTGCCAAAGCGAAGACGGCCTGCTCGATCAATATTCGACGGTTTCAGAGACTTCCAAACGGAAACAAGTGTGTACTTTTACATCCTAAAATATCTGATTGTTGCAAAGTTTACCAGAGTTTAATGCTTCTTGATAGGAACTGACGAGAACGTCTCTTAAACTGTCTGTTGTATTTTGTTGACTTGGCATGTTTTTGTGTAAAAGTCCGTCAGGAACAGGAGCTGCGTAACGGTGGAACAGTGGATAAGAAACTGAGCACCCTGGCAGACCTTTTCCGTCCTCCCATTGAGCTCATGCACAAAGGGAGCTTTGAGACGGTGAGAAGTCACTCACAGGACATTCTACCCCCCACCTTTCTCCAGTCTGACTGAACTTTTTGTGTAATTTCAAACAATGACTGTTAAGATGACAGGTGGGAAACCAAGTAAAACAAATCCTCAGACTGTCATTCGATTCAATCATTGCTTATTCATAAAATTAGTAGTAAAGTAGAGCTATATTTATGTTACATTTTAATCAATTAATCAACCTTTATTTATAGAGCACTTTACACACCCACAGTGACAATAAACAAATAGACAAAAAGAAAAAAAAACTGCTAAAAACTGTAAATAAAATGTTTTCTGGTTTAGAGGTTTCTTGTTAGCACTGTTTTGAAATGTTTTGGAGATTTGCACCAACATAATCACTAATCAAACAATATTTCTCTGCATAAAATGGAATGATCGTTGAAATTTACTGATTACATTTGCTTAATAATACTTCTAACAGGATGTAGTTGAAATAACAGTTGGCGTTCCTTATATTGAGGATTATGTGGTGTAGAAAAGATTGGATTTTTACTATCTAAATATTTTCAGTACTCTAAACAGTTTTATATTTAAATCAATATCGGGCTCAGCTAGTTTTCAAATATGTGCATTTTGTTTTTTATGCCTTTATTTTTCAAAATGTAAATTTTCTGTCCTAAATGGCTAAAACCCACTTTATGGACTTTCATTTGACTGTTTTCTGTGTCTTGCAGGCTAAAGACTGCGGACAGCTTGAAAATAAGTGGCTAATGATCAACATACAAAATGTTCAGGACTTTGCGTGCCAGTGCCTCAACAGGGATGTGTGGAGTAACGATGCTGTGAAGAACATCATACGAGAACATTTTATATTCTGGCAGGTACGCAGGTTATTGCAACCTCATTTAATGGTCAGTGCACAGTAAGAACGAAACACAGTTTAACATCGAAGGGTCCATCATTAGGTTACTTTTACTGATTCCTTTAAATAAACTGAGACCAAAAGACAAAAAAAGCCTTTTTTATCCCATGCATGTGAGCTGGAGATTCATCGTCTTACTACAGAGTATTCTTATGCAGTTTGAAATGTTGATTGAAATATTTTTCCATCATATATCCATCAATTTGCCCATCCATCCATCTATCTATCTATCCATCCTCCCATGCAAACAAACAGAAACACATGTGCGTCCCTTAATACTACATACTGTAAAGAAAACACCAATTTCTTCACCTTACTTTCTGCATTATATCCTATCGCCTTGACACCCTGAAGAGAAGCTCCTCCACATCTCCTCTCTGACCAACTATATTACCAAAAATATTTCCTGACTCCTTCAACTCGTTGAATTCAGGTGTTCCAATCCCTTTCTTGGCCTCAAGTGTATGAAATCCAGCACCTAGCATGCAGACTGCTTCTACAAATATTTATAAAAGAACGGGTCGCTCTCAGGAGATCGTTGATTTCCAGCATGGTACCCATGAAAGGATGCCCACCTGTGCGGGAAGTCCAGTCATGAAATGTCCTCACCACTAAATATTCCACATTCAACCATTCGTGGTATTATAACAAAGTGGAAGTGGTAGGCCATGTAAAATCAGAGCGTGCTCAGTAGACAGGATGTTGAGGTGCATTGTCCTCAGAGGTCACCAACTTTCTGTAGAGTCAGACCTGCAAACGTCGTGTTGCCTTTAGATTAGCTTATGAACAATGTGTACAAAAACTTGTTGGCATGGGTTTCCATGTGCGAGCAGCTGCATTCAGGCATTACTTCATCAGCTGTAATGCAAAGTGTTGGATGCAGTGGTGTAAAGCACGCTACCACTGGACTCCAGAGCAGTGGAGACATGTTCTCTGCAGTAACGAAACGGGCCTCTCCATGCGGCAATTCATTGGACGAGTCTGGGTTTGGCCGTTGCCAGGAGAAAGGCACTTGCCTGATTGAATTGTATCTTGTGTAAAGTTTGGTGCCGAGGGGATTATGGTGGGGGCTGTTTTTCAGACGTTGGGCTCGGCCACTGGTTCCTATAAAAGGAACGCTTCATGCTTCAGCACACCAAGCTGTTTGAGCTTGGCTTCTCCCTGGTCCAACAAAGCTGTGCACCAGTTCCAGATGGGATGAATTACAGAATAGAGTGCAAGCCAGACCTTCTCGTCCAACACCAGTGTCTGACCTCACATAAACGCCCTTCTGGAAGAATGGTGCACCTTGTGGAAAACCTTCTCTCAAGAGGTGAAGGTGTTATGGCTCCAAACGTGGGCAGACTTAATATTAAACCTGTAGGATTAAGAATGAGATGTCACTAAAGTTATATGTGTGTAAAAGCATCTTAGTGACATTTATAGTTTCGTCTGTGTTTTAATTTTCGTAGCTTGAATGTTCAGCAGAAAATCTCAAGCTGTGATTACCGTGAGAAAATGTTTGCCCTGCAAACATCTTTTGTTTTTTATTTGTGAACATTTTTATTAACATAAATTTCTTATCCATGGCTGCTTACAATGCATTCATATAATGAATTATACATTACTGTAGACCATCCTCCATCCCTGCAGTGCAGGTTCACACATTATTACAGTTACAGTGGATACAGGGCTTAAAGGGTGGGAACATTTTACTAAACGTTGCCCCTTTACAGATTTTCATGGGTTTAGGCAATAAATTGAAATTGCAGGATGACTTTTGAAAGAATCTAATATAATAAACAAAAATATAAAATTTTTTGGCCTTTTCCCTCCCTGCCAGACCCAGCACAAGGATAAATCATTTAATATATTAGTTTTAGGAAGCTACGAACTTGAGATTGACTTGCTACAAAAGTATGTTATGAGTTTTCTAATTTGTCCAGCCAAGAATACAGGCATGTTTTGTGGGTAGAGGTCATAAATGTGATAAATGTGGCATGTCAGCAGCGAGAGAGGACAACTTGCCTTCTCTTTGGTTTTCACATGTCACTAAGTTCATTTGTTACAGTACAGCTTTTCTCTCCACAGGTTTATCACGATAGTGAAGAGGGACAACGATACATCCAGTTTTATAAGCTGAACAAGTTTCCCTACATTTCTATTCTTGATCCACGCACAGGTGAGACGCCTAGGAGAGTTTTTACTTAGTGTGTTTTCGTGTCTAAAACTGGTTTACAAGAATATCTTCCACCTTTCTAGCTAGTTTTAAAGCCTTTTTTTATGGTTTAGTATTTTGATTTTTAAACTTGTGTCGAATTGATCTGAAATTAAAAAGTTATTACGTTACAGTGGGATTGCACACAATACTTTCAATGATGTGTGACATCATTCCTTCCTCTTATTGTTTTAAGATATGGAATTACTAGTGTAAGGTTTGATATTTTATAAATGTATGAGCACCAGGTGTGCAGATCTCTTGTGAATCACTGACATACATTTCGGAAAAGAAGATTCTGTTATGGCTAATATCCCTTCATGCTCTTCTTATCTGTCAGTTGATCTGTAAAGGCTCCCACTGAGTCGGACATACTTGACTGCGGAGTCACACAAACTGCTCGGCGGGGAAGAAAAATCTTCGTATGGAACATTTTTACACGTCACACGAGCTGATAAGGATTCAGCTCTCTGTGGCACACTAGCAGGTGTGCAGTGGATGCCCTGGTGGAGAAGAAACAGGGCTAGGTGCTCGACTAGCTAAATCAGCCACATATACCACCTTCTTTTATTTTGTTTTCCCAAAGCCACAAGGCAAACTAGCCTTTCCTCCCCGCACGATGACGCCATGGCAAAATGTGTGGGAAATGTAGGAATTTGTCAGGAGAAATGTAGGAAATCTGTACTAACTACCATGAAATCTCAAATACCCGCACCGCTCACAGTACACGCACAGTACGCCTGACTCTGTGGAAGCCTTTAGGCTTTCTGGTGTTGAGCCATTTGCCCTTTTTAAAGTTTGTCTGTATGTATGGAGTCAGCAACTAAAGGTGCGTTCCCACCGAACGCGAATGACATGACAGGAGCGAGCTATTTACATGTTAACCCTATGTAAAGGCGGGTTCAGGAACGAAGCGAGGCAAAGGACGCGATGCGAACGGTGTGATTAAGGCGAATAGAGCGAAGCGAAACCTGCGGTGGACGCGGGTTGCATTTCTTCTGTCTTTTACGTCATTGCATGTGAGAAACTCACACTTTTACACCAGAGGAGGCACAAAGCAGCAGGATCAAATGGAAACAATGGACAAAACAAGCATGGGAGTCATGACCTCTGCTGTAATAAATAACTGCACGTTTACCCCATCGTTTGTTGCAGGTTTGAGCTCCCATCCATTGCTTAGCAACACTACTTATAATCTATGTACACTGATTTAGTATCTTCTGCTAGGGTCCTCTTCCTCCAAAATGAACACAGCAGTATCTATGAACATCTCAGCACAGACCGTTGATGAAGACAGCTACAATTTATTTGGCTTCAAATGCAAAACAACTTCAGATTTGATGCACGCATGCTGACATGCGCAGCATCTTAATTTACTTCCATATGTAAATATGGGCATGAATAAGGCCACGTCGTCTTCAGCACATGAAGGTCGTTTCAGGGTTGTAGAGTGTTCACTCTGGAGTCTGGTGGATGTACAGTGAACCCACCACATTAGGACCTGTAGGGTTAACTAAGCCAGAGATCCAGTCACTTAAGGAAACGCATGTAAAATGTTTTTATTTACGTGCAATTGTTAACTTTCTTGAATTCAGGGCAAAAAATGGTGGAGTGGAACCAGCTGGATGTGGCGTCGTTTATGGAGCAGGCAACGGGCTTCCTGGCAGAGCATGGGCAGCTCGACGGGCCTTCCAGCAACGCCCCCCCTGCCAAACGGGCTCGCTCGGTGAGTGTATCATCTCACATAACGGCTCTATACTACCATTCAACCCGATCCGCTCCCTTTTTTGTTTATATTTCATATCAGCTTACAACCATTTTAGGAGCTTCCTCGTTGTTTTAAACAGATTGACTTCAATTTTATGTAATGGCTGTCATTTGTTAAACTTATATTGTAAATATTTTTAAGGCAAAGATCTATTTAAAACACAACCAACTCCAGCTGCTCGCTGTATTTTCTCTTCCAGGAGAGTCTGATTGACGCCAGCGAAGACAGCCAGCTGGAGGCAGCGATCCGAGCCTCCCTACAGGAGACCCACTACGACTCCTCAAATGTCCCCGAAGCACCCGACTCACCCCGATCAGAGGATGAATCAGATGCGGAGCCTTTCTCGGACAGCGAGGGGCCCATCTCTGTTGATGGCTCAGACAGCGAAACACCAGCACCACATGAAGAAAAAAGTTCTACAAGCAAACACACGTCAACGGCTTCAGTCACCGCCGCCCAGCAGCGTCTACATCCTGATAGTTCCACTTCCTCCCACAGAAAATCTCCGTACAAAGAGAACAATCACAGTCACAAAAAAGAGGAGAGCAAAAAGAACCACCTGGAGCCCTCGGCTCCTAGTCCGCTTCATCCTCAGCGTGAAGCAGACTCTGGAGGGAATCACTGCTCCTCCCAAACCAAAAGTGCTGGAACTTCCAACATCATCACCACAACTTGTGATGTGGACTGTCCTGATGACAATGGTATGAAGAAGTACAAACTTTAAGGCTTGTTGCAGAATGATTGTGCATTTTATTTATTCTCTGATGTCCAAATTTAGCTTCAAGAAAAAATAAACAAACACAATCACATAGAATGCCCTCAGAAGACCTTGAGGTCAGATTCAACATGGCTGCTGTGCGTACAAAACATACAAACGTTACAAACGTGCAGGAAAAGAGCTTGTATTTCTGAGAGTTTGTACCTCCTTAGTGGCAACAATAATAAGCTACAATCTCTGCTTGTAATCATGTTTCTTTACATTATGACTGGATAGAAATGTCCTTACCAGCTTGGCTACTGGGCACAACAGTTAGCAAATCACACTGGTTTTCCGACTTGTAACAAGACCCCGCTCAACTTTGTTCTGGCACAATTCCCAAATTCGACTTTAGAGACCAATCGAACGCACGATTTTGATTTTGATTTCAGCGTTTTCCAAGTCTTGAAAAGTGGAAAAACTAAATAAGAGTATAGAAGAATCTCAGTATTTCCAGACTTTATTGCCCATCTCATTGTCTGAATGTTGAGGTGGTCAACATGAAGTGTCCTTCCTTTCTTGTTGCTCCTCCATTTTGTTCTTTCTTTTTTGTCATTGTCTTTCCTTTTTTTGTTCTTTGTTCTTCATCCCTCATTTTCTTCCTCCTTTCCCTCTCTTCCTTGTACTCTTATTTCCCTCTTTGATTTTCCCTTCCTTTTGTCCTACATCTCTTATTTCTGTACTTCCTTCCTTGCTTCCTTTCTATCCTTTGTGTCTTGTCTCTGATTTTCTTCCTACCCTCTTTCCTTGTGGCCTCACTTCTTTCCTTCATCTTCCCTTCCTTCCTTCCTTGTTTATAGTGTTTCCTAGCTGTGAACTTTTATATTTTCTGTTGTAAAAGAAAAATCTCTGGAAAGTTGAGTCTGCAATAATATGGGATTTTTAATGAAACTGTTTAGAAACGTTGGATGGGGGATGAAGAAGGGTGTTTTTTATCTTTAAGTGGTCCTTTGTGTGTTTTGAGCTTGAGGTGGACGTTCAGCCTTTTTTCCATCTGCAAGTATGGATGACAGATGAAAAACTGGTGTGTGATAAAGTTCCTTCTTGCTGAGATTAGATAAGGTGTTGCTTTAAAATTTGGCCCTGGTTTTCCTCTGTCCTTCAGATGATATCAAGAAAAGAAATTTGAACTCCTTCTCTTGGCTCGACTGAGATGAGTGGATTTATAGCGTTACACCAAGTCTTGCTTCATTTGAATCGCCACTGCGTTTAAAGGCCCAGACTGTATAAGATCAGTTTAGATCCTTGTACACATGTATTTAAGAAGTGTGTGTGCAGGGGTGTGAGTGCATTGACTCAGATGGAAACCACTGAGATTATCTGTTTCTTTAGTGTTGCAGCACCATCAAGTTAGATGTTGTGAGTCATTTATTGTTTTATGTAGTATAAAAATATAATGTCACTGCTGTGTTTTTGTTTGTAGCTGTAATGTAATGTTGGTTTGGACAACAGCTCCATTGTTACAGAGAAAGATTTAATGTTGTTTTTTATTCATGTTTTTGTTTTTATAAAGGCCCCAAAGCCAGGTTGATGCTTCGTTACCCAGATGGACAGAGAGAGCAGATCTCCTTGTCTTCAAGAGCAAAACTTTTGGTGAGTTTTACCCGTTATGACTCTTATTCCTAACATAGATACTTGCAAAAGTATCTATGTCTCAGGAATTATTCAATATTTTGTCATATTACAACCACACACTTCAGTGTATTGTAATATCATTTTGGGATGGATAACTCAAAGTAGCCTTAGATTATGCACTGGACAAATCCTTTATGGAGGACTGATGAGAAGTTTGCAGTTTGCCACAAGTCATATAGGGGAACCTCCAAACATGTTAAAGAGGTCAGAGTAAGTGACTGTCCACTGTCTCTACATGCTCATCCAGGAGGAGTGAATGCTGCAAGTCACTGACTGGATGCAGTCTGCTGGGTTTCCTTAGATAGAAAAACTTTTTATCCCATTTGAATAAATAACTAACTCTGACTGCACTGTTCAATGGTTAGGACTAATTGGAACGTATGTACCTGGCTTTCGTGAAGTGCCTTGAGACAACATGTGTTGTGAATTGGCGCTATATAAATAAAATTGAATTGAATTAGATGAGTCTCGGGTCAGATGAGACCAAAACTGAACTAAATAACCTGGATGAAACCTAACACTGCACATCTTTCTGAGCAAATACCATCAAGACTTGAGACAGTGACCCCAAACATTCAGTCAGAGCTGCAATGGCATGGCTTAGATAAAACTTATTCATATATTAGGATGGCTCAGTCAAAACCCAGACCCGAGTTCAGCTGAGACTCTGTGGCAAGACTTGTAAGTTGATGTTCTGAGGTGCTCTTCGTCCGAACAGACGTTGACGTTTGTGGTTGTAGAAGCAATTCATGGGGTTTGAATGCTAAGTTTTAACCAGCTTTCATTGTTACTCTGTTTCTTTCAAGGCGCTGGTAAGACACGTCCAGTCCAAGGGTTACCCTAACGAACGCTTCGAACTCGTCACCAACTTCCCCAGGAGGAAGCTCGCCCACTTGGACTATGGCATCACGTTGCAGGAAGCAGGGCTTTGTCCACAGGAGACTGTATTTGTTCAGGAGAGAAACTAGCCTTCCCAGAAACATTCACGTTCTGCTTCTGTATCTCTAATAGACCTCACTGTTTCACACATCAACAACGTGATCCGCCGACGATCGCAGTACTTTGAGCTCTGAAGGGGAGACTGCTAGTTGTGACAGGGCGGATGTTAAAGGATGGACTGCGTTGACTGTCTGAATACTGACATCTCCGCTGACAGTCTAATGCCTTTGTAATGCTCAACAATTGGCCAGTAAGGTGTTTCATATATCAGCATCAGTTTTGTTTCTTAATAATGTCTATTCTGTACTAATGCAGCACATTAGAGCAGAATACACATGATCGTCTCCTGTTCATAAAACCTCAAGTAACAGATCACTAATTGACTGTGGGCCACCAGAGACTTGTACAAAGATACTTTTACTTCCCAAAATGTAGATTAAATGTCAGAGTTTATTTTCTAGCTCTTGTTTTCTTTTTTTTCTGTACATGGACAAGTGAAGGGCGGTTTATTCTTCTTTTTGTCTCCATCAAGGTTTCAAATGTTGGAACCTGGAAGACAGGAGCCCTTGAGGAACAGGTCCAAAACTTGCAAGACAAATAAATATGTGTTTTAATACAGATTGGAATAAAAACGAAGGGGGTACAGCTCCTCAGTCGAACCTGCACCGCGCAGAGACTGCTTAGCGATACTGACGTTGAGCCATAGTCACTGTTTCCTTTTATTTTTTTATATACTGCCAAGAAAATATGCTGATATTGAAATATAACCACCAAAAACCAAGATATTCTGCTTGATCTTTTCTTTAAAACTTGTATATTTTGAATCAAATGTTAAAATGTAGCTTCCTGGCAGAAAAACATAGAAAGATTTTGAGTAACTCCAAAGGGCGAAACAATTCTTCAGATTACAGGATAATAATAGGAACCTTTTTACTCATCTTTTCAGCACAAGGTGGTTTTAAGTTATTCAGTCATTTAACCAGTGCTGAGGTGGTTGTTTAAGAAGACAGTCTTTCTGCACTTAGACCAAAAGAAGTTTTCAAATGTAGATTTTTTTAATTTTTCTTATGAACAGCAGGTGGTGGTAATTTAAAATGCTGGTTTTAAAATATTGGAGTAAATGTCTTGTTTTATTTTTTGTTTTTCATCTGATTGAAAGTGCAGAGGGTCTCTGTTTGGTAATCTGAAGATTACCATCATTTTAACTGGGAATAGAGGTAAGGTTGGGTTTGCTGATGATCAAACTTCACATTTAATTTCAAAGCTGTATCGTTTTTCTCAGTTCAAAGGGCTCCTCCTTAGAGATCAAAGAAAACAGGAATATTACTGAGTCCACAATACTGCGGGTACGGGCTTAAATCCTAAATGTTCATCTATGTCACTTTAAGAGCTTTTAGATTTTTCCAATACGTCACTGATGAACTTCATTTTAATTAATTTTTTTTTCAATGTGCTAGAAACCTTTCATCTAGCAGTGTAAGCTCTCTCTCTCACACTCACAAAGTTTTAGATCAGCCAAAGTAAGACTAAAAAAATGTCTCAAAGTTTCTGGTTCATTACAGCATTTTCCAAAAACGCAAAATGTGTTGTCTAGCTTACCAAAAAAGTCAGGACACCCTACCCACCTATTAGCCAGTGTCACCTCATAGTGTCAAAAGTGGAATTGGTGCAGTCCCTTTTTAATAGGACAGGGAAAAATGTTTGCCTGTACATTTTTTTTGCTGTTGCTACTGCTAAATGTCATCCCAGTTGGTACCATGATGACATTTTAGGGTTTTGGGACACTTTCTCTAGCATCTTGCAGTCTGCTTTCAGGGTGAACTCGCTTGGATGGCCAAACCGGGGCATGGTGGCAGTGATTTTGAATTCTCTCCACCTGTAGACTCTTTTCTATACTGTGGAAAAGGCAAATCTCAAATTATTTTCAGGTTTCTTTAAATCCCTTATGAGACTCAAAAGTTGCTACAATCTTTCTTTCTGATGGCCATGTTACAGAGTTAGAAAGCTCTGCCCAGATGATGCATCAAGCCCCCTATTCCAGACAGATCACGAATAACACGAATCACCAAGAATGTAAAATGTTTAGGATTCTTATTTAAATCATATTACGTTCCTGAATTCGTAGCTGAAAAAAAAACGAAATATTTTTTAAATAAGAAATATAAAACTGAAACAGTTTTTGTTACATTTTTTTTGCAAAAACAATCACATCCCTTAAAACATTTTAACTTCTAAATATCAGCCATCATCATTCAAATAACATTTACTCCTGCTAGTCCCTCATCACCTCATCAGTAACAAATTCAAATAGTACCTGATAAACCACACGAGGCGATTCTGAAAGAGGAATAGCAACCCTAAACATAAAGCCAGAGGTACCCTGCAATGGTTTTAGATCAAAGACTCTAAATCTGAACTGAGACTGAACTCTTTAGTGTCTGAATGTGCACCTGGAAGAATTAAAATGAATGCCACACTTTTCAGATTTTTATTTGTAGGGGGTTATTTAAAAAACATGTATCACTTTCATTTCATGACGTTTGTTGTTGCAACATGCCAAAAAAAGTCCAAGAGGTATCAATGCTTTTGTAAGGCATTGCAGATAAAAGCTTTGCCTTACTGTTTGAGATTTCCCCTGTAAAGATAAAAAAAAAACATTATCAAAGGGAATGATGAAGGTAATCTCTGAGAGGAGGGACTGATTGCCAGAAACCATTCCTTTAGTTGTCTCCTTTAATCCGTCATCTTTCTGAAGCGCTTCTTTTTTTCTAATATTTAAATAAATCTGCGAAGCTTGAGTAACATCTTAATAATAAAATCAGGTTTTTTTATTGCCTGTGTTCATTGTTGGTCAGGTCATCCTAAGTCATCGTCCTGCATTTGTTTTTGTTTTTTTAATGCTCGCCCACTTAAGAAGAGCCACAAGCAGTATTAGTAACCATCATTCAATTTGGGACAAAGGTCACAAAAAAAGACGTGCAGCTGCACAAACAGATGAGTGCACTGACTGCTTCTCTCCCCTCTCCGTGTGGAGATTGATGCCCTTGATCATATTTGGGCCTTTCTCCTATTTCTGTGGAAGAATCAATAGAGGTTAATGTCCGACCAGCAGTCCACCTTGGATCTGAGTTCAAAGTATTGTTACTGATTTTATAGATGGAAATCAGATCAGGGGTCAGGTGATAGCACAAACCATGACAAAACCCTGTTCTTGAGGGAACTGGGTAAAAATAAGAACCCACGAGCACAAAAACATTATTTGGCGCCATGATCGTAGAATAGAATAGCATTTGTGGTTGTAAACTTTTAAGCCACAGGTTTAAATCCAGCCTCATCTCTATCGTTGTCCTGCTTGAAGATTGAAGGCTTACATTTGCTTTCCATTTATAATTTATTTCAACTTTATGTGCAGCTCATATCAACCGCGTCTGTGATTTATGAATGAGACAACTGTGGTGTTTTTCTGGGCTGTTATGTATGGATATTAGGATGAACCATCTGCTGCAGTTCAGTTTGACACAGTTACAACAAACAACTAGTACATTTATACGGGATGAAAACGTTTTACCAGCAGTGCATGCAAAGGTTTTCAGGTCTGATTGTGGCATGTTTTAATAAAACATGCAGATGAGGTGAACATCTAACTGCAGAAGATAAACCAATCTTGTCACAGAACATAATTGAACTTTTTAAGCAAAACTTTATGTGGAGAACAATTACACCCACATATCACCCTAAACATACCACTGTGAAACATGGTAGTGGGAGCCTTATGCTGTGGGGTCACAGTTGAAGGGCAGACTGATGAAGCAGATTTATATAAAAAAAATGCTATAGGCTAGAGTGAAGGTTTACCTTCCAGCCAAGCCTAGAAATGAATGGTTAAGATCAAATCATCTTCATGTCTAAGAATATCTAAGTCAAAGTCCAGACCTAAATCCAATTGAGAATATGTGGACAGATTTATAAAGAATCTTATCTACTGTGATTTAGTGCAGTGTGCGCTAAAGGTGGGATTTTAGCACAGTAGCTTTAGTCGTATTTGCTGCTGAGATTGAAACTATAAAAGATAGGTAAGTTATTTATAGGTAATTGCGTAATGTGATGTGATAGTGTGGTAATGAGTTAATGAGAACCATAGCATAAAGCTCACTGTAGACCATTAAGTGTGAACCATTTAGATCCTAAACCTTTAATGTATGTAGGTTCTGGAGAAGGTTATTAAGCAATGAGTGGTAAATGTCAACCTCTTCAGTGAGTGCAACACATTGATGTTACTGACTGTTATCTCGAGCCGTCATTAACCTGCTGAGTGAAGCGTCAGCACAGATTGACCAAGAAAGCCAGCTGCAAGGAGGCAAAACAGACTCATCTGCAAAAGGCAGATCAAGATAGAATAATTTGTGGGGAAGCAAATCATTTTAAAAATAAATTATATCATGAAACGTCAAACAATATGGAAATAACACCCTCTGAAGATGTTTAATCAGCTGTCAACAGACTGTTACAGCTTGCAGATAGTAAGGAAACATGGATCCAACAAGAAGGTGAGGGGTTATAAATTACAGGTTGCACAATTGTTGGTAATTCTCCTTCTTATATACCCTAATTAGTAAATCACGACTTTCTGTTTTGCTGGTCTGACACAAATACCTGTTTCCACTGGCCCCTAGGCTGGTCACAAACGCATGTTTATCTTGTCACCACACACAATGAGGAGGATGGTAGAGGCTCAGTTAAACAACTGGTGCACAAAGTCTATAATAATCATTTGAGGCTATTCAATCATTTTTTTAAATGACAAAAAATGTAATCTCAAGGTACTATGCAATGAGCATGGAGTGACGGTGGACAGTTAAGTGCATTGAGTAATTTTCTTTACTGCAATCCCTCCTGTATACTGAGTATGCATATGGTAACAGTAGAAAGGAGAACTCCCCTTTAACAGCAAGAAACCTGCCTCAGGTTCTGCTGTGAGCAGCGATCTGCCACGACTGACTACTACTGCAGAAAACTACCCTGGTTGCTGAAAAGGTTCCTGCAGTGGAAACATACGTTTAGACACAATATCAACCTTCTTACATGGCCATCGGAGTCCCCCGCTTAAATCTTATGGTAAAGGTGTAGTTTTACAGGTTTTCATTCAAGATATGATTCTTATAGGGACAGAAATTTCTGTAATCAAAACTTCATATCTGTTTTTATTTAGGGACTTTTTTGCTCAAGATAAAAGATGAGAATCTACCAAGTGATGTAAGCCATTCTTTTACACAAAGTTTGAGTCAAAAATGCTTATTTTATGATTTTATATTGGAACTAAGACATCTTTTCAGGTGTTTTTTTTTCCTTTTAGGGACTAAGCTAAAGACATAAAGAGGGAGAGAAGAGAAAATATTAGCATAGTTTGATTAGATAAGGCCAAAGCAACCAAAGAAAGCTTTCTTCGATACAAGAATAAATAACAATTTAAGATGTGGCTTTCAACACAGATTAAAAAAAATAATAAAATAATTTTGTTACATTTTTACCTAACAACACACTGCAATGACACAACAAAAAAGATTGGCAGTAGAAAGGAACCCAGACAAAGTGTTAAGGCCACCCCTGATTTGTCAATATCAAAGGTTAACATCTCAATTCTTTGTGATTGGTGGGTGACTTCTGATTGGATCAGCTGGAAGTCACTTGGCAGTGATTGGCTGCCGCACTTTGGACTGTGTCTGAATAAGCAAGTCTGACCTTCTTCAGATAAAGGCTCACTGGGTGAAGAGCTTTAGAAAATCTGTTAATTTCTCGAAAGTCAAACCTATGTTTTCAGCCAGATTCGTAAAGTAAAACTTCTAAAAACAGCTAATAGTAAGGTCTTTATATATCCAAATTTATGACTCTTATCTTAACCACCCAAGCCATACTATCTACTGCATAATGGGACAATCAGGTGGGTATATGGACATCTTCACCGTCAAGTTTCCAAATGACATGACATTTCCCTCACAATAATGTGTCTGTATAGGCAGGATGTTGAGGTTCTGAAGACCTGGTTGAAGACCTCACCCATATATTTTTCTTAACAAATGAAAAGATGCACTACAGGATTGTTCTACGATGGCAAAAAGGTGGCGATGTAACCAGTACTAGGCTAAAGCACAACTTAATTTATAAGCTTAAAAACTGCAAGTTGCTATGACACATTTACTTACCAGCTGTTAGATATTATTATCAAATGACACTTTTGTCTTTGTAATTGAACCCTTCTGGGATCCATTTGGTCCTTTTAGCCACACTTTAAATGTTAATGTTTTTCCTTGGGTTATGCTAATGTGATGAGATGTTTCAAAGGCCAATGATTTGGGCAAAGGTTAAAATCTGCCACCTCCCTTGGCATCACACCATCATAATTTAAAAGTTACAAGAACATAACACACACTTGATCCTTGGCCCAAACTGGTCCCCTTTGATGGCCATTCAAACATCATTATTTGAATATACTTTAATTTAGCCATCACAAAAGATAACACTTGTGACTGCCTTTCTATTCTTAGCCTCTGGGTTGAAATCTGAATTTATTTTTTATTTTTCATTAACTTACACAGGTAACTACTAAAGCACGGGTCTACATTGAGATTGAAAAGCAGTCGCTATTCTGACAGATGGCATAAAATGTAAAATCAATTTTAAAATGAATAAAAACTTCAGAGCTTTGATTAGAGCTAAATCCAATTAAAGAATTTAATTTTAAATGTGAAAGAAATTATATATTTATTTGGTTTTTATAGCACTTTTTCTGCAGACCTGTTTGGGTTTTAAGGGTATAATAGTGAGTTATATTGGGGGGATTTTCTATTGCAGCAGGCATTTGAGATTAGATCAACTGATCATTTAATTTTAGAGAAAAGAATCCAGACTTCTATAAGACTAATATGATTGTTAAACTTTGTGTAACTAAAAGTAAGAATAAAAACTGCCCCACTATGTTCAAGGTAAAATTGGGCTATACTGAGACCGCAAAATAAAGAACTACTTATCTTCTCACAACTAGTGTCTGATAATAAATTAGATCTTGAGGCGTCAGGTTGGGCTTGGAGGACATTTCTTAGCAAAATACATTTACTGAGAGGGACCAAAAAAGGCAAGACACAAATGCCCGACTATGCTTATAGTTGGAGTTGTACGTGTAAAGGTTACAAAGCCAAACGTTGGAAACTCTGTGTGTGTTGTTTGGATCCCTATAGAGGGGGTTGGGTTCATAGTTCTAGGTGATTTTTTTTCTACATTCGGCTTCGGATTCCTCCAGATTCGTGCACAGATCTGTACTTTTTGCAGTGAGCCAGGTTGAAATAAAATCCTCCTTTAATCAACTAAGTCTGTGTCAACAAAGCCTTTCCCTGGGTCATTCTCACATCAGCAGTTTGAAGGTGACCAAACCCCATGCATAACACTATCCAAATAAAGTGTTGTATAATGTCCAGATTCCCCTGTTTTACACAACTTTTCTCTGCATGCAGCTGAATTATTTGACTTTATCTTAAGCAATAAGGCATTTTATTTGCACTGCCTAATTCCAGTGGCAGTGTTTGAAATAACTTTTCGCATTAAAATTGTTCCACATGACATAAGATTTTATCAGTATTGGTTTAAATGAGCATTGGCAGATTCTCAAATTAATGACGGAGGCATGGAAAATCCTGCTTTTGTTCTACAGTGATCTAGAAGTCCTGTGCTCTGTTTGTTGGTAGATATAGTGCAAATGTAAAAACTCAACAGAGTGAGGTGACATTTCCACCCTCTGTTGTGGAAGCATCACATTAACAACCAGACTTTGTAACTTCAATGAAAGTGGTAAAACAAGTAAAGTTATAGTCATTATTTGCTAATCTTTGCATTATGCATTCAGGTTTTAAAATTCAGTTACATCATTTGCATAAAATAGCTGACAAATAGACAATAATTTCAATCATCCATAAGACTAAAAATCCACTTAAGGTATAACAGCATGTAAAAGATCCACAAAAAAGATCAAAATAGAATTTCTAAAACAATCAGAACTGACTCAAAGAAACACAAATTTGCAAAGCTAACTATTTTATGAAACAACCAGCTAAATTGGTTATTTGGATAAACTGGATTTTTGTCTCATACCACAGAAATCCTTCTTATCTGATGTGAAATGTTGCTGAAATGAAGGTGGAACTGGCCAATCCATTTGTCCAGAATAGCATCCTTGATTTTCCAAACTTACACCATTCCATTTATGTTACAACTGGAATGTATTGCAAAACCATTAAGAGATCTTGCAATATTTTATTTGGCACATGGCAACAAATAAGGGGGTGTTTTGCAAATCCTCATGAACCTGAAGCTCCATTTGTATTAGGTAATATTGACTTTAGCAACATGACTTTTGCTGCGCCAAACCACAGCTTTAAATAAACAGTTGAATATGTTTTAAAATGATTTTTCTGGCTTTTCTTTGTGAAATGTTTCTTGTTTTGGCAGATAAATGCGTCTCCAACATAAATAGTGTTCAAATAGGAATAAAGCACATTCAAACATGGTTTGTATTGTAATACTCAAGCAGTGCTGTAATGCTTTGTATTATATTTGTCAAGGAATGGGTTTGGGTCGGACCAGCTTGCAGAGAGACACTCGGGAGCCATGAGGTAAGGTTTTGTTCCATGTTTATTTTCCAAATGCTCAGCAGTAGTGCAGGAAACAGTAGGCAAGACGAGCAGAACTTACAGGAGCAGAAGGCAGGTAACTGGCTGGAGCTCGACAGGCGGTTAGAAGAGAGACGCGGCGACAGCGGACAAGTGAAACCGGGGAGTATATATACAGGGGAAGTAAATGATTGCAAGTGCGCAGGCCAGGTGAAGGGAACTTAGGGAATTAGGCTGCTGTGGATACTGACAGGGCTGGAAGCTGGGAACACAGACATGGGAACACAGTAAACTAAAAACGAACCTATAACTGAAGCAAATCTGCAAGTAAATAAATCAAGGAAGCTAGGAAGGATAATAAATAAAACCTAAAGTAGAAACTAAAGGGGGGAAACTAAACCTCGAGGCCATGGGGAGAACTAGACTCAGGAAAAACTACCTGGGTAACAATAACAGAAGGGATCTAAGGCCAAAGGGGAAAGGGAACTAATAAACTAGAATAATGCCGCAAGAATAAATAAACCTAACAAACAATGAACAAGCACAGAAACTAAACAAAAAAAAAAACAAAGAAGGAAAAGAAACAAAGAGAACTGTACTAATAATAAACCGGGAAGGGAGAAAATAAACGTGAAGAACTAAGCGAGAGAAAACTATATTAGAAGCGAGGCTGGGGAAGAATAACTAAAATTAAGGGGAACAAGCAACTGGGTAAATCATAACAAAAAGGGGTCTAAAGCCAGGAGGAAGAAACTAACAAAACTTAGCACAACGCAGGAGTAAATAAACCTAAATAAACTGCTCGATCAAAAACACACAAAACCAAAACAAAGTCCAAAATGGCAGATCCTGACAATATTGTAAGATAATATTTGAACCAGCTGTTTCAAGGAACAAAATGCAAACTTTAAATGCAAAATTTAAACCGCAGCCACGCATCAAAGACCTGCAACGTGTACAAAAAAGCAGCAGGATAACAAAACGAGCACTTTTGGCAGTTGTTTAGAATTCTCCACATATATTAGATCTACAACCAAAGAGGGCTGCTTTTTTGAATGATGACAATTAGCTGCTTGTGTTGCCCTTTACGAACAAATTTTGCCTGATGTACAAAGGTGATGAAAAAGTCAGTTAATCAGTTTATTTATTCTTTTGTACCACAAGAGCCAACTGGAAAGTGGGCAATAATCAAAACATTATCACAGTATAAAAATGTAAATCTAGTGAACTAAACCCTGAGGGGAGAAAAACAGCCAATACTTCAAATGGGTGGAAAACGTGGCTACTTTTGTTGTCTAAACTGATTTGTATGGATGTGAAATTCCATTATGTGGAAATTTGGGTCAGGCCTCTGTTTTCTCATTTATCAGCACACTAAAGTACACAGGCGCCCTCACATTAGGAAACCTGAGCAAACTGTGGTATTTTATCTCTTGGCTAGCTCCAGTTGGCTCTGCTATAAAAGCCACAGCCCCCTGACGGAAAGTCTGCTCTGTCCTTCAGGTCAGGAGACCCCACAGTCCACCAGCATGAAGCCTCTCCTCCTTGTGGCGCTACTCGGATGTCTCGGTAAAAGACTTCTACATCATCAAAAATTATCATTTAATTTTAGGCTGACTAATCCATACTGATATATTTCTTTATTTAAAGCCGCCGTGTCTGCGGCCCCGGCTGGGAAAGTAAAATGGTGTGTAAAGTCGGACCAAGAATTGCGGAAGTGCATGGATCTTGCAGCTGCAGCTCCTGC
This sequence comes from Crenichthys baileyi, assembly GCA_036173005.1. Classification (NCBI taxonomy): domain Eukaryota; kingdom Metazoa; phylum Chordata; class Actinopteri; order Cyprinodontiformes; family Goodeidae; genus Crenichthys; species Crenichthys baileyi. The sequence continues at coordinate 161,318 of JAHHUM010001193.1, read as the reverse complement.
TTTCTCCTGCTTGAAAAAGGAAAACACCCTTGAGTGCATTATTGCAATCAAGGTGAGGATATTACCCTCATTTAATGCAATTTTGTTTCTAGTTAACGTGTAATTACAATCAGTAGTTTCTGTCGAAACTATCCAGATTGTTTCTTTACAGAAAACAATGGTCGCTTTAAAATCCAAACCTTATCAATGTGCTCCCCTGTACAATTGATGATGTTTTCTTTTTTTTTTTGTTGTGCTACTAAAATATGATTCTGACACTTGTTGGAGATAGCTGAACATCTTCCATAGGCTGCTAACGGCTGATGACATAGCAGGGTGAAGACTATAAGACTTACAGTTTGTGTTATCCAGGGGTAGCAGGGAGTGCTAAACATGTTTTATTCCCAAATAAAATGTATGAATGAGGCAAAAACAAGACAATACAACAAAGTCTCAGGGACAAAGCTTGGATTTGTAAATTCAAAATCTACTAACAAATATTACAATAAAATCCAAATTATCCAAAGAGCTAAAATTAGGAATAAGATGATTAAAATGATAAATACAAATTTTCTTACAACATATCAATTGACCATTTTTTATTTGGATAACACAGAGTGCCACACAGATGTAAAAAATACATACTGGCAATGAAAAAAACAAAAGGGAAATAAATTAAACAGTTATAGGAAATGAGGAACTAAGAAAATTTAAATATGTAGTGAGGAAACACCTGAAATAAAAACTACTAAATACAATAAAATTCTTAAAAGCCTAAACCATAGAATAAACACTGAAATACAAAAAGCCAATTATTTGTAATAAAATATAAAATAAGGGCAAATGCAATAAAATCACATAGATAATTTACATATAATTTTTTTAAATAAATGAAATTAATTTTTAAAAATAAACCCCAAAGCTTTCAAGCAAGAAGAATAAAGGTGCTATTTCCATACAAATCTCATTACATCATGAAAACTGTTGTTGAGTAAACAATAAAATAGATATTCTTAAAATAACAGTTAGTTACTGGAAACAATAATCCAGTATCGCCTGTAGCCTATTTCAATTTAACTGTAAAAATCAATTTCAAACTAAGGTGTGGCAGAGCATCCACAATATACAAATAGCAACAGCAAATTGGTTTTACTGTAAAACAAACAATAGCAAATTACAAGCTTATTGTTGAAAGAAATGAATGACAAGAAAGACAATTTATAACTTGGCTGCAAAGTTTTTATCCTGCAATTTTAACAATAATATACTTATACAAAATAAAAGTAAAAGATAAGCAAACTGAAATAAATACATTAATACAACAGGCATCAGTGAAAGTGCATTCTTCCATGAAGAGCTATTATGAGCTGCTGCATAGACTAACAACAGGGTTCAAAATCAATGAAACATTATTACAAAATTTTATAGCTAAACAACACATTAGTCTATTGCCCTTTGTAAATGTATGTAAGTTAAATTATTAAATGAAAGAATAAAAATAACATTATCTAAAACATTATAATGCCATGTTAAGTGGAGCTCACTCAGAAGGTATTTTCAACCTATCGAATCCAACTTAAGGTACATTTTTTCCTCAAAAGGTTTCGCCCAAATTTTGAACAAATTAAAACATGGCCTCATGTTTGAAGCCCATGTATCCAACAAAAAAATCTGGGGATTTCCTGTAGAGTACATAGAAGAAACTGCACAGGAGCTCCGTCACAAATGGCAACGTTAGGGGTCAAAGGATGGGATGGGATTGATCAGGCAAAGCTGGAGGTAACTGGAACCAGTGACCTCAACAGACCATATATTAAAACTCCTGTATATATCTGATCTAGAAGCACGTGACAGTACCCAACATTGGCACTTCCCCTGCTAAACCTTCCAGATAGCTCGCTTAGTTAGCTCACTCTGCTTAGCTTACTCAAGTTAGCACACACCAGTTAGCTCTTGCTCTAGAAAAAAGTTGTAATTAAAAAAATATGTTAACATAATTTTGTTCAATTTGTCCTTAATGCATTTCTTACCATCAGTATTGTTGGCTTCTAACTTACTTCCAAGCCAAAAAGCTATGCTATGCTAATGCTAGCTAGCAAAGCAATTGAAGTAGGAAAGAATTTTTTACTAAGTTAAAGAAAAACAAAAATGATACTTCTTTCATAAAATTTACCTAATCACAAAGCAAATGTGGAAAGCGTAAAGCCTTCCACCAGTTTACTAATCAATGAGATTTCTGTACATGTTTAAAGAGAGATTGAGATTACTGAAAAAAAAAACTAATAGGGTCTTCAAGTTTTCATAGATAGACAGACACACTCCCTGTTTTACACATTGAAACAAAAAGGTCACAAAACATAATAATACAAAACATAATAAACCCGATCTGAGGGGAAAGCCCCAAAGCCAAATATTTCATTTAAGTCGAGTTCTTTTTTTTGTTTTGTCCATATTTCTGTAGCTTTCAGGAAAGTAGAATCTTCCCAGAATGCTCTGAAAATATATAAAACACAATGTATACAGCTCAGAACTGATGGGAATATGGTAGTTTTACAGTGAAAAACACAAGCTTTACAGTGAAAAAATTTACATTGCTTTAACAGTTAAGAACTGTTGCAAACACCATTATTTTACTGTTGAAACAATAAATATTCTTTTTGTGTGTTCAAATGCTTAGTTGAATTGGTAGTCTGATAAAACATACAAATATATATCCATTTAGAGACATTAGACACATTTATTCTAGTGTCGTTTCTGACAGGGTGGTGAAGCAGATGCAATCACAGTAGATGGAGGTGATGTTTACACAGCAGGATTGAACAACTATGACCTTCACCCCATCATTGCTGAGGACTATGGCGATGGTATGCATGCTAATCAGCTGTCTTTGCACATAAATTATGCATGATGAGTGACAGCTTTAATCACTCCTTGTTTTTAATTCCACATATTTAGCTTCGGAAACCTGCTACTACGCTGTGGCCGTGGTGAAGAAGGGAACCGGATTTGGCATCAGAGAACTTGGAGGGAAGAAATCCTGTCACACTGGTTTGGGAAAATCTGCGGGCTGGAACATTCCCATTGGAACTCTGGTTTCAATGAATATCATTCAGTGGGCCGGCATTGAGGACAAACCGGTGGAGGAGGGTAAGTATGCAGCCCTCAGATAAAAGTTAACAAATACCATCTGATTATTTCCATGTACTTTAGATTAAAATGTGGAATGCTGTAACAGGCTTTAAGACCAACATTTTCGAGAAGTTATAGGTGTTTGCTGGAGAAACAAAAATGGAATGAAAATAATGCTGTAAAATAACTGACAAATCAAAATCCTGATTTACAGCATCTTTGACTCTATGGCACTTATTTTACGAACCCATGCATAACGGACGAGTAACAATAGCAAGCTAGTGTTTAGTTTGTTTACACAAAGTGAAGTCATGCCTACATAATTAAGATTTTTTTTCAGAGGCTACTTTAAGTAATTCACCTTCAGCATACAGCTAAATTTGTTTACATTAATCCCAAAAAAGATTAATTTGTTTAAAAAAAAATCCAAATATTCTTATAAGATGATGCTGGAAAACTTAACTGAAAGAAAAGAAAGAAAACGTCTTTTGGCTTCCTGATCACAGTAAATCAGTTTCTGTAATTTTTTCGTAAATCCAGACTAGTTGTTAGCGGAGGCCAAAGCAAACACTTAGTCTGAGAAGGGCCAGGACCCAAGCACACTTATATCATCTTAAATAACTCCAGTGCTTACAACATCATATAAGTTTATGCCAAGGCTATTTTATGAACCTTTAAATGTCGACTTGACAGTATTGCAGATTAATTACACGGGACATGGAAGTAGGCAGTGGTGCGCCATCTTGTGTAAAAGTCGTACTGAAAACCGAACATTTCGTGGGCCAACATAGCAAAAAGTTAGTGGTTCATGAGTTAGTTTTCAAATGACATTTTTGTGATTTGAGTTGTTTTAGGATGGTCAAAGTCTGCCTTGTTCTTGGACCCTCTTGGACTGGCAGTTAGCTTCAGTCTCAGGGACCAGCAATTGTGAATTGCAGATACTGACTGCTTCAGATTTTTTGGTCTAAGAAAGCATGAGTTAGTGCAAAGTAAAGTTTATTCAAAGTCAATTAAAGTAGTGTTATTTGATAAATATTATTAATTAAATATTTTATGTATTTTCAGCGGTGAGCACCTTCTTTCATGCAAGCTGTGTCCCAGGGGCAACAAGAGGCTCCAAGCTGTGCGAACTGTGCAAGGGAGACTGCTCCAGGTCCCAAAAGGAGCCTTACTATGACTACTCTGGAGCATTCCAGTCAGTATTTGCTATTATCTTCACATCTGTCCAATGCCATTTTATTGATATCTGACAGGCTATAAGAATCCTACCTTAGTCTCACATCAGTTGCTTGAATTGTTCCTGCTTAAGTTTCTTCTCTTTCACTTGTTTAACCTTTTAGGTGTCTAGCAGAGGATGCAGGCGAAGTGGCATTTGTGAAGCACCTTACTGTACCCGGTCAGTGTCAGTGTCATATACCTGATTATAATTTTTTTTAATTTTTAAGTTTTTAGTTTTATTGATTATTTTAACATTTTTCCTGTAAATTCAAATACAAACAGAAAGTGACAAGCATATATATATATATATATATATATATATATATATATATATATTATAAGGTTCGGAAAAAAATACTTGTCAGTATTGGAGGCAATCTTAATGCAAGGATAAATGAAGTTGAGATTCTAAAACCAATGGCAACCCCATATCTCAAATCTTGAGATCTATCCTACTAGATGCCAATGCTCACTCCCACAGAGCAGGACATTTCAGAGACCAACACCAGAATTTGGAAGTGCAGGGGATGCAAAGGCCTGGCTTCAGTCCAGAACCCAACCCCAGTGAACACTGGTTTGATCAGCTTGGGCATACTGTTCATGCCAAAGTGAGCAACATAGCAACATTGGCTGATTTGCTGGTTGAGTAATGGTATTCCATCCCACAGCAGTGTGTGACCAGGGAGGTGACCACCATGAGGAGAAGGTGCCAGGCTATTCTGGTTGTTTCCATTTCTTCTACGTACTACTGAGGACCCTTTTATTTAAAAGAATAATTTGCTAAATTCCCAATGCATCTTGTTTATTCCAACTTCTATCATCCAATCCAATAAATGACACGAAACAAAAGTCAACAGCAGAATAAACTGTTTGTCATTGGCAGAGAGGATTTAGGAAGTTTGTCATGGGTACAATCTCAAATCTGCTGTTCAACACACAAATGCAGTTTTCTTACAATTGTGTCACCATTTGAATATAAATAATATAACAAAAGGCTTTTAAGGGACTTATCACCAAGAGGCATTGTTACAACAAAAATAATCAACACAAATTTACTAACTTTCTGTGGGAAGTGTTAATGTGGTTAATGTGGTATTACGGTTAAGATTTCTTCATTTTTCCTCACGTAGATTCTGAGAAGTCCAAATATGAGTTGCTTTGCAAGGATAATACAAGAGCACCCATTGATAGCTATAAAACCTGCCACCTGGCCAGAGTGCCTGCTCATGCTGTTATCACCCGCAAGGACCAAGAGCTGGCTGACTTAATCTGGAATAGTCTCAATGGAGTGCAGGTAAAATTAACACAGCATAAGGAAAAAGTAGAGACTGCCTCATACAGGAGGAAGGAAAACAGGAATATCAGCTTGTGTTTCATCTGACTCAAACTGTGTTCTGTATTTTCATTGTGACTTGGCTTGCTCGCTTTTACTTTTCAGAACTTCAACCTCTTCTCCTCGGAGGCGTACGCCCCTGCCAAGAATCTGATGTTCAAGGATTCAACACAGAGGTTGGTGAAAGTGCCCCCAAACACAGACTCCTTACTGTATCTGGGTGCTGAATACGTGAGCATCGTCCACTCCCTCAGAAAAGGTAAAAGTGGGAAAAACACACTGATAAAAATTATTAGATCCACCCTTTTATCAGTCTCTACATGGTCTTTTTTTACTTCCCTCTTCAGAGCAGATTGCAGGAACTGCATCCTCTGCCATCAGATGGTGCGCTGTGGGCCATGCTGAGACTGAAAAGTGTGACACGTGGAGTATCAACAGCGTGACTGGCGACAGCGCCTCTATTGAGTGCCAAAACGCCCCAAGTGTTGAGGAGTGCTTCAAGAAGATTATGGTAAAACTAGAAAGAAACATGTTCTCTGCTGTTTATAGGAGAATTTGTTTTTTGTTTTCTTTCTAAAGGTACTTTGTTTTAAATGTCCTGCAGCGCAAAGAGGCAGATGCAATGGCAGTGGATGGAGGACAGGTTTACACCGCTGGAAAGTGTGGTCTGGTTCCTGCCATGGTGGAGCAGTATCAGCAAGGTATGATGCCTTTAAATGTACATAAAGCCTGACAGATTGTAGAAACTTTGTGTTTTTGTATAAGCTTTAGGTAATGTTTTCACCTGTCTGTCTCTCCACAGAACAGTGTGGCTCTTCTCCAGGTACTGCAACTATCTCTGTTTTGTAGTTTTAAGACACAATTTTGACATGTAGTTTCAGTGTAGTGTCTGTAACTGTTTCAGAATGTAGGTATGCCTGGTTAGTGTCGATGAACTCAGAACAATTTTGAGGGAAAATGGATTAGATGTTTAGAGTGCCTTACAAAAGCATAGGGAAGGTTGTTTCAAATTTTGTCAAGGTATAATTAGCAAATTTCAGTGTTTTATTTGGGATTTTACCAGCACAGTTGTGAAGTGGAAAGTAAAGGATTCATGTTTTTATAATTTCTTTTAGAAATAAAAATCTGAAAAGTGTGGCATGCAACTCCGAATCAAAAGTTTATTGAGCCTCCTTTCCCTGGAGTTACAGCTTTTAAGCATGTCCTTACTAGTTTTACACATCTAGAGACTGATTTTGTGTGCATTCCTCTTTGCAGAGTAGCTCTAGCTCAGTCATATAGAATAAGGAGCATCTGGGAACACCTTTGGTTGTCCTGCTGGAAGGCAAACCTCTCATAGGTCAACCAGCCTTGTGCCTCTAACAGTTTGTGTTTCTTGACCGACTCTAACCAGCTTCCATGTCCCTGCTGAAGAAACCCCTCAGCATAATGCTGCCACCACTATGTTTTTACTGTGGGGATGCAAGATGATATGTTCGCCTACAATAATGGTGGAGTGATGTGCAGTGTTAGACTAAAAAGTTCAATGCTGGTCTAATCTGACTAGAGGATCTTCTGATCTTTGCTGAGTCTTCTCCACAGGTCGAGACATACATTAAACTGAACTTTTTATTGATTTCTTTTACCAGTGGCATTATTCATGTCCCTCTTGAATTATGTCACTGAATACATATACTCACCACACTTCTTAGATATTTGTTTGTAAAAAAAAATACTGTATATATTTATATATAATAATTTCCTTTCACTTCCTAATCATGCAACTTTGTGTTGGTTTAGCACATCATATCTTACTACATTACAAAAAACAATATATCACAAAAAAAAAACTGTGCATAAAAGAAACTTTTCTCAGACTGTTAGCTTATTTGAGGAGGTCATTTAAATGATCTAATAAAATGTTTCCTAAACTTGCCAGCTTTAAGCTAAGCCATTATTGTTTTCACTTTTAAAACAATATTTTCAGATTTTCTTGCTGTAACCCCTTTACTTCTGATTTCACAGCCACAGCCTCCTCTTACTACGCTGTCGCTGTGGTAAAGAAGTCTTCGGGGGTGACCTGGGCGAACCTGAAGGGAAAGAAATCCTGCCACACAGGCATTGGCAGGACAGCTGGCTGGAATATCCCCATGGGTCGCATCCATTCCCAGACTAATGACTGCAACTTTGGTAAGTGATGGACCGTTTAATTTAAAAAGCAAATACAATATAGAATGATTAGATAAAATTTAAATACACAGGTACAAAATTTGCTCCTATTACAAGACAACTCAGTGGATGAATTGCATAAAATGACATATTTTTGGTTTCTTTGAAGGCTTAAAATGAGCCATCTTTTAAAAGGAGGCTTTCAGTCCCTCTAAAGGATGATGCTCTGCTTCTCCAACAGGTAATTTCTTCAGCAGCGGTTGTGCCCCCGGAGCTAAACTCGACTCTCCATTCTGCCGTGAGTGTAAAGGCAGTGGCAAAGCCGTGGGAGATGAGGCCAAGTGCAAACCCAGTGCCGACGAGCAGTACTACGGTTATGCTGGAGCTTTCAGGTACCTTAAGATGCAACAGTGACTATGTACAGAGGGGTTGGACAATGAAACTGAAACACCTGGTTTTAGACCACAATAATTTATTAGTATGGTGTAGGGCCTCCTTTTGCGGCCAATACAGCGTCAATTCGTCTTGGGAATGACATATACAAGTCCTGCAGAGTGGTCAGAGGGATTTTAAGCCATTCTTCTTGCAGGATAGTGGCCAGGTCACTACTTGATCCTGGTGGAGGAAACCGTTTCCTGACTCGCTCTTCCAAAACACCCCAAAGTGGCTCAATAATATTTGGATCTGGTGACTGTGCAGGCCATGGGAGATGTTCAACTTCACTTTCATGTTCATCAAACCAATCTTTCACTAGTCTTGCTGTGTGTATTGGTGCATTGTCATCCTGATACACAGCACCGCCTTCAGGATACAATGTTTGAACCATTGGATGCACATGGTCCTCAAGAATGGTTCAGTAGTCCTTGGCAGTGACGCGCCCATCTAGCACAAGTATTAGGCCAAGGGAATGCCATGATTTGGCAGCCCAAACCGTCACTGATCCACCCCCATACTTCACTCTGGGCATGAAACAGTCTGGGTGGTACGCTTCTTTGGGGCTTCTCCACACCGTAACTCTCTCGGATGTGGGGAAAACAGTAAAGGTGGACTCATCAGAGAACAATACATGTTTCACATTGTCCACAGCCTAAGATTTGTGCTCCTTGCACCATTGAAACCGACGTTTGGCATTGGCATGAGTGACCAAAGGTTTGGCTATAGCAGCCCGGCCGTGTATATTGACCCTGTGGAGCTCCTGACGGACAGTTCTGGTGGAAACAGGAGAGTTGAGGTTAACATTTAATTCTGCCGTGATTTGGGCAGCCGTGGTTTTATGTTTTTTGGATACAATCCGGGTTAGCACCCGAACCTCCCTTTCAGACAGCTTCCTCTTGCGTCCACAGTTAATCCTGTTGGATGTGGTTCATCCTTCTTGGTGGTATGCTGACATTACCCTGGATACCATGGCTCTTGATACATCACAAAGATTTGCTGTCTTGGTCACAGATGCGCCAGCAAGACGTGCACCAACAATTTGTCCTCTTTTGAACTCTGGTATGTCACCCATAATGTTGTGTGCATTTCAATATTTTGAGAAAATCTGTGCTCTTACCCTGCTAATCGAACCTTCACACTCTGCTCTTACTGGTGCAATGTGCAGTCGATGAAGACTGGCTACCAGGCTGGTCCAGTTTAGCCATGAAACCTCCCACACTAAAATGACAGGTGTTTCAGTTTCATTGTCTAACCCCTGTATAACAGTCTATGTCTTTGGTTTTTTTTTTGCCAATCCTCTCTGAGATTTGGTCATTTGATGTACTCTAGTTGTTTAAAAAATACACTTCAAGTTTAGAAAGCCTTGTAGAGAATGCCATACATGACAGAACCACACTAAGTATTTCCACTGACCTTTTTGAAATCTCTCTTTCGGAAAGTATTAATTTAGTGTAACATCATATATGGCTCATTGTTGCAGATGTCTGGTTGAGGGTGCTGGTGATGTTGCCTTTATTAAACACTCAACTGTTGAAGAAAACAGTAATGGTAAGAGAAATAAGCTGACCTGATTTTACATTATCACTTTGCTGAATTGTTAGTTGGAAAACTTCGACATCTCTTTGATCTATGTCTAATTTTTTCTCATCAAAGGTAACGGTCCACAATGGGCTAGTGGTGTGAATTCTGCCGACTACCAGCTGATCTGCCCTGGAAAGGATCCGGTGCCAGTCAATGAATTTGCTTCTTGCCACTTGGCTATTGTCCCAGCACACGCTGTGGTAACACGCCCTGAGATTCGTGACAACGTGGTCCGCATCCTCCAGGACCAGCAGGTCAGTGATAAACTTTTTGGGCAATATGAGCAAAACAAATAATAGAATGGATAAAGAATATTCACAGAACAGTTTATGATTGTAGCATACTCAGTTAAAAAAAAAATTTGTTATCACTTGCTTTTTATAGATTCTTCATTTTTATTAGGCACTATAATATGCATTCTGCATTTTGCTTGTGTCGTACCAAAAAAGATTCAATCGTTAATTCAAAGCAAAATTAAAACTATTAATTAGTTTTTAAAAATACCTGCCTAAGAATTCTCTGAAAATTTGCAAATAAAGATGTTATTCTGTTTGATCATGGTAAAATTAAAATCAAATTAGGTGTTTTAATGTCATATGGAGCCCTATATTAACCACTTTGCCTTCACATCTGGATATGAATATATTTCTTACCATCTATTTTTAGCATTTTGAAAGTTTAATCAGAGCATATATTAGTATTGAAGGACAATGTTATCTATCCTCAGTGGTTGTTTGACTTTGCTTGAAGCAGAATATTGTTTACAAAGCCTAATTAATGCTCTCTTGCCAGCGATTCAAATACAAAGTCCGTTGTAATACAAAGTTAATCAGAAAGTACTGTCCTTAACAACTGTGAATACAAAAACCTAATTATGTACTTTCTTTGCAGACCAAGTTCGGAGTCAGTGGCAGTGATTCCACATTTAAAATGTTCCAATCCAGCAATGGAAAGAACCTCCTCTTCAAGGACTCCACCAAATGTCTCCAGGAAATTCCAGCTGGAAGATCTTATGAGCAGGTTTTGGGACCAGAGTACATGTCCGCCATATCCTCGCTCAGAAAATGCCATGACTCTGCTTCAGGTTTGTGCTATTCTAAGTTACATCAAAATGAGTAAAATTACAGTTTATTAACAAAAATGTATCGTTTGTGGCACCCATCTGTGCTCAGCATTTTAAAATATATGTTTTCTAAAATGTTACAATGTTTTCTTTCCTTCCTCCAGATCTGGAGAAATCGTGCACTTTCCATACCTGCCAGCAACCCTAAAAGTGTCATGGAGAGATTTCCACCTAAGTTGGCCATCAGTGATTCAACTACACTTCCTACACTCACCTTCCAAATTACATTGCTTTGTTCAAACCTGCTGCCTGTTTTTTATACACAAACAGCAAAGAAATATTACGAGCCTCAAATCAATAATCATGTGACCACATTGTTTTAGTTATTGTTACTCTGCTGAGAAAAAATATCACACTTCCAACATTATCAGATCAACTTTGCTTTGTTCAGTGCCTTACTTTTCCCAAATAAAGCATCTCAAGACTTTTTTTGTGGATAGCGTGGTCTCTGTTTTTACACTGCTATATATTATCTCATTATTGACTCAAATATGCATACTTTCAGTAATATTTGGTTGAATGTTCCTTAGTAAGTCTCACCTCGATCACAAGCTTTTTGAACTCATCAAAAAGCCTCTGTTATATTTCCTGTCGCACTCCTTTTGGTAGAATTAAAAGAGGTAGTTAGCATTAGTACTGACCCATTTTGAACAGAACTATTCCCATGGTTTCCCAAGCTTTGGGAAAGCCACTCCAGAGGATAACTGTTAGACAGCTTTATCTATACCAAGACTAAATGTTATGTATTTCAGGTGATTGTCCAGTTGGAACACCCAAACTGTGTCCATGTTTCAACCTTGTAGCTGTTGGGTGTAAGTGAAGTTGAAGAAAAAATTACACCCAATTCCACTAGTAGGGAAACACGGATGCTACTTCCACCATCCTTTATAATTGGTTGTTCCTAGTTTTGAACGTCTTACCTTATATCCTCAAAATGGCAACATTTTTGTCATGTTTCATCATAAAACATTTCTCCAGAAGGCAATTGGTTCGGTAAAATGTTTTTTTTGTTGCTTTTATTTATTTTTTTACTTCTTCATCATGTTTATTTAATTAGAATGCAACTTCAATACATATCTGGTCAGTCACAACGTGATAAATTGCTGCATTAGACATCAATATAGATAAACAAATTATTTCAATCAACATGGATCCGCCCGTGTTTACAATAATACACAAAATATGCTACAGTCCAAGTCAAAATTCAGTCCCATAACTTCAAATGTTTTTTTTTTTTTCAATTTTTGCAGAAAAACATCCACCCTTCTATCAGGATATCCTAGTTTTATCTGAACAAGAAAGTCCAGAATTATTGACTTCCATCTGAAGATGGAAGGGGGCTCGTGCCTGACCGACTTCATCATAATAGTCTTGCCAGCGTTAGAAGCGTTTGAATAACTTCTTTTTGCTGTATCAAACAGTCTGGTACACTTCCACGCAAACATATTAGTGGATCAACTGGCACATGTAGACTTATCGCTTTGCTGATGTTAACAAATACTGACCTCCAGAAAGTCTGAATGACTTCTTGTTCCAATTTGAAACTTACATTTATGGCAGTTTGAGGAAACTCCCCTTTTATACTAACTGTAAATAAATGATGAAATATAAACATTATACAATATGTTAAACTGTAATTCCATATATCAATTACTTATTGAGATTCTGGAGGGCAGCAGTAACAGTTTATCCCAAACGTCATCCTGTATTTCACATTTAAGTAAAGTGCTCCAGGATTTTCTCAACCATGCACTTTTATCTAAGGTCAAACTATATATCTCAGCATACGTTTTGATAAGTGTTTGTGCTCTCTGTGGTCTAAAAAAAACTTTTCTAATAGACCCGGCGTTCTTAAACACAAAATGCCCGATCTGCAGGTGTTTGTAGAAATCCTTATTTCACAGTTGATATTGAGATTTCAGGGTTTTAAAGCTTTTAAAGCTTCTGTTATCAGATAAATCATATATTCATTTCATGCCTGATCTCTGCCAACTTGTGAAGTTTAAACCCACATTTTGCGATGAGAGTTCTGGGTCATCTAATGTCAATAAAATAATAAATGTGCTACCTTTAAAATTTGTCCTCAGTTTCTCAGATGCCCATATTACATTTTTTATCAGGAAATTATCTTTAACTATAGAGGGTAATTCAGTTGGGCGTTTCCCTAACAGGTTTAATGGGGAAAAGGGGTTTTGTATATTACTAACTCCAACTCTAGCCAGGGACATTGTGACTGTACATTAGCCCAGGAGGAGAGTATTCTGGCCTGAATTTGGCAAACTCCATCCGCCCTGTTCCTTCAGCTATGGCAGAAAACCCAGTTTGACCTTAGGCTTCCTACTTCCCAAAATAAATTCTGATAATAAACTTTGATGTCTTCTGGTTTTAAAATCACAAACAGCATAGATATGGGATATATTATTTTTGGGAGTACAGACATCTTAAGGTTAATTCTGAAAATATATTGGAATATCAATTCATCTAGTTAGACTTTCTTTCAGTTCTTTTATCAAATATGTAATACTATTTAGATATATTTGGCCAATTTTATGTGTGATTTTAACTTCCAGATATACAAATCCTGCTGGGGCCCAGTGGAAGGGCTTAACATATATACAGGGGTTGGACAATGAAACTGAAACACCTGTCATTTTAGTGTGGGAGGTTTCATGGCTAAATTGGACCAGCCTGGTAGCCAGTCTTCATTGATTGCACATTGCACCAGTAAGAGCAGAGTGTGAAGGTTCGATTAGCAGGGTAAGAGCACAGATTTTCTCAAAATATTGAAATGCACACAACATTATGGGTGACATACCAGAGTTCAAAAGAGGACAAATTGTTGGTGCACGTCTTGCTGGCGCATCTGTGACCAAGACAGCAAGTCTTTGTGATGTATCAAGAGCCACGGTATCCAGGGTAATGTCAGCATACCACCAAGAAGGACGAACCACATCCAACAGGATTAACTGTGGACGCAAGAGGAAGCTGTCTGAAAGGGAGGTTCGGGTGCTAACCCGGATTGTATCCAAAAAACATAAAACCACGGCTGCCCAAATCACGGCAGAATTAAATGTGCACCTCAACTCTCCTGTTTCCACCAGAACTGTCCGTCGGGAGGTCCACAGGGTCAATATACACGGCCGGGCTGCTATAGCCAAACCTTTGGTCACTCATGCCAATGCCAAACGTCGGTTTCAATGGTGCAAGGAGCACAAATCTTAGGCTGTGGACAATGTGAAACATGTATTGTTCTCTGATGAGTCCACCTTTACTGTTTTCCCCACATCCGAGAGAGTTACGGTGTGGAGAAGCCCCAAAGAAGCGTACCACCCAGACTGTTTCATGCCCAGAGTGAAGTATGGGGGTGGATCAGTGACGGTTTGGGCTGCCAAATCATGGCATTCCCTTGGCCTAATACTTGTGCTAGATGGGCGCGTCACTGCCAAGGACTACTGAACCATTCTTGAGGACCATGTGCATCCAATGGTTCAAACATTGTATCCTGAAGGCGGTGCTGTGTATCAGGATGACAATGCACCAATACACACAGCAAGACTGGTGAAAGATTGGTTTGATGAACATGAAAGTGAAGTTGAACATCTCCCATGGCCTGCACAGTCACCAGATCCAAATATTATTGAGCCACTTTGGGGTGTTTTGGAAGAGCGAGTCAGGAAACGTTTTCCTCCACCAGTATCACGTAGTGACCTGGCCACTATCCTGCAAGAAGAATGGCTTAAAATCCCTCTGACCACTGTGCAGGACTTGTATATGTCATTCCCAAGACGAATTGACGCTGTATTGGCCGCAAAAGGAGGCCCTACACCATACTAATAAATTATTGTGCTCTAAAACCAGGTGTTTCAGATTCATTGTCCAACCCCTGTAGGTTCAGTAGGAGAGGTGCAAATTTTAATTGAGTTTGAATATACTGATTTTGAAACAAGATCCACAATTTTGAGATTCAGCCTTATAGTCCTTGACCAAGTAAAATTTCCTTCGCTGTCACACTGTGACACTGACATTTGGGTTGTATCAGTTTGTGGTTTGTTCCTAAATATTCTGACAAATTCCCTTTCAGCTGAGGGGGACATTTTGCATCTTCTTCCAGACAATGGCAAAGTTTTGACACAATCATATACTTGTACATACACACAGCAGTTTAAATTGACAGTCTTAGTGCCTCCAGTTGTTTAGAAATGGCTCAAAAAAATCTTACCATTCTCTAATTTTCTGACCAGCAAAGGCTAGAGCTCTAAGCTTCACCCAAGGCTAGGCTCACTGAACCTGGCTGGGTGCGGGAATACATCCTGGGTTTGCTGACCGACCCAGACTAGAGGTCAAGACTTTACCCAGGCTTTTCTGAGTAATTATTTGTCTAATGAGTCCTGTCAAACACATCCTGGCAAACAGAAACTGTCTGCTGAGAGGTTATTAGGCTTTGGCTTTGTGAAGTTAAAATACATTCTAGAAACTCTCTGCAACTTCTAAAAAGATTTAAGTAAATGCATGTACACTGTATTGCCAAAGGTCACCCTTCAATTAATTCAATTCAGGTGTTCCAATCAATTCAATGTCCTCAGGTTAATAAAATCCAGCTGGTAGGCATGCAAAATTGCCTCTACAAACCTTTGTGAATGAATGGGCCACTCTCAGGAGCTCAGTGAACTACATAGTGGTCCCTTGATAGGATGCCACCTGTGCAATTAGTTCAGTGCTGAAATTTACTTACTATTGAATGATAAACAACCAACTCTTGGTGTATTATAACATGACATTAGTTGTATGCAACAAAGTGGAAGACCACATAGAGTTGGAGTGCTGTCAGTGGATTATGGTTATGGGTTACTTCAGGAGTTGGACCCGACCTGTTACAGTGAAAGGAACCGTTAATGCTGCAGTATACCAAGTATACCCCTTCCTGTTCCAACATGATTGCACACTACAGCACAAAGCAAATAATAGGGAAATGTTCAGAGGGAAAATGTAAACATAAACAAAACTGGAATTAGATGCAATAATAAACAGAAAAACAAACTCTTTGTTTGAATTCTGAATCATTGTGTTTTTATTATTTATAGTTTTTTTGTAGTTTACTTATTTTTGCAGTTTCAGTCCTCCACAGTTCAGTTACTTCAGTAATTTAATGACTCCTCGTGGGACTTCGGTAAGTTTCTTTATCTCTTTGTCTCATTTAATAACTTAATATTATAATTAATCTGACTTTACAATAGGATGTGGAGGAAGTAGTTTTTCATAACATACATTTTGTTTTGATTTTTTTTTTAAACAATTTTATGTCCACTCATTATCAAATAATTTATAATGGTAGTTATGCAGTGCATTTATTTTTATTATTATATTTTTAATATTTTGTGGAATTTCTTCTCTGAAATAAATTAGATTTTGATTCTGTTTTTTCCCATAATGTGTCTATAATTCTGCGACATGTTGTGTATCTCTATGGTTATTTGTTGCTTGAAAAGTTTACAAAAAGAAGAGGAAAAAAGAAATAGTCACAGAAAAGAGAAGCAAACTTGTGGATCTTGTGGATTTTTATTCTTCTAGGTACACAACCCATCATGACTTAGACTAAAAAAATGAGTTTTTATACTTTATGCTGTTTACAATGTGAGATGGTTTCATACACTGTATAAAATAAATTTTTTGTTTTATTTTTTTTTATACGCCTGTCGGCATTTTTATTTAATTTAAACCGTCTATGGGTGGTTCTTGTACGTTTCCTCAAATGATTCACGTTCCAGTATCACATGACCAAGGAACCAGCATCAAATTGTAATTTCCCCGGAACTTACCCACGCGACTTGGAGGCGCACCGGTTCCGTAGAGCAGAAACATCGCACTATGGCCTGTCTCTAAGCCGTGTCGTCCGAGCGAGTACAAATCTAACCGGCAATCCGTCACCATCGACGCCTTGATCATGGACCTCCAGTCCAGAGGCTTATTTGGGAGTCATCGCAATTATCAATAGTACTCCCGAAGAAAGATATTATTATATTTTTTACCAGTGTCACTTTTGAACATCCTGGGATTTAAACCGAAGTGACATCAGTAGCACTCACCCCATCTGCCGGTTAGCCAACTAGTTCGCTAAAGTCAGTAACCAAGAAGCGCTTCACTCGTCTGTTGGAGCAAGGACAAGCAAACAAAACTTTCATTAACAGAAGACTGACCAAAGGCTGATACCTCAAGTTCCTAATTTACAACACTGTCCCCGTTGATACCTGGTAAGAAATTAGGCCGGTTAGCCTTGTTGACGCTAGCTTAAGGTGCATTCGAGCTAGGTATTAGTTTTGTCAAAGGCATGCAAGTTGAACAGGCCTTGCCGGCTGTCAGTCCACACGCTTGGATAACAAGCAGACGAATTGTGCTTTATTTGACCAAAAACTCTTAGAATCAGCTCAATGTAACAGTTTCACATTTGTTTACTGGGTGTTTATACTTGAGGCTGCTGTTAACGATGTTTAGTGGAAGTTATTCTGACGTTAGCTTAAATGACAGTTGGTGGCTAATCATCGGTCTCCGTTGTCATCACTAGTTACTTCTTACCTCGTTTTGGTTTAAAATATTTTGTATTGTGTGCTTAGACGGCGCCTTTATTGTGAAGCTGTAATTTTACTAAGTTACCTTTTGAAATTAATATCTGCTAAGGACACGAGTGAATGACAGATTGGATGGGTTCGTTTGATCGTGGAGCCTGTTGGGCCTGTGTTTTAATTTGCTAATTTCACCGGCAGAGCTAATCTGCTAGCTGACATTAACCAACAATAGCCCCACCGTAATTAGAGCGTGTCAATGCTTTGCTGGGGAACAATATGTTTCCCTTTCTCGCATTTTCCGAGAAAACGTGTTTTCCGTTAGCAGTAGCTACCAAATTGAACACCATGTACTCCGAGGTTAAATGCAGACTGAGCCACGTAGCGTAACTACAGAAAATGTCTGTGATAGCGGGACACGTAACGTTAGCACGCAGGCTGGTGGCTACGATTTACGAGCGGCTGCCACGCTAGCGGGTCGGTAGAAATCGTGTAAACCCGCATCTTTGCTAAGTCATGTTAATCTTTTCGTTGAGCACCTGTCATCTTTAATCACGGTCCGCAAACCGGTGATCCATCACTGCAAGCTTCACAACCATATGGTAGCATTGCGTCTTGAAGCCGTAAAGCATGGCACTAGCTAGCAGCTAACGATGGTTCCTGTGTCAGAATGTCACATTTGTTTGAGACATCGGTTTTCCTACATGTAGCTGTTAGGTGGTATTTAATTCAGAAATTAGCTTTTGTTTTATGTTTAACAGCAAACTCGCTGCCGTTAATGGCGTCAATATCAACTTGCGTGTGCAGCATGTTTGCTCACATGGACCCAGCACAACACAGTTAACACAGTGAATGCACTTTGACCTGAGGTATCCATTTTCTTAAACTTACTGAAAATTAGAACTGTCTGAGCTATTTCCCGCCAGCTAAATATAATGTCTTTAAACCAGTAGCGCCACCCATTTGTGTTCTTCCCCGGGTATTGCTTCATGGCCCAATTTATTATTTGTGAAAATTTGGATGGAAAAAAAACCCTTAACTTGTTTATGAAATTTCTTTGAATTTAACTGCTGTTTATGCTTTATGCTTTGAACACGCAATATGTGTGGGAGGAGGTGATGGTGGTTTTATCTTGGGCGAAGCCCACAGACCACACCCTCTCCGGCTAATGGTGGTGCCACACTTGGATGCGTCCATGCAGTGGTGTTCCTACCCAGCATTGCTACAAATATATTAAGACATCATATGTTGCACCGCTGCCTTGGATTATTTAGTTATAGACATTTTAGTTTTAATAATATGTTGTATAAAATGACTGGAAACCTTTTTAAACACATGATTTAGATGGACAATTACTTATCATTTCTTGTTTTGTTTTGTTCTTCCTCTGAAAGGCTGGCAACACACAGCCACCCTAATGCAGAACTATAAAAGAACGTGAAATGAACAAACCACCACAACCTATAACGGGACCCACCTCTGTCCCAAACCCTTCCCCATCCCCAGGACTAACACAGGTGAGGCCTACTTTCTGGGTATCAATTGATTGGGTAGATTGGGGTTCTGTAATGGTTTTTCTTTTTTGTCCTCTCAAGGCTGCGTACGGCCCCGGACAGCCACCTGCTCTTGTTTTTGCCACCCCTCCGCCTCCACAAATGAATTCTGCACAGCAGCCGAGACAGGTATTCTTTCACGTTTCTTAGGTTTTGGGATTAAATGAGTGCTTTGTTGGATGTCTTTCCCGCTCTTTCACTTGGATTTCTGTCGTGCTCCTTCTGCTACAATGCTTTGGGTCAGTGTCTGTGTAAAAGCCTTGAATGTCTGTCGTGACCTCTTAACTCTTCTCTGCTGTCCTCCCAGTTTGCTACAGGGCCTCGTACTTTACACCAACAGGTACTAACTCTTCTCACTTTGTTCCTTTTATCCCTTCTGTGCCATTAGTATAATGCATGATCTCACAACCACATTTTCAGAGATTGGACAAAATCTTTGCTTGTAGTCTTTTCCTCCGGCTCCCATTTCATTCTTAAAATATATTTATTCTAACCCGAGTTCATCATTCTTCAATAGGGTAGCAAAGTCCCATGAATTATATTAATTACCATCCACAAAACCGTTTTTTACTAACCACCTGTGTCCATACAGTGTTCCTAAAACTAGCATAAGCATTAAAAGCATGGTCATTCAGTTTAGTTTAAAGTGAACAGTGAATTGTTTCACCATTATTTTATTTACCTTAATGTAACTAGAAGTATAAAAAAACAATTATTTGTACATCAAGAATGTTTTCAATCGCAAAATATTCAGTAGTACCAGCATAAAACCTTGCAGCACCAATACGATACATTTCAGTGCAATATTTTCTCATTTCAATTCTGAAGAAACTTTATCAGCAACCCTGGCAATTTAAAGGATCGCCAAACTGCCCTATTAGTTAAAATGAAAACATTTTGAGATGTTGAGCTCTGATTAAAAGAAGTAGCAAAAGGTAAACAGAAACCAAGTTACAAAATCCGCTGATTTTGTTTAGTCTTTCAAATTAGGCGACAGTTTGATATCGATGCAAGTTTTGTTTTGCGAAACCAAAACACGTAAGATAAATATTAGTGTTTGGGATTTCCGCTTTAATAACGGTTTATAGGTTGACACATAAATATGTACAGTAAAACCTCATACATTTTGTTCTTTATGTAAATCAAGTTCACCTCACACTCTTTGTGTTCAGTATATGTGAAATTAGTAATTCTGATATCCCGTACATTGCTGTTGCATTTATTGACCTTTGTTGTCATTCCAGTGCCTTTTGCAGGGCAGTTAGTCCATCTTTCTTTAAGCGTGCATCTCTGCCTGGATGGTTAGTCATAATGTCCTCTCACTTTCAGGGTTTAAGTATCTGCCAGGAATAGTAAAATAATCCAAATTCAGGATCCACAGAAGGAGTGCCTCATGCAAAACAACTTTTGCAGTTCCTGTACCCTATACACGATCCAAACATTTTGTCTGGAGTGGGTCCGTACTGCGAAGCTAGGAGTTTGGTTTAATAACCTGGTTCCGGTGTGTGTCACTGAAGAGTTTCAGTTTGATTGTGTGCGGGGTTTTCAGTTATCTATTCTACTATCACAGAAGCTCAAAAGCGTTAGGATCAGGAAGTTATGTTCGACTGTATTCCCTGGCTATCTGGTAGTGTTAAACGTGGCTGCTGCTGTGTTTTAATGCTTAAAACGACTGCTTTGCTATCCCAATCCATGTTCTGTCTATCATGACTCCTCTGTGCTGTCTTTTCAAGACTTTAAAGCTGCTCCAATAACAAAGTCTGTAAGTTATTACATTGTTCAGTGGAATTAGGGCTGCAAATATAGCCCAGATGATTCGATAAAAAAAAAAAAAATCATTCAGGCAAAATCTTCGGCCTCGATTCTTTGTTTATTTTATACAAATTTATATTGTTTAACCACGTTTTTCCCACCATGCTGTCCAGTTTTTCACATGGGGATGGTTTTTGCGGTTTCACATGAGATTTTAGACCTGGAGGGGATGCCGTTTTCCACAGGGTTGCATGTGCATCTGTGATTGTTTGAACTGCTCACAGCTTTAGGACAGACTGCTGCCTGTCACAACCCTTGCTTTTTACTTTTTTGCATCAACCCTCCCTCATTGTCTCTAGTCCTCCTTTTCTCCTTAATCTCACTCCCTCTCTTGCTTTCTGCTCATGTGTTGTGCGGCTGAAGGGTGGATACAGAGCATTGCAGGTAACGGCTTTTCTCTTCGTTCCTCCTCTCCTAACTTGGGAAAACTTCAGTGTTACAGGGAAACAAGACTGAATATTAAGTGTAGATTCGATGGTCGGCAACCTCAACTTGATGTAGAAATTAGCAGGTGCTGTGAGTGCATGGCCTCCCTATGAGGTTGTGTGATAGGACACGCACCAACAAAAATACTCCCAATATGTGAATAAATGGGTTACACACAGCATAGTTGGGAAATTTCATGCACACTGAGCAAATGTTTTTTTTTTTTTGCTTTGCTTTGTTTCACATGTCCTCTATTCTCCTTCATTTTTACTCTAGAGTTACTATCAGAATCGAGCCACTATGGCCACCAGTGCTCCTAGGGTGCAGGCTAGCAGTGGCCCTCGACCTGCACCTACCCATGTCTACTCTGCCAGCTCCCAGATGATGATGATCCCCCAGCAGCAGCTGCCTTTCGCTAGCCCTCCTCAGGGCTATTTTATCCCAGGACAGGTTGGTTCATAGAGTTAATTATTAGCTGTCAGCCAGGTTTGTTTTGGTTTGACAGCTGTTCATTTAGCGTCATTTTTAATCATCTACTCACTGTCCACTGTAAAGAAGTGTGTGTGTTCTATCAATATATATTCAGTCATATTTTACATCTATTTTAACAATGCAAAAACTTTCAAGTATTCATAATCAAGAATATAAAACTTAAAAAAAAGAGATTTTAGAACATTATGAAAATGAACTAAAAAATACAATATCTGATGAGGAATCTTAGGACAACTCTGCATTTATTCAATGGAAAATAGCTGAAATCGCAGACAGGTGTATAACGTCAGGTCCTCATGAGCAGAAAATATTTGGCTAGCATTTTAAAGGAGATTTGCCCTGTTTGAACCTCATACACAGTCCGATGTGATCCTGACTGTTAAGGTGATAGTGCATACCATTGGAAGATTAAAGGACTGTCTGCAGAAAGCAGATTGTTGCAGCATCTGAGTCTAACGGATTAAAAGAGGTCTTTAGCTGAAACTGAAATCAGCCAATCCATTGTACAGAAAATATTTTAAGGCCCCTTTTACACTGCAGGCAAATGTGACCCAAAACTAAGTGACCAGACATTTTTAGAACAGCTGTGATCGCTCGGCCCATTTTGGGTTTTTAGCCCAAGTCAGATTTGAGCCACTTCCATATGTGGTCCTCAATTGTAATCTCATTTTTTTTTTAAACGTGGGAACAAGGTGGATTTGATCTGAGTTTGATGTCTCTTTCTATTGACATTTGTCACAACGTTACGCCGGCAGGAAGTGATAGCAGTTAGCTACAAGGATGTCAGCTGCAACAGTACTCGCAGTAGAGGGACGGTGAGACGTTAGACCTCATTAATATCTGGAGTGACCTCTTTTCAATCCAAATTGGAATCCTCCCTGTATCCAAACAGACCTCTGTTGTTGACATGTGCTGCGGGGGAACATAGACAAAGACCATGACTTCTGGAATAACGTTCTTACAGATGAGTCTAAAGTACAATTATTTGGAGACCAAAACAGATGACTTGGTTGATTCAATAAAATAGAGCATTCCAGGAAAAGTAACCTCATGCCAGCTGTCAGACATGTCATTGTGTCATTGTTTGAGGATGGCTTGCAG
Source organism: Crenichthys baileyi (assembly GCA_036173005.1). Classification (NCBI taxonomy): domain Eukaryota; kingdom Metazoa; phylum Chordata; class Actinopteri; order Cyprinodontiformes; family Goodeidae; genus Crenichthys; species Crenichthys baileyi. The sequence continues at coordinate 138,431 of JAHHUM010001193.1, read as the reverse complement.
CAGCACGACCAGGTCAGCTCACCATCATTGAATCTACCATGAATTCTGCCGTCTATCAGAGGGTGCTTGGTGAGACAATTATTAAATTCAATTCAATTCAGTTTATTTATATTGCGCCAATTCACAACACATGTCGTCTCAAGGCACTTCACAAAAGTCAGGTACATGCATTACAATTAATCCAAATCATTGAGCAGTGCAGTCAGATTCTGTTATTTATTCAAATTGGATAAAAAGTTTTTCTATCTAAGGAAACCCAGCAGATTGCATCCAGTCAGTGACTTGCAGCATTCACTCCTCCTGGATGAGCATGTAGAGACAGTGGACAGTCACTGGCGTTGACTTTGCAGCAATCCCTCATACTGAGCATGCATGTAGCGACAGTGGAGAGGAAAAAACTCCCTTTTAACAGGAAGAAACCTCCAGCAGAACCAGGCTCAGTGTGAGCGGCCATCTGCCACGACCGACTGGGGGTTAGAGAGAACAGAGCAGAGACACAAAGAACAAAGAAGCACTGATCCAGGAGTACTTTCTATGGGAGGAAAAGTAAATGTTAATGGATGTAGCTCCTTTAGTCGTTTCACCTAGAAAGAAGGAACAGATAAACTCTGAGCCAGTTTTCAATGTTAGTCTGAAGAGAGCACATAGAGTTAGTTACAGTAAAAGCTCCGCCAGTAGCTATGTCTAGGAGAGAGAAAGGGTTTAAACACTGAAAGACAGGGCCATGTGGATCATCGGTAGAGGGTGAGCACCAAGTTGTTGCCAGCAGAAGCTCGGACGATGCCCCTCTCCAGACAGTTGTCACAGGTAGACACAGAGTCAGGCCAGGTTTTAGCTTCTAGGAAGAGAGAAGATAGAGAACAAAGTTAAAAGCTGAAATAACAGCAAATAATGCAAAATTGAAGAGTAGTGTGAGAAAGTAGCGAAGAGGGTGAAAGTGGTCATTATGTCCTCCAGCAGCCTAAGCCTATAGCAGCATAACTACAGAGATAGCTCAGGATAACCTAAGCCACTCTAACTATAAGCTTTATCAAAAAGGAAAGTTTTAGCCTAGCCTTAAAAGTAGACAGGGTGTCCGCCTCACGGATTAAAACCGGGAGCTGGTTCCACAGGAGAGGAGCCTGATAACTAAAGGATCTGCCTCCCATTCTACTTCTAGAGACTTTAGGAACCACCAGTAAACCTGCAGTCTGAGAACGAAGTGCTCTGTTAGGAACATATGGAACAATCAGCTCTCTGATGTATGATGGAGCTAAATCATTAAGGGCTTTATATGTGAGGAGGATAATCTTAAATTCTAAATTCTAAATAATAATAAAATAAAACCTGAAGATGAACTGAATCCTGCAAATTGAGAATGACCCAAACATTCCAGTAAAGCCAACAGGGATGGGCTTAAAACTGAGAAATTGGAAAGGTCAGAGTCAAATCACTGGTCCTTATCCTTTTGGGATGATTTGAAAGAGGTTGTACATGCAAGAAACCCCTCATACTACATCAACACTGCTGAAAGTGAGAAGTGGGCATCTTACTAAGTTTTTTGAGGTAAAAGGGGGTAACACCAGCTATTAGAGGGACTGGTGTTCCAACCCGTTCCATCAGACATCATCTAAAACACATTTTCTTTGCCTTTTGAGTTAAACAAGTTTAGTGGTTGATTTCTTTTTTTTTTTAATGCAATTAAACCAATTTTTTTTCCTCCAGAATAGATGATCAATATGTGACAGTTTTATGGGAACTAAAATTTTAATGGGGCATCCTAGATTTTTAAAAAATAATTGTCTGTTGAAATAATGTTTTGCAAGCATGGTGTGGATGCTATCGGAAACAAAAACTGCTGTCACAACCATATTTACAGATCATAATTTCTCTTTGGGTTGTCTGTTACGCATAGTATCCAGCACATTATGTTAAAACCCGTTAATACTGTTGTCACAGCCAGATAGAAGTCTTAAGAGTTACTGTTTTATACTATGTGTTGGCTGTAATTTGTCCACAGACATGAACACTACAACACTTAATGGCCAAAGATGCTAAAATTGATTATTTCCCTTTATTTGGTTCAATGGGGATATATCAGACAATATTGCATGTCTTTAATGTTATTTTACAAGTACAATGAAATTGAAAGTGCAATCCTCAAGGTTTAAGGTAATTAAAAAAGAAAACAATTCCAGTAGCATTTAAAAGAAGGACACAATAAATGACTGGACTATGTGTTGGGTGCAGTTATGGCCTGAGCATATTTTAAGCTTCCAAAGAAGGGTGAGCCCATGTAAAAGTAAGATCTGTTAATTTGTTGGTTAGGATCGTGTTGATAACTTGTAACCCAACCCTCAACCCCCAAACACGTCAAATGTCACAACAGCAAGCCTTTTGGCTGACGTTTTCTAAACCGATTCTTACTTTTGTTTCTGCAGTACCGTACTCCATACATGCCTCCTACCCAGCAGTACCCTGTGACCAGCAGCACAGGTTTCTATCCTGGGACTAGCCCTGCAGAATACCCTGCTTATGGTAAGGATTTTACCCTGACCCAACAACAGTAACCAAGCACAACCGTCGGTTTTACCATTGAAGGGGTGTAGTCGCAAACACTAAACCCCCAAAAATGATCTGCAATATAAAGACTGTAATCTAAACCCTTTGTCTTTGCTTTTGTTGTGATTTTGCTTGGTTGCTTTTAAATATTTATAATGCTTCTCTGTGTCATAATACTGCTATAAGTGTTATAGCGCTAGTTGCACGTTGGTCTGGCTTGATTCTGCTTTGGTCTGTTTTCTGCAGTCACCTGACACTTCCTTGTAGGTCCCATGAAATGGGTTTCGAGCTCATGTTTCAGATGTACCTAGCGTACATACACAAGACTGGTTAAGTGGCGTCTAATTTTGTCAGGAATGTAATCTGAAAAATAGTCAGATCGTCGTCTCGTCGTTCTCATTCTCGTCGTCTTCCGCTTATCCGGGACCGGGTCGCGGGAGCAGCAGACTCAGCAGAGACACCCAGACATCCCTCTCCCCAGACACCTCCTCCAGCTCCTCCGGGGGGAGGCCAAGGCATTCCCAGGCCAGCCGAGAGACATAGTCCCTCCAGCGTCCCCTGGGCCTCCTCCCAGTGGGACGTGTCTGGAACACTTCCCGAGGAAGGCGTCCAGGAGGCATCCGGTATAGATGCCCGAGCCACCTCAACTCGCTCCTCTCGATGTGGAGGAGCAGCGGCTCTACACCGAGCCCCTCCCAGATGGCCGAGCTCCTCACCCTATCTCTAAGGGAGCGCCCGGCCACCCTACGGAGGAAGCTCATTTAAGCTGCTTGTATCTGGGATCTCGTTCTTTCGGTCATGACCCAAAGTTCATGGCCATAGGTGAGGGTAGGAACGTAGACCGACTGGTAAATCGAGAGCTTCGCTTTTCGGCTCAGCTCTCTCTTCACCACAACGGACCGGCACAGCGCCCCCATTACTGCTGCTCCATTCTTCCCTCACTCGTGAACAAGACCCAGAGATACTCCTCCACTCGAGGCAGGAACTCCCCTCCAACCTGAAGAGAACAAGCCACCCTTTTCCGGTTGAGTACCATGGCCTCTGACTTGGAGGAGCTGATCTTCATCCCAGCCACTTCACACTCGGCTGCGAACCACCCCAGCGCATGCTGTAGGTCTTGGCTAGAGGGGGCCAGCAGGACCACGTCATCTGCAAAAAGAAGAGACGAAATCCACTGGTCCCCAAACAGACCCCCTGCGGCCCTTGGCTGCGCCTAGAAATCATGTCCATAAAAGTTATGAACAGGACCGGTGTCAAAGGGCAGCCCTGCCGGAGTCCAACATGCACCGGGAACAGGTCCGACTTAGTGCCGACAATGCGGACCAAACTCTTGCTCCGCTCATACAGGGACCGGATGGCCTCTAGTAAAGCGCCCCTGATTCCATACTCCTGGAGCACCCCCCACAAGGCACCACGAGGGACACAGTTAAATGCTTTCTCCAGGTCAACAAAAAACACATGTGGACCGGTTGGGTAAACTCCCATGAGCCCTCGAGTACCCTGTAGAGGGTATAGAGCTGGTCCAGTGTTCCACGGCGGGATGAAAACCACACTGCTCCTCCTGAAGCCGAGGTTCGATTATCGGCCGGACCTTCCTCTCCAATACCCTGGCGTAGGCCTTACCAGGGAGGCTGAGGAGTCAGATATTGTTTGAAAATACCCTGAACCGTACAAATTTTAGAATTTGAGTAACAGTTTTGTCATGTTTCTTTTCTAACTCTTTCAGGGGAGTGTCTTCAAAATGACTATTATACCACAAGTGTGCTTTGATTAATATGGGATTTGCATGGTATGGTAACCTTGAGTAAAACTACCCCAATTTCAGTGTTATGGTTTTAACTCAAAGATTTTAAGCTAAAATGTATACCCTAATTTATTTGCTTTTATTTAAAACAGAAAAGCAACCAGTAAGACAAAATGTGTTAGCTGAAACACCTAAGGTAATTTTTTAAAAGAGACATTGGTCTTAATTAAAGAGACACACTGGTTGAGGACTGAAACAAAATTTAAAACTCAACACCTGCTGAATTTAATAGCATGTCCTGAAACAAACGAGAGATAATGTACCAACAGTTTGGCTAGGTTTCGGTCGGCTAATATCCTGCAGATCTGTTAGTGATATTTTTTTCCGACGTTTCTGCACCTCATCATAGTTGTGTGTGACATGAATGCAACCATTGAGTGGTCTGCATAGGCTAACCCGAAACTTTAGAACTGTTCTAAGAGTTAGTTCTACTAATTTCAATAATGGCTTTTGTTAAAACTTTGTCAAGATTTTTCAGCCACTTTGTCACTCAGTTGGAAAAGTAAAGAGAAATTTTCCCACTGCCAGGGCCATCGTAAAAGAATGAGGATATTGTTCATTTCATGGGACCTTCTTAACACCCTGCTTCCTCTGGATCCTCTCATTAACTCATACTGCATCTGTCTCTTCCTGCCCTCTCTTCTCCTTTCCTCCTCCTGTCCCTCACTCCCCCTTCCCTCTTCCTTGCTGCGTTGGTTCAGAGCCCTCTCTTGCTGCGAGGGAGAGGCGGGGTGGTGGGGGGAGAGGGGTCGGGCGAGAGAACGGCCGTCTCTCTCTCCACGGTGCTCCTCTCACCTCGCAGCGCTACCCTGGTGAGTAGTGTGTGCGCGTGCGCTTGTGGTCAGCTAGCTTCAGTGGCAATAATCTGTGGCACTTCCTGTCTCTAATCACATCCAACATGTTTTATTTTGGCAACAGGCGTAGTCTTTTCTGTGTTAGTGGGCTGAAATGTGTATTTTACATACAAGAAATAAAAATGGATGATAGGTTGAAAATGGAAAAGCAGGCTGGGGGTATATTTGCAATGCAGGAACAAGGTGGTGGTATTTGAAATTACTATCTTTAGACTTGGTAATGTTATAAAATACCAGGTTTTAAGGATTTAATGCATGCTCATTAATATTTATCTCTCCTAATTCAAGCATTTTTCTCTGCTCTTACTTTTGTGTATACAGTTTTACCAAATGAGTTCTGTGCACAGACGTGCGTAAAAGTTGCACTTTGAAAACTACTTGACAACCATAAATGTACCCCTTTTCTCCGAGCAGCAGGAGCATACTATCCAGCTCAGCCGCAGTACTCTCCATCAGTGCAGGCAACACAGGTGATGATTAGCCCACAGCAACAAGCTCCACCTCCCCAGCAAGCACCCACACAGCCACAAGGCCCACTAAAGAGAGAACGCAAACAGGTAGCGTCTCCCAACAAAAGACCAGCACAAAAAAGAAACGTGAATGGAGAGAAAGTGTATTGTTTGGTCCATGTGGAACCTTCTCATTTAACCTGAAAACCTGGGTGCCAACAATAGCTGAAAAGAAACTGGATGGCTGCACTCCTCATTCTTGAAACTGATTTATTTATTTTTTCTCTGTCCGCTAGATCACAATACGAGACCCCAACCAAGGTGGACGTGATATTACAAAGGAGATCATGTCAGGTGGAAGATCTACCACAGCAGCAACTCCCCCACAGGTGAGAGATTGCTTATAAAGCTCACTACAGCCAAAAGAGTTTAGTTGATTCCAAGTTCTCTTTATGAACTATAAATCACAAAATCTACTCTCCGCATCAGTTGAAAATTTGATGATAAAATTTTTTTGGGAACCTAAAACAATGATCATCTAAAAAAATGTCTCTGTCTGCATCACTAATAAACTACAAATACATTATTGGATTGTGGTATCGGCACTAATACATTCGAGTAAAACAATTACAGCATGTCTCGTTTACAAGCGCTATGCTGTAATTGTGCGCCTCAATAACAGATCATGGTTTTAATGCAGACATATTTTCCTTAGTTGTGACTGCTCTGAAATTCCCAGGCTTGGATAATACACTTCACTGATACTGAAAATAGCTGAGTCTTGATCCTGCAGTAACAACGTTCACACCGAAGAGTGTTATAACCAATCAGGGCTGGTTAAATGGAGAAGTGGCCATTTCTGTTCACAATTTCTCAGTTCATCATCTCTCTGCGTTGAAATGTATTGGTTAATTATGTGGCTGAATGCAAAGAAAGTCACTTGAGGCTTCTGTTGATCAAACTGAAGCTCGATCAAAGTTTTAGGTTGTTTTTTTTAAGCTATTCTGTATGATCATACTGGATGTGTGTAAAATAAAAGTTCAGAAGCAGGACTGGACAAGCATTCAATTAAAAATTGGAAGTTAAAGATGTTTTTTTTCATAGATGTAAAAAAAAATGAATATAAATGGACTGAATTTATACAGTGTTTTCTAGTAATACCGACCACCCACCTTTACACTAGAGCCTAATTCACTGTCGCACTGACAAATTCATACACCAGAACACAGCTTGGTAGGCATCTTGGGGTTACGTGCATGCCTTGGGGCACATTGACATTTGAATGGAACCTGGATTCAAAAGTCATCAGATTGCAAGGCCACTGCTCATCCCTGCGACCTAGCACTGTTTAATGCAAGGATTCCCTTAAGTTTTTAAAGTAACAAACTATTGTCAGTTTTCATCTTTTTTTTTACTATTTATTTGGCAGGGACAATATAAATTAATTGAATTAGCCAACTGGGTGTTTTTCATCCGTTGTCCCTGGGCAAATGGAAAATGTGTCTCACTAAAACAAGCAGAAACTGGAAAAAGGTGTTGCATATTGATGTGTTGTTTCCTTTTAAATGGTGCTTTAAAAAACACATCTGTTTCTCTGATGTTAGGCCTCTGTTGTAGAAGTGAGTAGTGCCCAGACCAATGGTGAAGTTGTACAGCCTGTTGCTGCAGCGATAAGAAGAGGTGAGGAAATATTCCTGAGGTTGATTTGCAGACGGATGAGTGACATCTGTTCTGTATTTATGTTTTTCTTCTTGTTTCACACTCATCAGATGAACATGTTGAGCCTTCTGCTCCTACTGAAACCCCTCCACCTGCTGCTCCAGCAAACACAGAGCCTGTGGTGGAGGCCGAACAGGAAGCTGATTCAACTCAATCTGTTGAATTAGCTGCTCAGTCTGTGGCCACTACAGCTGCTACTGAGAGACTTTCCCCGTCGATAAAGGAGCGTCAGTCTCCGCCTCCCCTCCCTTCAGCAGCAGCAGGTACCAGTAGTGTTGCTGAGGCTGTAAATAAAGTCGGCGCTAATGCTGGTGACACAGTCGACGCTCCGGTCAGTCCTCCTGCATTGTTGGTAGCACAAGAGACGCCTGTGAAAACAGAGGAGCCACAGGCTGCTCCATCTGAAAAGGAACCTGAACACGAAGAAGTGAAACCAGAAGGTGTTGAGAAACTGGAAAAAGAGGGACAGAAGCCTGGCGCCAAGTTGGAACCCCCTGCTGAAGTTGCAGCTACTGCTGTGGAGACTGTGAAAGAGGATACTGCTGCAAAACCATCAAGTGATGTCTCCCTGCCCCTTACTGTACCTGAACCTGCTGCGCCACAGACCAAGGTCATGGACCAGAGCTCTGAACCAGAACCCGCACCAGTTAATTTAGCAGAGCCTCCTCTCTCCAATGGCCTTCCTCAGGAGACTGAAGAACTGTCTGAAGACGCACCAGTGACTGACACTACACACCAGGACAAACCCGACCCTTCTCAATCTCAGGAATCTACACCTGTGGCTAAAACAGCAACACCAGCACCGAAAGAAGAGGATGAGACAAGGGAGGAAGAGCGGCCGGCGCTGAACAAGAAAACTGAAGTTGCTCCTTTGCCCTCTGCCAGCTGCCCAGAGGAAACTACTATGCAAGGTGAGGTTGAGATGATTTTCACTTGTCTTTCATCTTTGTTGTTGGGATTAAACCGGAGATGTTTAAACGTGTGGACCTGATTAAACAAGCAAGTTAACTCTTACCCCATTTGCAAGTAGGAGCATCTTTTCCCTTAGAGTCCTGAGAGTGACAGTATTGAAAGAACTTATACCAATATACAACTTCCACCACCTCCCAGAAGACAGTTTGTTGGCTATAGCAACATAAGGGAACGCCATTATGAGTCATGTATGGTTGTTCAGAAGTTTCTGCCAGTTTAGATCCCACACAGAGCAAAGGGTTTGGGGTGTTTTAATCAGTGCATAGATGTTAATTGCATTCCCCTCAACACTTATTGGTGTGTGTCCTATTGGAGATGATGCTCCATGTCGCCTGAAAGAAGCCACCAACTTACTCACAAATGTCAAACACAGCAGAAACCAAAAAGTGAGGTGAAAACACAAACTTGAGTGATACTAAAGCGATGAGTATTATGAACACTTGGTTTCAGGCAACCACAGAGCATACCTTTTTGTCCAGTTTAATTGGGGCACATGCAATCTAAGCTGAAAGACCACAACTTGGTCACTTAACATTTCCTTTCAGTTTTTTCCAGAACTGCCCCCAAGTGGAGGAAATGTACCTTAAAATTAATGGCCAGAGGTGCGTTTCCTGAGCTGAACTTTTAGAAAAAAACACACATTTTAAATTTCCAGTGCAGGGTTTTAACAAAGCTAAAAAGGGTTTAGTGAACATCTGGGCACCCAATGTCATATGGGTTCATAAGGTCAGGCAGTAGAAGGCTAGAATAATTGTAAGGGGGTGCTGACACAAAGATCTGAGTTTCAGGCTGATTTGTTTGCTTTATTAAACACTGGGCTGGACAAGCAACTATTAACATGGATTCAGAAGAATGTTCATCCAGTCAGACTGACTAGTTAAGGAAGGCAGCTCTGATTGAGAAAGTGTTTCAGTCCTGTATGTTTGAGCCAGAATATGAATGCTGATGATCCACAAATGGATGGATGGGAACATTGACCCAGAGACCGAAACAAGTGGGGAGAAGGTTATTAACTGTCTTAAGAAATGAAACCAGTATGAATCTACTTGCACTCTTAATGAGTTTGTGTTCTCCATAGTCTCCACCAGTAAACGCCAGACTTTGCTGCTTCCGCCTCAATTATGGGACAGGGCAAGAAAGCAGTCATATGGTTCCACTGTTATAAACATTATGCGCTTTTTAATAAACTTAAACAGAGCGTAGAACCTATTTTTGTGACTGTTTAGGGTGCTGGTTTCACTACAATGCACCTTGCTCTTCATGCTGTAGTTTGAAAATATGCCCTGTATCATGTTGGGGCTAGCTGGGTATAGTGGACTCATCAGTCAGATTGTTTGGCTAGTGGTGTTTTACTGGTCCCAGCAGGGTATGATATGCTCATTTAGTATCTTTTCTTCCTGAATTAGAGCTTCTATGTGGAACATGTTGAAAGAAAAATAGTTATTATGTTCAGTATTTATTATTAGGGAATGACCCACTTAAAAAAAAATGTGTTTTGGTTTGTTTATTTCCGTTTTGTTCCTGGTGACTTGTCCTCTGTATGTAGCTGCTACGACTGTGCCAAAGAAGAAGAAGAGCATGAAAGAGCTCAACAAAAAAGCCATTGGGGACCTCCTGGATGCCTTCAAAGAGGCGAGTCTCACTTCAGCTGCTTATTAGTGGCAGTAACACAGCCTTTGTTTAAGAGCAGGTCAACCTTTATGGTGAAGACTATTGCAAGCCAACTTAAACAGTATTATGTTTTAGCAGGAGCCGGATGCCAAGTCTGTTCCTGAACCATCAGCGGGTCGAGTCAGCCCTCCAGCTCCAGCTGAACCTCCTGCTGAAGCAGTAGATGAGACCTGGGAAGAAAAAGAGGACAAGCAGAATGCAGATGCAGGCGAACTCAAATCCAAACCTGAGCCAACTGAGCAGAAATACCAGTACAAGGAGGGTTAGTTATGACTTTGAGCACTTCACTAAAAATTCTGAAAAAAGGGGATTTGGTTCAATAATTTTATAATGTTGAAATGATCAAGAATACCAAAAGCTGTAAACTATTTATAGAAAGAAGTTGTTATAAGATCTGTGGTGAAGTAGCGTTTTAAGAAGGGAAAACCATGTAGTTCAATTTTTATTTTGAAATAGACACCAAGTAATGAATCCTTTCTATTATTCCTGGCCTTTAAAACACAGCAGCAGATTTTTATTACCGTTTAATACGTTTCATTTTAGGCTACGCTGCAAAAGGGGGAAAAAATGCAAATCTGACTTATTAATAAACTTTCAAAATGCTAATAGCAGATTAGCCGTTTATTAGTGCTGCTGTTCTATAGCAGTTTTGTTAGAAAGTTATAGTCAACTAAACAAATGTTGGGACCATATGGAGCGAAGAACATGAAATGAATATTTTGGTTTTAACTATAGTTTCTTCTTTACTAACTAAAAGCTCTCATGATGCTCAAAATCTCTTCTTGACAAATCATTACCATGATTTTCATTTCTAAGTTGATTTGAATAATATCTTTTAGTAACTAACAGATTGTGTTTTGTTAAATCTTCACATTCAAACAACCTTGGAGGCTATTGGATAATAATAAGAACTAGTTAAACAAATCTGCGATTCTAAGATCTACGTGGGAAAGCACAATGCAGTCTGACATTTAAGTCGACTGTTGGAGCATTTTAAGGCAATCTAGAAGAACTGCTTTTAACGTTGAGGTCTGGAAAGTGCACATGCACTACTCATGTGAAAGGTGAGACAGCACAAAGGCCTTTTTGATAAAAATAGGCCAGAACCTGTCAGAATACGGAGGTCAAAGAAAGAGCAATTGGACTGGCACAAATGCACTGTAAAATGTTTAAACGGCTGACGGCAGGCTTACAGCACATTCAGTGTCCTCCTTCCGGAAAACTTCAGAAAATTTTAGTAGCATTAAAATGTGGACCATTGTAAAGTTTAAAGTGGTTTTCTTTTTCCTTCTTCCAAGCAGAACTTTTCTCACCAAAATGAATACAACCTTGTGTCCAGTTTGGTTGTTTAAGCATCTTTATAATGCTAGCTCACCGACATTTCTCAAATGTGTGTTACTCAGACCAATCAGGGCCAATAGACCCGGAAGCAAAGAAGCAGTATGACAGAGAGTTCCTGCTGGGCTTCCAGTTTATCAGCGCCAGTATGCACAAACCTGAGGGTCTGCCTATCATCAGCGATGTGGTCCTAGACGAGGTATGTTGCAGGTTCACTGGGGGGGAAATAAATGGAATTGCTCAGACTTTTCCTATTGACAAAACTTATTAGGTGTTACATATTTGATGGTAGCCCATTTCAAAAAACACTTCAAAGGCACAATTAGGGCGTATTTTTGCTATTCCTGCCTGTTTTAAGCCCCTGACTCACCAAGCGGCTTTGACACCCCCACATGCAGTGTGCTTTGTAGCTGGATAAGGCTTTTATTGTGAAGGTTTGCCCCATTGACGGCATAAATGGAAGAACACGTCATTGTGTTGATGTTTTTGCTGCTCTGCCGGGTGTAATCACACCCTCGGCTACAATGCTAACAGCCAATAAATCCAATGAAATGTTAATCAGTTAAACAGCCAAACCAGACTATCCTGATAAATGTTTACCAACTCGCCATTAGCCGCTAGGAAGCTAATAGCATCTCATATTTTATTAAAAGTGCGATCACTAAATATAGGTTTAACGGTCATTTTAGGTTTGACTAACTGTACTACAGCCTTGGGAATTATTAAAACCAGTGCCGTCCCAGCTGCATTTATTCTTTTTAAGTTGATGAGAAAGGACATAGAATTGCAAAACATAGAATGTGTCTGATAGATGGTCCCTCTGCTTTGGATTTTGCCACCTTCCTTATGGTTGAAGAGTGAAAACAAGTACATTGTCTTTTTAGGTTTATGACAGAAATGTTTTGTGAAAGGGGTTTAGCTTACTTTCCTTTTTTCAGGTAAACAAGACTCCGCTCCGTCCTGTTGATCCAGGCCGATTGATGAGTGCGGGTTCCGATTTTACTCCTACGTTTTTGGGGGGTCTTGGGGGAAAATCAGCAGGACAACGGCCGCAGGTTTTTTATTTATTCTTTTGGAATTATTATCATGTTGAGTTTTATAAAAAAAAAAAAAAAACTTATTTTCTACCTGTTTTGTACTTTTAGCCCTCTGGGTCACATCGCTCCCAGCAGAGCTTGCGAAAAGAGCCCAAGAAAATCATCATAATCAACAGCAGGTCGCTCACCGATAACGTGCAGCTCAACAAGGCTGAGAACGCCTGGAAGCCCTCTACCATAAAGCCAGAAGACAGCAACCCTGAAGAGCCTGACACTGACCAGGCAAGGACTCGAGAGGTGTTCAAGCGTCTGCGCAGCATCTTGAACAAGCTCACCCCGCAGAAGTTTCAGGAGCTGATGAAGCAGGTGATGGAACTGAAAATAGACACAGAAGAGAGGCTGAAGGGAACCATCGATCTCATCTTCGAGAAGGCCATCTCAGAGCCCAACTTCTCTGTAGCTTACGCCAACATGTGCCGCTGCCTTATAGGGGTGAGTTATGTTGTGCTGTTACACATTGCGACTGCTCTAATGATGACTCGAGTTTTGTGCCACGTGTCTGGGCCACTGAATGCTCATGATGGTATTGAGGAACTGAAGGGGCAAAATGTTATCTTCCCATCTGAATTTACTCTCACATTATTGATGAATTGAAATCGAGTCAAACTCCTGTTCATCGTTCTCCCTCTCCAGCTGAAAGTCCCCATCCCAGATAAACCTGGAAACTTTGTGAACTTCCGCAAACTCCTGCTCAACCGCTGCCAGAAAGAGTTTGAAAAGGACCAGGACGACGATGTGATTTTTGAGAAAAAGCAGAAAGAGATGGAAGCATCCAAAAATGTATGACGTTTTTTTCCCCTTATTCAAAATGTCTTTTAGACTAAACTGATGGTCTGACTGCAAGAGCAAGAATGAACCTCTTCCCTTTTTCTCTGCAGGATGAGGAGCGTGAGAGTTTGAGAGTGGAGCTCGAAGAGGCCAGAGACAAAGCTCGAAGGCGCTCGCTGGGTAACATAAAGTTCATCGGCGAGCTCTTCAAGCTGAAAATGCTGACGGAGGCCATTATGCACGACTGTGTAGTCAAACTGCTGAAGAACCATGACGAAGAATCACTTGAGTGCCTCTGCAGGCTTCTTTCCACAATTGGCAAAGACCTTGACTTCGAGAAGGCCAAGGTAAGGTTATTATAGGTTATTAACGAATACAGAAGGACATTGGTGACATCAGATGGACTTCTGTGATGACTTTTTCTTTGTGCCACGTGTCTGGGCCACTGATGGGTTTATTTATGATGGGTTGAGGAACTGAGAAGACATGCAGGTACTTTTTAGAAGTATCCTCACCCCTTGATCTCTACGACTCAGGGTTCAGTGTTTTACTGAAATTTTATGCAAAAGACCAACACACAGTGGTGCATGATTGAGTTAGAAGGGAAATGATTCATGGGTTTTCATGAATATTTTACAAATTAAAATGTTCAGTGTGGTGTGCATTTGTGTTCATCGCCCTTTAGTCTTTATACCATGAAATACAATCCGGGTGCAATTAGTGGCCTTCAGAAATCAACTTCTAAGCAAAAGCAGCCCAAAGGTGTGTAATTTACAGGTCGGCTGAATTCATGTTGACAATAAAGACTTAAGAGGTTTGTTAGAGAACATAAGTGAGCAAATGGCTTCATACCCCAAACAAAACTGTGGAGAAGTTTAAAGCAGGATTGGGTTCTAAAACTATATCCCAAGCCTTGAACATCTTACAGGGCGCTGTTCAATCTGTCATATTAAAATGCAAACCTAGATATCGCCTTGGCAACGACGGCATTAATCAGAGAATCGAACAAGAGGCCTATGCAAACTCTAGAGGAGCTTCAGAGATCCACAACTCGGGTGGGAAAATCTGTAAGCAGAACAAGTATTCATTGTGCCCTCAGCAAATTTGGCCTTTATGGAAAAGTGGTAATCAAGTCGATGTTGAAAGAAAGCCACAGGAGGTCCCGTTTGCCGTTTACCACAAACCATGCAGGGTGCACAGCAATCTACATGCAACACTACAGTATATGTGTAATAGAAAGCTAACACTGTACGCCTTCCTGAAAACACCATTATTATGGAGAAACACAATGGTGGCAGTGTGGCGCTGTAGGGATGCCTTTCTTCAGCCGGTACCAGGGAAGATTGTCCCAAGTTGATGAGAAGGTCCAGACTTAAATCTGAGATTCTGTAGATTCACAGGCTTAAAATTGCTGTTCAGATGTTTTCCATCCATGTGGTTGACCTATTTTAAAATAATAAATAGGAAATATTTCATCCTGTAGACGTGCAAAGCTGCAGTGAAGGTTTTTCTACAAAGTATTGACTCAATATTAAAACAAATGTAAGCCATGCTCCTCAGATTTATATTATGAAGTATGTTTGAAAGCCATTTATTTCCCTACTACTTCACAAATATTGCACCATGTGTTGCTCCAGCACATAAAACCCTGATAAAGTTCAATAAACTCCGTCATAAATTGACGTGTGAAAAAGCTCGAGGGGTATGAATACTTAAAGGCACTGAAACAAAAATTGTTATATCAGTTTTCTGAGGCCTTAGTGTCATGACCATGGCATATAAAACCCAACGTTCTGCCTTTCCAGCCTCGCATGGATCAGTATTTCAACCAGATGGACAAGATCATCAAGGAGAGGAAGACATCATCCAGAATTCGCTTCATGCTGCAAGATGTTTTGGACCTCAGAAAGGTAAAATAGTATAATAATAATAATTGATGTTGCAGTAAAGCAGCTCATAAGTCATGCTTGTGCTGATTATCTGTTTTTTGTTTTTTTTTCCTTTTCTGGTTCTTAGAATAACTGGGTCCCTCGTAGAGGAGACCTGGGTCCTAAAACAATCGACCAGATCCACAAAGAGGCAGAGATGGAAGAGCACAGGGAACAGATCAAAGTCCAGCAGCAGCTCCTGTCAAAGAAGGAAAGCCGCGGCCCGCACACACCAGCAAGAGGCCGGGCTGCCCAGCCTCAAGATGAGGGCTGGAACACGGTGCCCATCTCGAAGAATCGACCCATCGACATTACCCGCCTTAGCAAGATCACAAAGGTAAAACCTCCAAACCACCTAACTTAACTCTCTTTAACTCTTGAATGTTGCAAATGTTTATACATTCAGATTCCATTTTTGTAAAAGGTTTAGAAGCTTCTTTATATTAATGCGACCTGGTTGTTTCCCTGCAGCCTGGGGTCCTGGACTTCAACAATCAGCGGCTGGCTCCAGATGGAAAAGGCATGTGGGGCAGTTGGGGAAAAGGCAGCAGTGGAGGAAGTGGAGCCAAACCAGCAAGTGGAGATCAAGGTAAACCACTGGTTGCTATGAACACCTTGAATTTGAGGTGGTTTTACAGATTTTGGCCTAATCAGTTTTATTTATTTATTTTTTTTCCTTCCGTTTTGTGTAGACTCCGGACGTCCAGCCACCAGCACTCTGAACCGATTCTCAGCACTGCAGCAGTCCGGTACGATGTCATCCTCAGCAGACACTGATCGCCGAGTTCCTCAGAGGTAATCAGAAGCATGTTTTATCTCTTTGCTTTATGGCTGTTTTCTACTTGGCTACTTTCTGCTTGGAGCATTTAGCCATCTAAACCTTTTTAGCAGTTAAGCACTAAAGAAAGCATATCAATCCATAACTTATAGGTCGAGCGCCAGTCGGGAACGCGGTGGTGACAGAGACCGCAATGACCACGACAGGGATCGCTTTGACAGATTTGCTCGCAGCGACAGACAGGACGGGAACCAATTTTCCAAGAGAAGTTTCAGCAGAGAATCACAGGAGCGTGGTGGAAGGGGTGGAGACAGCCGGGCCTCAACAGAACCTGTGCGCCGCGTTGCCAGCATGACCGACAATCGGGACAGAGGAAGCAGAGACCGAGGTAGTCGAGACAGAGGAGGTCATGACCGAGGAAGCAGAGATCAGGGTAGTCGGGACCGAGGAAGCAGAGATCAAGGTGGTCGGGACCGAGGAAGCAGGGACCAAGGTAGTCGGGACAAAGGAAGCAGGGACCAAGGTGGTCGGGACTCTGTTCCAAGCAAAGACCTCCCAGGTATCAAGCTTAAAGAATTTGGACAAGCTTTAAACGTAAACAGTCCGTTTGACAAGAAAATGTGGGAGTTAACTTATTTTCACCTCTTGTTTTTTTTCTCTACAGTTAAGCGTGAAAGTGCTCCTGCTTCTTCTCCCAAACCTGCCATGACTGAAGAGGAGGTGGAGAAAAAGTCCAATGCCATTATTGAGGAGTACCTCCACATCAACGACATGAAGGTACAAACGGGTTTTCTCAGACATACGTCTTTGTGACATTAGCAGGTATTAGTACTTCCATCTCCGATTTGTCTTTCTCTTCTGGTCCTGTAGGAGGCACTGCAGTGTGTCGCAGAGCTCAATAGTGCCTCACTACTCTACGTATTCGTGCGCACCGGCCTCGAGTCGACCCTTGAACGCAGCACCATTGCTAGGGAGCACATGGGTTTGTTGTTACACCAACTTGTAGAAGCAGGGACATTGCCCATACAGCAGTACTATAAAGGGTGAGCAGATGTTATTGAGGCCCTGTGTCTCAACAGGAACTTTAGACTTAAAGTAGAATTAGAGATGTGAAAGTAAAGCATCCTTTGTTTGCGTCTTTCAGACTACTAGAGATCCTGGAAGTGGCAGAGGACATGGCCATAGATATACCTCACATCTGGCTCTACCTGGCAGAACTCATTACTCCCATGCTCCATGATGGGGGCATCCCTATAGGACAGCTCTTCAGGTGAGTGCCTGAGACCGTCCCGAGTAAGAATAGTGGAAGGAGTTAGGGGTTGACGTGATGATAAAACAGAACAAGTACAAATGCATTAACTCCTTCTACATGTTGAAAATTTTTCATTTTCACATCTATGCTTACTAAATTCTTTTTTAGGCTCATTTCTGAACATAGCGACACAATAAGATTAGATGAGGAAAGTGGAAATTAATTGGGTCATGATGATTTACCACAAATTCTTCTTTGGTGGAAACTAGACTGTTGTGGCTTTGCTTTCGTGTAGCAGTTCATCCAACCATCAAGATTTCTTCTTAATCATGCAGCTCTTTGTGGATAAAGTGAAATACTTTTATTGTTTACAGAACAGTTTGTAAACCAGAAGTGTTTCACTTTTCTCTGTGTGACGGTCTCTGCATTTAATTTTTAATGTGAATTTAAAAGCTCTACACATAGAGGATTTTTCCTAACACGTTAGGAAAAATCATGTTCGGTCTGGACCAAAAGGCAACAAAGTTAAAGTAAAAAAACAAAAGCATTGATGTTCTGGGTTTTAACTTTTGGGTTTTGGGTTTTGGCAGAGACATAAATCTACAACGCCTAATTATAGCTGACCAATTTTAAAGCAAATTGTATTGTAAGTATACCAGTTAGTATTTATTACATTCAGATTTTATTTCTGAGGTCTATACCCTTAAAAAATCCTCTGTGTACACTTTGATTTAATTCAACATGATGCAGGATACTTTATTAAAGGTCATTGTTGTGAATTCAGCAAAAAATGAAGTGATTAGCTGATTATATCCATTTATGCATCCAGGCACATGTCCTTAACCTGTATCTGGTTTTTTACTAAAGTCAGAAGAGTACATTAAAGAAGACGTTTGTGTTTACAGGCTGTAAAAGTAGGAGTAATGGTAAATGGTCTTCACTTGTATAGCGCTTCGAGTCCCCAGAGACTCCAAAGCGCTTTACACTACACTCCTCCTCCACACATTCATACACATCCACACACACTGGCAGTGTGGAGCTGCATTGTAGCCATAGCTGCAAGGCTGCCATGCAATCGGCGCCACTGGGCCCTCTGTCTACCATCAGCAATCGATAGTGGTTAGAGGGGCCGGTGGTGCTGATTTTTCAATAGATCGGAGTTTCCTATGTTAAGGCATTTACTCAGCAGGGAAAAGAATTAATCGGATGTTAATCTAGGTCACATGTTTCCAGTCGGAGACCTCAACTTGCATCTTAAATCAAGATATGATGTATTAAACTCAGCTTTTTTCCTCCCTCGAGTTCCCTTCAGTTGCATTATTAACAAATGTACAAAACGACTAAAAATTAGTGCAGTCTACAGCCTTTATTAAAAGCTAAAAGATTGTTACCTTGCAATTGTGTCTTCAGGGAGATCTCGAAGCCTCTGGTGCCTCTGGGGAAGGCTGGCCTACTGCTGGCACAGATTCTCAAGTTGCTCTGCAAAGGAATGGTACGTACATGAGACTCAAAAACAGAGTGCAGTTAAATAGTCGGCCGTTTCTCTTTTTTATAAATGAAATATTTCAAACTGAACTAAAACTGTTCTATCAGACTCAGGAGAAGGCTGGGGGTTTGTGGAGAGATGCTGGCCTAAATTGGAAAGAGTTCTTGGATGAAGATGTCAACAAATTTGTTACAGACCAGGTACGTATCAGATGTCAGAGCTTATAAACACTTCTGACAATTGAGCAGGTATTTGTTTAAAAAAAAAAGTCCTTAAAGCCCATTTGATGATGCAAAAAGCAGACATCCTCCTACAGCTTTTTTTTTTATTATTATTATTAGATGACTAGAAATTCACTGTAATGTGGCAGCTGGCAAGATACAAGAATACAAATCAGTTTTGTCCAGAAGAAAATTAGTTTTAAAAATGTAGCTCAACATCAGCCCCTGACAGATGAGGAGTTGATCCATCGGAGTGCCACCCCTCCAATTTACAGAACTCCGGTGTTCCAATCGCTTCCATTTCCTGAGGGGCATAAAATCCAGCCAGGAGGCAGGCACTCTGCTCGCTCCCTGGAGCTCAGTGTGGTACCGTGGAAAGGCGCCATTTGCACAACTGCAGGTGTGAACTGTTAATGATACTTCATGTTCCCCAGTCAACTGGTGGCGGTTTTGTAAAAAAGCGGAAGCGATCGGAAATGACGGCAACTCGGCCATGAAGGGTTAAGCAACGTAAAGACGTAGAGACTTCCAACTTTCTGCAGAGTCGATAGCTACAGACATCCGACATTTATGTGGCCTTCAGCTTAAAACAGTGTGTTTCATTTAATGGGTTTCCATAACCAAGCAGTCACATCCATGCCTTATATCACCTAGTGTAACGCAAAGCTTCTGAAGCTGTGGTGGAAAATACACCGCCACTGGACTTTTGAGCAGCAGCATCTTCTCTTTGAGGTGACAGATCATGCCTCTCTGTCTGCTAACTCAATATATAAATAGTTTGGTAATATCTTCTGTCAGCGCAATTAACACCATGGCGGCTGATCTATTTGTACTTGGAGATGATGTAAAGAAACAACGAAAAAAAAAACAACTTCCAGCACCAAGTTGCTGAACGTTGTTTTTCAGGCTTGTTTTATTGTCATATTGTGTATATTTTAGAAAGTGGAGTTTACCATAGAAGAAGAGACGGAGTCAAAGGAAGTTGGTAAGAAGAAGGTCCTCAGTGGAGATGAAATCAGCAAAGAACTGGACAGACTCCTTCAGGAGAACGCCAACAACCAGCGCATCAGAGACTGGGTTGAGGTGGGTGCAACCAGTAGTTGGAGGCACTGTAAGTTGGGGATATTTCAGGCACTTTTATTGGGAACCATGATTTGAAAGTTATGTTATTTTAGTTATTTCTCGTTAATAATTTTTTGTAAAACGGAAAGTACTTTTAATGTTTTTTGTACACTATTGTGTGAATAGTGTTCCTGTTTGTCTTTATTATTATTATTCCATATATTAACACTTTTTTGGCACCTATCTCCTCCTTCATACTTTGTGCTATTTCAGCCATTCAACTTTTTAAAATGTTCAGCTCATTTAGGACATTCCGGCAAAGCCTTTTTTTAGTAATTTTTTTTTATACTTTTCAAGATATTCCGCTTTTTGTGAAGATTTTTAGCCTATTGAAATAAATGGAAAATCTCAAACAGTCCGCAAAATCAGCAAAAAGTTTGCGCTCTTTCACAGCTAATTACTTCCACATAATTTCAGCTAGAAACGCAATTCAAAATTTAAACGGGTCACAAGACATTAAGCCATCTTAAAATGATTCAGCTTTTTGATATCTCTTCCGGTTTTTCTAAAATCGCGATTTAAGTTTTATGCAACTTTTTACAAGATTTCAATTTTACAATGTAATCCAATTCTCCGACTGTCACAGTGCACACTTTAGCTTTTCTCAGTTTTTGACTGAATTTTCACAAACAAATCGCTATTGTTCTTACCGATTTCGCTCTACAGAAGTAGTTTATGTATCAAAACGTAGCTCTGCCTTTCTGCTTTCAGGAAATATAAGTGTCATTGCCGTAGGTTTTATGGTTTTGTTTAAAACCCTCCCTGAGCGCAGGCATGTCGCACCTCCTGACCCATTGGGATCAATACAAAATTTAAGAAAAGGAAGGACTGTGAATTTCGGTGAAAATGGTCGTTTTCAAATTGCCCAATCTCCTAAATGGCAGTATGTAGAGACATGAGCCTTGGCAGTTTTTTGCTTCAATGGGTCCTCTCACTCACAGTGAAGGAATTATTTTTGATACCTTTTACCGTTTTCCCGTGAGATAGGTTTGTTTCAGAGTAAAAATCTTCCTTCACTTAGATTAAAATGTTCAAAATGATCCACTTTTTTGCAGGGTCACACCGCTCAGATTTTTGTAGAAACTTGAAAAGCTTCATGATTGTTCAGCAAAGCGTGCGGATTCATACAGAATCAAATCGATAGCCCTTATAGTTTCCGAGTTATTCAAAGTTGTTCGAAAGCATGTTAGGGCATTTTTTCTCCATTTTTCCCTTTCTTTTCACCTATTGTCGTGCCTTTAATAATATTATGTCAACAAAAAAAGATGGACGCTATCGTTCCCCTGTCCATTCTGATTAAAACAGTCAAACGATGACATCCGTAGCCCTTACTGTTTCCGAGATATTAGGAGTAGTTTGGTTAGTTCAGTTAGAGGGCAGAGTAACGTCCTTCATTAGAAAAACAGCAGGTGTTGAATTTTTACGCCGTTTCTTCAGCGTATTTGTTAGTTCATTCTTTTTCTGAATTGTCTGCCATTTTTTGTATATTTTAGCACTGACTTCAACTTCTTAGGCTATATTTTTGCTTCAGTCTATGCTTTTTCGTCTCATCTAAGGGCAGCTCTTTCCTGCTTTTTTTAAAGTTTTGTCAGTTCTTGCATTTCAACAACTGTTTCAACGAGTAGTTTTGAGGGAACTTCACCTTTTACACTGTTTTATAGGTAATAGCCTTCCTGCTAAAACAGATCAGATGACAGTTTTTCTTTGCTAATATTTCTACTAATTTATCAGATTTCAGCTGATATTCTGCTGTCAACCTTTGCCACGTTCTGCCAGCTTTCATCAAGAGTTTAGCATTTCTGTTTTCTTGTAATTCATTACATTTCAGCAGATTTTCTGCAGTCAATTTCAGCTTGTTTCTGTCAGCTTTCAGCGAAAAAATGCAGCTTACAGCATTCACACTGCATTTTCGCAGGAAATGCAGATTGTTCTAGTTTTTTATAATTTCCCTTAAGATGGAAATAAAGATGGGTTTAATCTTTTAAAATTGGCAGCAAAATCTGGTCATTTTTGTTATAAACTGGTAGGTTATAAGTAAACATTGTTAGTTTTATAAAAAGCAGGAACCACTGCCATTTTTAAAATGCCTCTAATATAATACATGAATGTAGATTATATACGGTTTCATCAGCTGCTTTTGCTACTTGTCTCATGTTTTGTTCTACTATGATATCGGTAAATGGAAAAGCCTCCAGCTTGTAGTTCAAATATCATCTCACAATAACGTTGTGATGTTTTTAGGCCAATCTGGATGAGCAGCAGTCTTCTTCCAGCCAGTTTCTACGAGCACTGATGACATCAGTGTGCCAGTCTGCCATAATATGTAAGTGGGTCTAATACAGCATCCAAAAATCAGAGATGTCCTCCTTGTTTGCCTTGAAATGTAGTATGCACTTGACTAGGTAAACAATTCTAGATTATTCATATGGTCTGTATATAGTGTACATCTCTCTTGTATATAATATACATGTTTACGTAAGACTGCATGTGTTTTTTCCTCAATTTTTAATTTTATTTAACTTTTTTTACACATTACATTTTATTGTTAGGGTTCATTAGCTTTATTAGGGTCTTTATATGTATTTTTATTCCCTTTTATGCTGAGTGGGTCCAGCTGTACCACAAGAATCTCCCTCTGGGCTCAATAAAGTATTCTGATTCTGATACACTTAGAACATTCACGCTTAAGGAACCAGTTTGATTATGATTAGAGCTTTATGACATGGTGCTGGAAGGAACCATCTGAAGATTGGTACACTGTGGTCATAAAGGGATGGAAATGTTCAGCAACACTTCCCAAATGGGCTGTGGTGTAAACAATGATGCTAATGGGCCAAAAATGTGCCAATGAAATATCCACCTCATTGTTCCAATACAACCAGCAGCCTGAACCATCGATGCAAGGCAGCATAGATCAACACTTTCGTTTTGTTTGTAGCAAATTCTGATCCTGATATCTGAATGGTGCAGCTAAGATCAGGGCTAATCACACCAGGAAACATTTTTCCAATCACCGTAGCCTCAGTTTCCTGTTGATAACTGACAGGAATGTCACCCTGTGTGGTCTCCTGCTGTTGTAGAGGAAACTGTGCACACCTTTGTTTTAACAAATAGTTATTTGTTGTGCTGTTGCGTTTCCTACACTTCAGGTCAGTCTGCCTATTTTTTTGTGACATCATCAAGGCATAACTACTGCTCACTGGGTAGTTTCTTTTTCAGACAGTTTTCTGTAAACATGACATGTGGTTCTGCATGAAAATCCCTGTAGATCAACAGTTTCTGAAATGCTTTGAGCAGCACATCGGGCACCATATACCCTTCTACGTTCAAAGTCACTTGGATCGGTCTTTGGTTCCCATCCTGATAATTGGACTTCAGCAAATTGTCTTTACCACATCTAGATGTCTAAATCCACCACGTTGCTGCGCTGTGATTGGCTGATTTGCATGTGTACCTAATAAACTGGCCCTTTTAGCATATCTCTGTCAGTCCGACACTTTGTAATGGCAGTGATTGTGATAAAAATGTTGGGTTTTTTAATCATAATTTAGGTGACAATCCATACAAGGTGGATGAGCAGCAGATCAAACAGAGAGCCGATCTGCTGCAGAGATATCTCTGCGACGAGGAGAAAGAGCTGCAAGCCCTTTATGCCCTCCAAGCCCTCATGGTGCACATGGAGCAGCCTGCAAGTAAGTTTATTTTTTTCCCATTTCTCTGCATTTAAAATGAGAAATCTTTAAGGGAGACAAAAGACAGCAAATACAGATATGGTCGTTTAGGTTATTCTGACTGTACTGCTGAAGTTGGCATTCTGCAGAAAAACGTATTTGGTCCATTTTTGTCCTTTTAATATCCAACGATCCACTATTAGTCTCTCTAATGATCAAAAAACAAAAGGTGACTTTGTGGTTATTTGTTGTAGTGTTTTTTTTCTGTAGGCCACTGCAGCAGTCTGAGGAGAAAGCTCTAATTTGTTGCTACAAGGCAGTCAGCTCTGCGAGTGTCAACACTGACCTATGTGCCCTGTTTCTGCAGGCCTGCTGCTAATGTTCTTCAACACCCTTTACGATGAAGATGTGATCGAAGAGGAGGTCTTCTTCAAGTGGGAGTCCAGCAAAGATCCGGCAGAGCAAACAGGCAAAGGTGTAGCCTTGAAATCTGTCACCGGCTTCTTCACCTTCCTCCGCAACGCCGAAGAGGAGTCCGACAAGGACTGAGGAAATAATTTTAAAATCCTGCTTTCGTCAAGATGGGGGATCTGCAGGCGACTGCGAAGAGTAGTAGACAATATATTTAGCCCAGAGTGGCAGACTCGAATCAGTCCTCAATGAGGATAAATCTTTATTTTTCTTTTGTTTTTTTGTTATTTTGTTTTCCTTGAGAGATGAACTCTGAAAACAATCATTTCTCCCTTCCCTCCTCTCCTGCTTTACACAGCAAGTGTCCTCATGAAATAAACTTGAAAACGCATTCAGCAGGACTGCTTGTTAATGACGTGTGAGAAATCCACACATCACTACAAATGTTTTTTTTTTTTTTAAGTCACAGTAACACAAACCAACTGGCTGCTTTTTTCATTGTTCTAGACGATTATGCCTAATACCCTCTGACCTCCGGGAAGGCGACCGCAGGGTGTGTGGTGTGGTGGGTGTCCTGACCCATGGGCCGCTTGGAATGATCTAATGCACAGCTCCTCTCTCTGTCCTTTACTGGTGTGTGAAGCATGACTGAATTGTGCTTCAATTAAAAATTCAGTAGACGAAATGTTTGACATTAAGGACTTGAACTTAGATGGAGCTTTTAATGCAAAGGTTGTCTATTTTCTCTCTTCCCGGTTCCTATGATGAGCTTAAAGAGAACCGATGTTGACTTGGACTACGGGGGGTGGTCTTAATGCTTCCTCTAAGCCATCCTTTCCCATCCCCGGCAGTAAACCACACTGACTGACTCTCCATCTTTAACATTTCTGTACTTTAACCTGACACTTAATGACACTTAATGACCCAATCACCGTTAGAAACTTGAAATCTGCAGAGAAAAAAGTGACTTGATGAAATTAAATATATACAGTGGGGGGGGGGGACAAAAACAAACAGAAATGATCCGAAAGCCTTTTCTACTTTAAGTGGAAACTCTTTTCAGGACCTTTCTGTAAATATATAATAATGATGAACTTTTTTTCTGTTTTATTTTTCAGAAACTATGAATTTCTGATGAAATTGCAGTGTCTCATTGTCCAGCAGAAACCACAGTTGTCCAGATGCAGAGAGGTGCTTTAGATAATTCAATAATTATTAGGTTTATTTGAATTTTGTAAATATTTTTTTTTTTTTGCTTTCTTTATTTAAGAAATGATTGCTTCTTTTGCATCGGAAACTGGAAAGATGAGGTGACAGACACATTACAATAAATGACTTATTAAGTTGCTGTGCAGAGTTTGAGTCTTGAAATGTGTTGAATGCTTCTAAATTTTCACTGAGTGTTGCGTTGTACCAACCATGTGAAGCTGATCGGGTTATCTTCCTCATCAGTCGGCATCGAGCTCTAGAGAAGAGGGAGGAGAATGATCCGTCAGGTCTGCATCCAAGTCTAACCTAGTTAGCTGCTGCTAACCTGACCGGCTGCTTCTCCAGGGGTTTGGTCCACAGCTTCATTTACCTCCAATAACATCTTTAGATCTTTATTTGATTAACTAAATCTTCTTGATGGAGTCATATCTTAAATTTCCGTTCTAATTTTAGGATGTACATAAGCTCATGGATACAATTTAACACACTGGAAGTACTTTTTAAGCTCGAGTTGTTAGTGCAGCGCAGCTTACAGATGCTACCTTTATCCTCCATCCTTAAGATATTCGGAGGCTAATAAAAAGTATCGTTTTTTTTTTTTAATTAACCACAAACCTTGTGTATGATGCTGCTCTGCCTTATGATGATCTTTGCAGTTTTAAGTCCTTGTTTTGTGTCTCGTCTTCCAGAATTTGTGATTTGATTACATGTATCATTGCTACAATAACGGCTCGTAAATTATTTCCACTGCGTTAGGAAGATGGCACTTTCTATTGCAAAACTAAACAAGGCAATTCAATTGTTTCTTGTCAATCTGCAGATTGTGATGAGATTTAGATGTAGCGGGCCTGGTGCCCTGTGGTCATTGGGCGAGAGGCGCGCTACACCCTAGAAAGGTCGGCTGTCCTTCACAGGGTTCATGTCAATAATCAGATGTCTAAGCTCTGTGTCTGAGAACTGCCTCACATTTGTTTTGCATGAACCGGACCAAAGTTTGGCAACTGAACAAGTTTTCTGTTGGAACAAGGTCCAGGAATCGGGACCTTACCTGAACCTGTTTGGGGTCATTGACTTCTTGAAAGATCCGTTTTAAAGGCATTTCCCCATGGTTCCTGGTACACATACCCCCAGAATCATAGTATGAGAAAAATCCCAGCAGCATGATTGCTGAACCACCATGTTTTACAGTCTTCAGTGTATTTGATGAATTTAACGTTTGGCGGTCATGTCACAAACTCTCTGCTCTTGTGGGCCCCAAAAGAATTTCTTTATTATGCCCTAAAAGGTTTTATTGTTTCTCTTTAAACCAGTGAACGTTTTGTTTGACTAACCTCTTCAGTCAATGTCTATTTTTCTTAAATCAGAGTTTTCAGGGGCCTCTTGCAGACAGCTTCACATAAGCACTTCTCACTGCTAAATGTAAACCTTGGATCACGCTAGATATGGTTTCTTCCTTGGCTTTCTGGTCTTCTGTCTATTTTAAAGCAATTGATCACATTTTAACTGAGCAGCCTATCATCTGCACTTCTCTTCATGTTTTCCTCTCTCCAACTTTTTGATCAGTGTACTCTTATTTTTCTGAACACTGCCTAGGACGACCCATTTAACACATTTTCCGTACAAACAGTGTGCTATATTTATTTTAAGCAGCCATAAAACATCCTCTACAGCCCAATACTCAGAAACTCCCTCAATTAAACTACCGGTATATCTGATATGGTTAACAGGACCAAACCAACAGGTCATTTTCAATATTTGGAAAATTTAAGAACACTGTTTTTTTACAGTTATTGCAATAAGAACCAGACGACCTAAATAACGTTCTGTTTTATTATACCAGGAATGTCTACATTATTTAAATGAATAGTATGATTAGGTCAGATTAAACAGTTTATCGGCCTGCAAAGCAAGGACCAGGGGTTTCCACCTGTTTTTTGTAGATTGACCGATGTGTCTCTCAAATGACCTTTCAGGAATTGCACCTCTAAGCCTGAATGTTGCATGAAAAAGTCAAAACAGTTATAGGGTATTTATTACCGGCAAAACCGTTTAGAAATCATGTTTATTTTGTTTTCATGAGGCATTATAAGATGCTAAAGGTTCTCATGAGCAGGACTGATAAAGTGCTTCCAAAAGGTTTTTTTTATTAGTTTCTTTTTGGAAGTCATTGCACAAAATGCTCATTCGAGAAGAGCAAATCTATAACTAATTGACCTTTTTGATGTCAGTAATTTTCCACGCATCTTTCATGCTTTTTTTTTTTTTTTTTGCTGTTTACCGAGTGACTGCAGATGTGTGAAGTCCTCTGATGAAACCAGTAACTACCAGTCTGTAGCCCTGATTCTGGGACTGAATCTGGATCTTCAGCACGGAGAGGGGGGGGGGCGCTGAAGAGACGACGCCGCCTTGCGTTGATGACGCTCGCCATCGGGAGACATTTGGACAGCCTTCAGCCTGTATGTAACCCATATGTAGACCAACAAATGGTCGGCCTGAACAGGAGATGTAGTGCGACCCAAGAGTTACGGAGATGTTTCGGCCGTCACTGTAGCGTCTCTGCTTAGCCGCAGAGCCCGCAGCTGGAGGACAAACCCCGCGGTTTCATCTGTTGATCGGATTGGGAGACGGCGCATAACCATGAGTCGCCGCGGACCGACTTCCAGGTAGGTGGCCGAGAGAGAGAGCGGCTGTGATGGGAATCAGAAGCGGCGTCGTTAGGAGGCTGTGGAGCTGCTCATGAAGGAAAGCTGTTTATCTGGTGCAGGTACGGAGCTATTGGTATGCAGATCAAGACTTCAGAGGCTTCAGAGCATCGGCTGCTGTTTCCTCTCTCTTTTTTTAATTCCCACTCAATCATAATTGCAGACTGCAGATATGCGCTCCTCAATGGCGGATTGATGCGTTATTCAGCTGTGAGCGCCTCGCTTCTGCTGCTTGAATGCACCATTTCCAGAAAAAAACGCAAGTGTGGTTTCTGCACTGCAGCCTTGCTCCATTCATACAGCGCTGCGGGCTCACTGGCTTCAACCTCCCACTTGTTGGTCATATAAGTCAAAATCACAGTGTCCAGATGTGCCAGGCGACACAGCGGTTATCTTACAGGGCTTGTATGCTCATTTAAGATTGGTTGGGAGAAATCATCCAGGAAACCTAATTATTTAAGCTGCAGTCACAGCCACAAATCAGGCTTGTTTGGCTTAATTAGCTCCATTTATGCAGAGAGCTGGCAACCTGCAGTGGGAGGCTGAAGAGACTCCAAAGCATGAACACATTATGCAGGTGTGCAGCGTTTTCTTCCAGAAAGTAACATTTGCCAATAATTTCAATATAGATTTGATTAAAACATAATTTTTTTTAGTCGATAACATTTCATTACAATCAAGCCCAGGGCCGGATATAGGAGGTTGTAAGCCCCCTTGGCTGGAGCCATTTTTGGTGCCTTGAACCCAAACAGGAACAGTACAATTGGATGGTTGTAATAGTACTTCGGGTAACTTCCTGTCTGGCATTCTGGAGGACGTTCAGAGCAATGATATCCAGACACCACCGCAGAAGCAACTCCACATAAGTGGTGTTTTGATGCACAAATATGTTTCTGTGCTGCTGTAAACGGGTAATCGGAGACAAAGAAATGCAAAGAGCTTTTTCCTTGTTTATAACAACTAGACATTATATTCAAATCTCAAATACACAATTAATTGTTTGGATTTTAAAGGTAAAAGTTTGAAAGGTGGAAATATGTTTTTTAGAATTAGAAGGAAGAAACCAGATACACAGAGCATGCCTTAATGATAATTCACCTACTTTAATGTCCTAGCTGGAAAAAGTTCCTCTACATGCGAGAACATGACATTATAAATTTACATCACCTGATAAACAAAAATGAAACTCTTCAATCAATAACCCTGGTATATAATGGCAAAATTAATGTTGACAATAAAATACTGATCCACTGAGATTGCTTGATTTTTCTTTAAATTATTATTTTTACAAAACCCTACCTCGCCTCATTGGAACATTTGACTTGGAAAAAAGGTTTGACTTTCAAACATTTTCAAACATGTTTCTAAAGCCACATTTTCTTTTGTTTTAGCACTGTGTCCAAAAAGGCAAAATAAAAGGCAATTGTACATTCATAAAAGCACAATTTTGAACTAATTGTAAAATGGGTATTTATTTGTTAAAGGGGTTCATTTGTGTAATTCTTTTGATGAATTCAAATTCAGTTAAAACAAAAGTCTTAAATGGAACTTAAGAATTAAAAAAAAACCTGAGACCTCACTCCTACAACATTGAGGTCTCAGTTTTAGTTGTTTTTGTTTATAGATCTACCAACCAATCAGCCAGAGACTGGCCACCAGCTCTGATTGGTGATCTGCACACCAAATACTGTGATATTCTATTCAATAAATGCATCAAAACCAACAGCTCAACTTTCTTGGTCTATAAACAAATCAAACAACAACGTGCTTTGATTCACTTTCATTTGTCCAATACAAATCTGATAAAGATTATATAGGACATATGCTTTTATGCAGAAATTGTGATCATTTGTAAATTACTTCATTTTCTGTTGGATTTACAAGTACTTCCTCTGTCAAGTAACCTGAATCACTTTTTTTCATCTTTTTCCGTTTTAGTGTTTTGGGGGAAAAAGGATTGGGTCAAACCTGCAATCTCTAGACATAACCGGTAATCATTTTCCGCCAAGAAAAGCTTGATCAGTACACCTTTAGTCAAGTAATGACAATAATTTGTCATTATTTACATGAATTTGGTAAAAGGAGACCGTACAAATTGTAAACTGTCACAATTACCTTTCTTTGTTCTGTCAGTATGTAGGAGATGGTATCTGTTTAGAAAAAGAAAAGGTGAAGATGAAATTAGTACTGCTTAAGACAACAATTTGGTTTTATGTTTGATGATTGGGTTATTCTTTTTCTCAAAAAATTGTGTAACTTATTTTAGCTACTTGTCAAAAAAATGAAATAGATTATAAAGGAAGCATACAAATGCAGCTTAATGCAGCATGGAGCTCTGACCTGCAACAATCCCCATTAAAGAGTTGAGTTGTCCATGGTGCTGAAATCTGTAAGTCTGAAGCTCACGAGGGAGGGCTTTCAGATCTCCATGCTTCCCCGTGTTTGTCAGCATTCAGGATGAGTGGCGTCTCACTGGTGGGGTTTTCAGGCTGAAGCTCCTCTCTGGGGAGGGTTGACTGTCACCTGAGCTGTAGAAACTGTTTCCACCTTCATATTGCTTCCTCTTGGAGCTCCCCGCATGTCTGTTTGCTCACATTTCCTGTCATGCTTGACTTCAGTGTAAGCCTTTTACCACTGCCGGAAAGATTTTCTTTCTTAGCTGCTTTAGGAGCCAATCTGCTTAATATCTGTTAAGTCATGCATGTTTGCTTGGGGTACATGTCTGCTGCTTGTTAAAAGTCCCAGAAACAGGACCCATTTTGAATCTGTCTTGTCCAACCGATCTAGATGGTCATGTGAGTTTGCCTTTTCAGGGCACGAAGTTCATCAGGTAGCAGTATTAGTTTCAATCAGCGGCTTTGCGGTGAGCGAGCCCGGCTGGAACTGCTTTACACACACACCATATGTCTCCTCAGTCAAATGGAAACTCTTGTTCCAGCCCTCTGCTCCCTCCACCCCTGACCACTCGAACCGGTTTCACCGGCTTACTGTGGCTTTAGCAGCATCTGTGCAGCAAATTTAGGGCATTGCTGTCTGCTTGTCTGACTGGTGGTTTAAACCAGCAAAGCGGAGCTGTGATGTTTAGTTGTGTGGGCTTACAGCACCCTGAAATCTTCTCTGTAAGTCGGCAATGACGTTCAGCATCGGGAGTAGTGAAATAATGGAGAGGCAAAGGGTGGAAGAGGTAGGAGAATTTTACACTGAGTTTAAAGCTGTGTTTTCATGCTGTATATTCATATGTTGGATCATAAAAGCTGAAATTGTGGGTATGTTGGGGAATTTGTGAGATGAAATGATTGGGATTTCATGCACAAATGCAGAAAAGCGATGCAAATTTTGCTAAAATATCATGTCTATTGCAGGTGAAATTTGAAGAGTGTGAAATGATTCCAAAGTCGGGAAAATCTCCAGCAGACTCCCGGAAAAGTGTAGGCATCCATGAATTTGCAGCACTCGCCAGATCTTCATTAAATGGTAAAGAAAATCTTTTAAATTTTATCTTTAAACAGTGTTTCAAATATCAGTCTGATTTTTTCATCTCCATTTGATCCAGGCATCTCTCAGGCAGTGAGAGACCATGTGACAAAGCCCACATCCCTGGCTCAGGGCCGGGTCGCCCACCTCATAGAGTGGAAAGGTTGGCCGAAACCTACAGGTCCTCCACCAGGCACTCACTCCCAGTTCAACTCTTACTGCCGTCTGACTGAAGGGGAGAAGGAGGCTCGGTTTGCTGCAGGTATTCACCTATTTTCTCCTTTCTGACCCACAGCCTGCAGAAAGTTTTACAATTTACATCCAGTTTTTACAGTTAGGTTTAATGCTAGTTGAAACTAGTTACAGTCATATATACAGTCTGTTTGGGTAAACATGTGCATCCTGTTACTTAGCATGGTTTAACTACAGCATCATCTCGTGACCGGCGTCCACCTTCTGTCATGAGCTTAATCCGTTCAAAACTCCTGTCTCCCTGCGAAAGGCCCCGCCCTGCCGCCGGATCTCTGGGCCACCGGGTTGTCTTGGCAGCAGATGGTGGCCTATTAGACACACACTCACAGAACACTTCGCTGCCCACCGACGGTACAGCAGCGCTTGTTGTTTTTTGCCGTGACTCATCCCTCTGGCGCCGGTGACATCGCTGCAGCTTGATGAGGAGATAATGTGAGGGGGAGGAAAGCAGGGAGCAGACGAGGCGGGCGTACATCACGCACATTATGAAGTCTGTTTGTCTTGATAGCCTAATTAACGCAGCAAAATGCCAAAAGGCTACCTCACCGTGAGCGTTTAAAACTGAAAGCTGGGACTGGGTTATTGTTTTTCCTTTTTGGGCAGCTGATTACGTCTGAACCACTTTCAAGGTAACCAGGGGAATTTTGAACAGAACGTTTTGGATATTTTAGATAAAGAGACCATATGGAGCATAGCCATGAACTCCTCTGATTAAACGTATAAAAATTTGATAAATATTTAGAAAGCAGCATTGAGCTTACAAGATGTCTTTGAGTCTGATAAAAGCAGATATGACTCAAACAAAACCGCTTAAAATGTTCTGTAACAGTTATAATAAAGGGCAGTGTAGTGCATTCTTGTTAAATATTTTTAATATTTAAATACTTATGCTAGTTTTCATTGAAATCAGACTTTTCAGTTCAGACCTTGACGATGGTATGTTGTGAAATTATTGCAGTTTTGTAATTTTTTTGAACATTGATTTACCTCGATTCTTGTTACTGGCCCATTTCTTAGCTATTTTCTTCCCTCTTGATTAGTTGCGAGACCCACCTACAGAAGCAATACACTACCAGAAAAAATAAAAGCAAAAACATGGGGAAGGTTATTTTTTTTCCTCGTTCAGATCATTCATACTGAACATGATCTTACATGGCAGACACAGTTTTATAGAACCGTCTATAAAACAACTATCTAACTTAAACTGGTTTGCTTGAACCAATCTCTCAACTGCAGTAGAACTTGTTGGTAAAGTCAAAGTCTTGCTGTAGCATCTTTTTATTCTTCATTTTTCTCTCAGAAAGAAAAATCCAGTGAATCCCACCAAAAGGGATTATACTCTAAATTACACAGTGCTGTGAAAAAATATTTGCCCCCTTACAGATTTGTTCCTGTCTTGATTATTTTTGTCACTCTTAACTGTTTCAGATTATCAAACAGATGTTAATAATAATTAACCTAATTTTCTAGAAAGCCCAGCTCAATTTTGATGGCCAGACCCTTTACAGAACCTGTCTGACAACATGACGGTCTGAAAGAGTAACACTTCCTGCCCCAAAAAAAGGAAATATAAGAACAGATGACATTATCAGTCTGGAACCGCAGCGAGAGCCAATATCTACAGACAGAAAAAACATGGAACAGGTTACTCCACTCTTGCCCAGAGCACTTGATAACTCATCCTGCATCTAAAGCACAACAGGCCTCATTTCCGTTAGTTAAGGTTCTTTCTACAACAATAAGAAAGAGACAAGAAAACAATCCTGCAGACTGATGAGACAGAAGTGCAACACTTTGGAAAGTTTTTGTTCCAATACATTTGATAAGATGCTAACAGCATCTCAGAACAAGAACATCCTAGTGACAGTAAAACATGGTGGTGATGTCCTGGGGTTGCTTGGGGGCCTGAAAGACATGCCAAAACTAGGGAAACCATGTAATCTGATCCCTAGCAGAAAATCCTGAAACAGCATGTCTAGTCATCACTTTGTGACCGAACGACTAAGCACATTTGGGTTATCCAGCAGGACAATTATCTGAAGGATCCAACAGCAAGTCCATCTCTGAATGCACAGCCAGTCATTAGGTTATGAGTCAGTTGCTTTTTCACATAGGGCCAGGTTGGTTTGGACAGCTTTTGCCCTTGATAAATGAAATCATCTGGAAACTGTATTTTGTATTTACTCAGGTTCTCTTTGTTTAATAATAACATTTGTTTGATGATCTTGAAGATTTTGTTGTGACAAAAAAGCAAAAATTGTGGACAAGGTGACCAATCTGCAGTATATGTCACCCAGACACCAACAACCACAGTGTAGTTTAGGCATTATTCTTAATGCTATTTATTCTTTTTATATACAAATAATCCTTTTCCTGTTTGTTTGCTGTTTTTATATATCAGTAAAGTTGATGCATACCCGAGCAACTGGAGCAGACAAAATGTGAAAAACTTCACAGATATCAACAGATATCATAATACTCCTGGAAATGTACTAAGCTTTAATCGGACTTGGACCCACAGGAGTTATAAGCTAGTGATCCTCGGTGTTGTTGCACTTACATTGACTAACTGAACGTGTTTTCTTACTAGGAGTGGCTGAGCAGTTTGCCATTGCTGAGGCCAAGCTGCGAGCCTGGGCATCTCTAGATGATGATGATGAGGAGGAAGACTTCAAAGATGAAGAATCCCACACGAATGAACAGCCTCGTACCTTGTCCACTGAGAGCCCAGGTATCCAACGTCATCATCGTCCTCTTCCTCTTATCCTGTAACGTTCACTGTTTTCATGAATCACTGCTGACAAAGCAATCATCTTCTCATTTTCTTCCCCTATAACTCATCCCACCCATGTCCAGGTTTTCTGACTGTCTGCTCCTCCCTCAGATGCTGACATGTCCAAAACTATCAGCGGAGTGCCATGCCACCCTGAGGCTCAAGGGATCGAGGTGCAACAATTGGTTCGTCCTGTAGGCTCCACCAGTAGCAGAGGCAGCAGTGACGGTTCTTTCCGAGATAGGCTTCCAACTAATAACGACCTACAGAGCAACTCTCCAACTTCACGCAGCGACTGCATGTGTCCATTCCTGGAGGAAGAAGAAGATGAAAAGAGGCTGAACGGTTTGGTGGAGCAGCTGGCTCCTTTGCAGGATCAGCGTGGTGAGGTCTTTGTCCACAGCAAGCCAGAGTGGAGGCCCCGAAACAGGAGCAGCAGGTTTGACTCCTGCTACTCCACCTCTCACTCTGAGTCTCCTGGGGAGGAGGACGAGGAGGATGAGGAAGGTAGTGTGTTTCATGAAGTGCGCGTGTGGCACTCTAGCCCCAGAGGTTTCTTCTCTGACCGGGGGTCTTCCGGAGTGGCGTCTTTTGATGAAGAAGAGGAGAGGGAGGAGGTAGAGGAACAGAAGAAAGAGGAGAATTTGATGTGATGTATTGTCAATGTTTATGTCTTTCTGAGTCGGTGTTGATTCTGATGACATAGATCTATTCCGATTAAAATGTGAACCTCCTCTCATCTCCTATTCTTTTCCCTCCATCTGTCCTCCACTGGAAGCCTTTCATCCCCCACCCCTCCAGGCCTTTGGCTGATCTCCTTCCACAGGTTATCGCTGCCGTAAACAGTGTATATGTTGGAGAGTTCAATGAGGATGTAAATCTGTTGTTCAAACTGAGTTTTGTACATTCTTGTGAAGAGTCATGTGCTGTTCATTTATTGTTTTTCTATGGATGTTTTGTAGTGTGGTTTATTTTCCAGGTCATGCTGTGTAACATGAGTTTGATATGGAAATTACGAGTGTCATGCATATGTAAAAATAGATTTTTGAAACAAGAGTTGCTGGTGGTTCTTTTTTTTGCCCCCACAGCAAAAAAACAAACAAACATTCAAAACATTCAAAAAAAGGAAACAAATTCTCAGTTTTGTTTTACACATTTTTTTCTTTAAATTTATTTTTTCATGTACAAAAACAATTGCATGTTCTCTGAAAAATAACAATGGTAGTTGAGTTCAAAATGCACAATCCTCCTATGTACAACAGCATACAGATGTGTATTTCTGTATGTACAAAGCATATACAGGCTAGTGTCATATAAAGGGAGATACTACAGACTTATTGCTTAACTAGATACGCTGCAAATGAGCTTAGATGCTGTTTACCATTAATTCCTTATACATAACTTAATAATACAAGCATTACTAAATGTTCCATATGCAACTGAAAAGTGTTGACATTTATTGCACTGAGAAAAAAATTAGCCTGGTTGACTGCAGCTCAGGCATGGGCCAGTAACAAGTATCAAGGTAAATCAATATTCAAAAAAGTTACAAAACTGCAATAATTTCACATCCTGCCATCGTCAAGGTCTGAACTGATTTGAATGAGATGTCAGATAAAGTGCCTTTTTTCCCTCCAGCTCTGTTAAGCTTGGTGTAATGCAGCACTGCCCCAAGCCCAAGGCTACTAAACATTTCTCTCACATACAAGTGTACCGAAATAAATTAAAATGCAATTTAAAAGTCAATGTATTTCACCAATCCTGTTTAAAACTTATACTTCATTTAGATCCAGAAAATACAGTTATTGTGTGTTTTGTTTTATAGATATGGCTTACAACTAATAAAATTATTTGAAGGTTATGTATAACCAATTAGAAATATATTTTCATATAGAATGTTATGTTATGGCCTACACAATTAGGAGAGAGACTGCTGACTTGACAGTGATCCAACCGACTATAGTACCTCTGTAAGGTGTAGGCTACAACATGCCATTTCTGAAGAAGGTAGATGTTTACAGACTGCATTTTAATGGAAAGTTGCATGTACTCAAGTAACATGGATAACCACAGCCTTGAGAGGACTGTGAAGCAAAGCCCATTCAATAGTTTGGGGAAAAATTAACAAGCTGTTTAATGCAGCTGGAGTCAGAGCTTCAAGAGCCACCACACACAGCTGTATCCAGGCTGTATCCAGCCCACCCCTATGCCAATAACTACGTCACAAACTGTCTCTCTTGAAAACTACAATTAAATTCAGGATTTGACTACAGTTTATGCATAAAAATCTAAATAACATTGAATTTTTATCATCTTTATAAGATCCAAGTATATTA
Source organism: Crenichthys baileyi (assembly GCA_036173005.1). NCBI lineage: Eukaryota > Metazoa > Chordata > Actinopteri > Cyprinodontiformes > Goodeidae > Crenichthys > Crenichthys baileyi. The sequence goes on along the minus strand of JAHHUM010001193.1, from coordinate 101,603 downwards.
GCAGCAGCAGGATAAATAGTAAATGAAATTAGATTTTGGTATAAACTATTGTTTAATTTTCTTTGTGTGAACATTGTTAAAATCCTTACTGGCCCATCTCATACTGGCCCATGCCTACTGCAGCCATTTTACGAATGATTTAAAAAATAGCTCAAAATGAGCGGAAGCCTAAAGACAGCCATTGGAAGTATTCACACAGTTTGCCCTAAAACAGCTTTTCAGGCTTTGTACAATGATTAAACTTCTGCTTTAGAGCTCAGGGTGGATTTAATGTACTCTATCATAAAGAGATGTTAAATACCCATAGACCACACACAGAACAGCATTTGTCAGTGTTTGTGTGTGTGTGTGTGCTCTGTACAACAGACTGCAAATCTTGCAACTAGGCCCCTCATTTTTCATGCACTTTAAACTCACATACAACAGCAGAAGATGTTCGGATGATGAAACAGACTCTCTACGTCTGCCTCATGGAGACAGCCGCTGTAAAGCCAAACAAGGCTCCAGCAGCAGTTGGTGAAAGATGGTAATTACAATGTGATTTGCTGCTGGTTAGAGCCCTGTGTCCAGCTGTAGGGATCTTTGGAAGCTGCCTTTGTCACTGTTTGTATGGATCCCAGAAAGAATTTTTAAGGGGCTGATCCATAGACCAGTATCTAATATCAAAACAAAGATAAATGCTGATGACTACATACTATAAATAATGCACTCTGCAATTTCCATTTACTGCATTATTAACATTAATGTATTGCATTTCATTTGATACATAAACCAACAACACATCTTATTATGGGTCATTGACAATGACCCCTCTTACATATATCTGTGCACTGCTCACATATAGGTAGTATGGATCAATAACATCATGTGCTTATTTAAAAAAAAAAAAATTCTTGTTATTCTGTGCTTTTATTTGCTCTTTCGGTTTTCAGCCCACATTATTCACACCTGAGCCAATAATATCTTGTACTTTTTGTTGGCTTCAAGTTTACAGGATCTTATTTTGGCAAATTAAATGCAGGAGTCCGGATCAGATTTAATTATGGAAAGTCTTTTCTTGCACACGTGCAGACAACTGCCCTCACACACACACACACAAAGCAAATATAAAACTGTAAAGCTGGTGTCGTTAAATCCTAATTTCAACAAATGAAATTTTAAAGACTTAACACACTACAAATTCTGCTAAAATGAGATGATGGGGCTTCATGTGCTGGTGGAACAGACACAAATACTGTAGACATGGTGCTAAAAGATTTTTAGATCTAAATGCGCACATTTTTGTTAACAAATTTACCACATATTAGTTTAGTGACATTCCCTGAAAATGGTTTTTGTACGCCTTTTTGTGTCAGGACATGACAAAGCATCACTTGGTCTTTAACAGATCTGAAAATTTGATAATCTCAGTTAGGCTCATAATATATTATAGAGTATCATAAATGAATTTCAACGGAGCTAAAGTGCAGAAACACTGTGTGAAAAACCAGTAACAAATGTACTGCTTTATATTAATGAAGATGTTAAAGAACAGCTTTCAGATTACCTGAAAAACAGCAAAGGTGACCACCTGATTAAAGCTGAGGTTCTGTTAACACAATGCCAAGAGGGAAATACATCAGCAGTGGTCTCAGAGAGCAATTATTGTACCTTTTCCACCAATATGGAAAAAGTTAAAAAGCCTTTTAAAACAAAGTTAGAGTTTATTATTCTACAGTGAGAAAGCTCTCGGACGGCAGCTTATAGTCTTGTTAATAGTTATTCCTCAGTAAGGATATCCAGACCATGATGCTAAAAGTAACTTGGAAAAAAAAAACCTAAACATAAAGGGAAAGTTTATGACAAATCAATCTTGTAAAATAAATAAATAAATATATAAACAGAAACTGATTGAACATAAAACAACCTCTTTTCACTCTTGTATCTAAACAAACCACAAGACTTCTGGAACAATTTCCTTTGGATAAATAAGACCATATTCAAGATGTTTTGTTATAATGCAATGCACCATATTTAGTAAAACCAAACAAGCATGCCAACACCTCACAGCAACTGTCAGGCACGGTGTTGGAGGAGGGATGATTGAGCTTGTTTAGCACAAAACCTAGACACCTGGCTGTCATTGATACTTCTTGCATTAATGCCGCCCTGGGTGAGCCCCTTCTTCTAGACCCCCACCCCAACTCCCCTGTTCATTATGCAGATTATTAGAAACACATGGAAATTTTGGTACAGTGCTTATACTTTGCACAGCACAAGGAGGTGCAGCTTCCCATTGCCTGGACATGTAATTAAGCAAAAGAATGCTTGTTTGGGATGCAACTGACCTAACTTTTTTTGTTTGAGTGTTTCTGGCACGCCCCAAGCAATGCCACCCTGGGCAGAGAATTATATCGCACAGACACATATCTTAAATTAAAAAGTAGTAACAAATCTGAGGTTATCTAGGAGCCCAACTTCACCTCACAGGACACTAATCCTTGAAAATCTACAACAGGAAGCTGAACACTGAATTAACCAAAATCTCAGTACTGGTGTTAAATTTAGTGCTTACTGGATAATTGTGTAGATATTATTCACAAAATGGTTCTGTATTTTGAATAAAAACTGACAATGTGTAATATGCTATGAGCTGTTTTTAATCTGATGTTGTATATACCAATTTTTAGACCAGAAAAAGGCCAAAAGTATCTTTCATTTATGTATTGATGCAAAACACCTCTGAACTAAAATAGGGTGTATGCACTCTGATCGGTGAAAAAATTATAACCATTAACAAATGAAGCAAAACTGATTATATTGTTACATCTTCCCTGAAGTCATGTTGATAATTACAGTGCCTTGCAAAAATATTCCTCAAACCTTTTCACATTTTTCTTGTTACAGCTACAAACATTAATAAATTTTAATGGGATGTTAAGTAGTAGACCAATATAAAGTAACTTGTTGTAAACTGAAAGGGAAAGGATGCAAAAATCTGAAAAATGTGTGTGTGTGTGTGTGTGTGTGTGTATTTTTAGCCCCACCTTTCTCTGATTCCCTTAAATAAAATCCTGTGTAACCAACAGCCTTCTGAAGCCACCTAATTATTATTAATTTATTTTCAGTGTAAATACATCTGTGCTGTGAAGAACTCAGGAAAAAAGCATTTGTTGGGGAAAAAAAGGCCAACAAATGTCCAGTTTGCAGTTTGACTTGCAGCCATGAGAGGGACACAACAAACATATGGAAGAAGAAGCTCTGATCAAATTAGATCAAAACCGAGCTTTCTGATCTACATGCAAAGCTCTATGTTGGATGGAAAACTAACATTGCATAGCACCGAAATGGGGCAATATGCCCACACGTCACACTTTTCATTCATAAATTCTTTTTTTCTAAAATCCCAATAAAATACATTGACGTGTGTAGTTATCACATGACAAATTGTGAAAAGATTTATGTAGTAAGAATAGTGCAAGGAACTGCACATGGATGCTATTTTGACACTTTCCAACGGACCACTCAGCTGCATTTAGCAGCCACCCCTCTAATCGGTATAGGGCCAGTCACATGAGCCAAGCCAACTACTTCAACAAAGATTACACATGAAACCCCCAAACAGCTAACAGGTTTATCCACAACTATACTATGGAGGATTTTTTTATGATCAGGATTTTATGGATCTCACAAGTATCCAGCTACTTCAGAGGGAACTTAGATGAACATCAAGGGCCAGAAGAGCCATTAATTAGTGCTTGTTGAGATTCTCTACCAACTCAGCATTCCATCCCTGCAACAATACTAATATTCCTAAATAGACACTTAACAACTCTTTTTAGTAAGAGCAGTGTTCTTCCCTGTTAAAGCCAAGGTGCCAATGTGACCTGGTCATCAAAATTCTGCTTAGTTTTTCAGGTGTGATTTGTGAGGAGAAGCTATTGCAGCCTTGTGCTTTAAAGTTTCTGACTTCACACCTTCTGATTTCATGTTTCTCATTTACAAACTTTTTCAGCTGCCAACCAGGAGAAAGGAGGCTTATTTTATTTCCACATATGCATGGAACCTTTCATGTTTTCCAACGGTAAACAAACCTTGATGTGGACATTTTTAGAAATTTTGAAATATTTGGTATTTTGTAAGTGATCCGTTGACTGTTAAAAAGATATTAATTAATTAAATTAAACCAACTTTGTCCTTTTAACAGACATTTGCTCACATCACTAGGTTAAAAACACAAGTGTCTAGGCTGGGCTGTTACAAATTTAAGAAACAAATACATTTATGAGACAACAGTATAGATAAGCATTAGGTTAGCATTCTGATTGGCCCTTGGTCTGGACTGTGCTACCCTCTCCCCCAGGTTCTGCTTGGTCCATGTTTAGAGTTGGACTCCTGTGCTCTTGCTCCACCTCGTCCGGCTCTGGTGTTGGTTCGGTGGGGTCGTGGTCACAACCTAGCTCTGATTCCTCAGTGTGAGATGGGCTACAGTCAAAAGTAAACTCTGATTGGTCCTCGGTGAATGAGGGGCTTTCCTGAAGCACGAGGTCTGACAACTGGCTTTCGCTATTTTCAAACTCCAAATTAGTCTTGTCTGAGAAGCTGACGGAGACGTCGTTGAAAGAAAGGTCCAGCTTTTTCGCTGCGTTCGGAGGCTTAGGTTCCCGTGGCAAGGACAGCCCTCTGTGACGCATGCACAGTTTGTGTAGTTCTGTTACCTCAGATACACTTGTGCTGTTCCCACTGTCACGGAAACTGGCCAGAGGAGGGCGTACTTTCACTCCAGTCACCGTTACAGAGCCCTCGATGGCTTTACGCAGCTGTCAATACCGAGAAACAGATAGCAGGAAAATAGAATAATAGGTTGGCATTTAAATATCAGTAAAGAGGTGCATACAGCTTAAGAAAGCAAGAAATCACACACACCTCTTTGAGAGAGACCACTCCAACCAGCCGTCCCATGCTGGTCACGTAGGCATGATCCAGGCCCAGTAGAGAGAAGATAGTGTGAGTCTGTGGGTGAGGAGGAGAGGTGGGTCATGGCCTGAATACAGACTTGAAAGGGACTCATTTACATTTTGCATCTGGGCTGTGTGAACTGTGTGCAGGGCTGTGTGTAGGGATGGGATTACATTGTACTTTTGGTTCTCAAGATGGTCACTTAGTCAGATCAGGCAGTCTTAGACTTCCACCACACAATCACAGCTTATCAAATCAGATGAACTGTGTGCTCAAGAAATTTTTCACAACAGTGCAATGTGAATGTAAACGTAGCAATTTTACAGAAATTATGTTGAAAGCAATTTAAATATTTCTCCCAGAATACAGGGACATGAACAGGTTATGCAGGTTCAGTAAAATAATAGCACCCATTTCCAAAGGGGTTACATCAAATACAAACCTTTTTCTAGGTATTAATACTACAGTTCTGCAAGTTAAATTTAAATCACATGGCATTAAAGGTTTTTAGTTAATTCTGTACCTTATGCAGTGACGTTTGCTCCACCAGCTGGAATGGGGCGGGATCAATCTTGCAGTTCTTGAAATCCACCAGCTGATCGAGCTGCTGATCCTCCCACTCTGCTATCTGCAGAAGGATAGAAAACGGAGATAAAAACACGGCAAATATAAAATATCTGAATTATAGAAGTCCTTATTAATGTCTTCCGACTGTTCAAGCCTCACGTCTGAGGGAGTCATGCAGTCTTCCACTTCAGCAGACTCCTGAAAATAAAAATAGTAAGATAGTAAGTCTTTTTTTACCTTTAAAACAATATACCATGTAAAAACATCCCATAAAACATTACAAAGTAGCAGCTGTCTTTAATTTGAACTTTGTGTAAGTGTAGTAAGTTTCAAGTTGAACACTGATGTGCTGTGTTTTAGAGTGCCTTTCAGAAGTAGCTGTACCCTAAGAACATTTTTATGTTTTGTCATATAATACCCACAAAAGTCAATGTATTTTGTTGGGATATTTTCTCAATAACTGGAATTCAGTCATGCTGAGTAAAGTGTATGAATAAACTAAATTTAATACCTTGTAGAGCCACCTTTCACTGTAATTGCAGCCACAAGTCTTTTGAGGTACATCTACCAGTATTGTAGGTCAAGAGTCTGAAATTTTTGCCCATTCTTTTTTGCAAAATAGCTCAAGCTCAGGCAGATTGGATGAAAAGTCTCCATTCAAACACTAATACATTTTTATGTATAAGCTATTCAATTGTGCAGCAGCTCTGGCTGTATGTTTAGGGTTGTTGTCCTGCTGGAAGAGAACCTCTGCCCCAGTCTCATGTGTTTTGCTGCCTCTTACAGGTGTTCTTCAAGGTGTTGTCCATCCATTGTTTCATCAAATTACTAGCTTTCCTGTCCCTGCTAAAGAAAAGCATCCCCACAACATGACGCTGCCACCATTATTTTGAACAATAAAGATGGTGTTTTCAGGGTGATGTGCAGTGATAATATTCTGCCACAAATAGTGTTTTGCACGTATGCTAAACACATCATTTTTGTTCTAATCTGGCCGGAGAAGTTTTTTCCACATGCTTGCCATGCCCCCTATAGGGTGTACATTTGAAAGACATCTTCAGGTCTCATGAAAACAACCTTGGACATCAGATCAAACGGCTTCAGACGTCCGACTAAAGGGCCTCAGAAAAGGCATCAGAGAATAAGGTCTCAGACACTTGTGCCTCAGAGAGAAAAGCCTGCTGCAGGTGATGCAAATATGTAATCAACGTGCGACAGTGGCAAAATGTGAGGTTAATGATGTCAGCAAAAAACAGCTCAGACATTTTAGTCAGAAATCTGAAGCCGTGTGATCTGATGTCTGACGATGTTTTCCCGAGACCCGAGGATGTCCTAAAATATACACCGTACCTCTACATGGCAAATGGGTGGATTCTTTTCACAGTTTAATCAACTTTTAAAAGTAAATCTGTTGCATTGGATTTTATTTAAGGGTATCAGAGTAAAAGGGGCTTTACAAAAATGCTAGTTTTAGATTTTTATTTGTTGTTCGACCTACACTATATCATGTTTGTCTCTCACATTAAACCACAATGAAAAATGTTTGTGGTTGTAAAGTGACAAAATGTGGAAAAGTTCTAGGGGTATGAAAACCACTGTACAAATTTAACAATGCAGGTGAAGAAATATAATGACACTGAACAAATATTATCAGCATTTGGAGTGAAAACATCTGGATGCACGAACATCTTGACCACACTCTCTCTCTCTCTCTCTGTGTAAAGAGCCACTCTGATGCTTTTGGTTCGAGGACCACAAATATTTAACTTCAGCACTTACTATGAGCACGTTGCAAGGCAACAGTTACTAAGCAACAGTCTCTAGGCGGCCGACAGCCTTACCGCCATGGAGATCCTCACTCGTTTGGCCTTGGGCTTTGTTTTGTCAGGAGAGGCCGGCTCTGCCGGACTCTTCCAGCCGGGGGAGAGAAGGCATCACAGCACAAAATTAACACAAGGTTCAGACAAAGCCATGAACATGGCAGGGCTGAAGCATTGGGTTTCAGCCAGACTTCTGCAGGGAAGAAGTCTCTGTGATGTTAGCACAGTTTTACTGAAAGGCTATAATTACTGCACCACAGATGAAGATGAGGGCACACAATCTTTATGAGACAATTTTAATGGAGCACCTAATGTTAGATACACAATCAGCATAAATGCACTAAACATGCTACATTTTAGTGTTTTTAATCCCGCTTAAACATTTATTACAGAAGAAAAGAAATAAACATGTAACTACTTTTTTCAGAAGGAAGAACTCACACCTTACCTAAATAAAGGCCAAAATAGAGAATTAATTATACCTGCAATTTAGATTTGTCAAACTAATAACAACTCTTTCTTTCTGCAGCACTTTAGAAAAATACATATACAACGTAAAAAGCTCCCAGTTCAAATTTGAGATGTATGGCCTAAATGTCAAAGTTTCCTATCTCTTTTGTATTGTTTATTTTAAGATAAACTTCACATGTTAAATAGGTGGTGGCTCCCCATTATTTACATCATGGAAGGTTTGTGTTTTAAGCCAAATGACTAAACAGGGAATTATAATTTGGATTTGTTTGATTAGTGTAGTTAAATTCTTCTTATTATTATTCTAATTGTTATTATTAACTGAAAATAAAATGTAAATATTTTATTGGTGCTAATTAAATAAATTAAAATATGTTTGATAAAAATATAAGATTATTAAAGATTCATTTACAAATACATTTAGTTCCCTTCACAGTTATTTGCACTCCTGGGAAAGATGCGTAAAATTGCTAAAAATAATACCTTAATGCTCCTGGAATTTTTGTTGCAGTAGCATACTCTCACATTATTACAATTTGAAATACCAACCTTTAATTTCAGTACATCATGTTCAGAAGGGGGAAAGAAATCGCACATTTAGACATAAGTGTTTCATATAATCATTGGTGACACAATTACTGTCACCCCCAACTGTTCATCTAAAATTAATGTCATAGAAGCATTTTTGCAATTTATACTTTAGTTTTTATAGGGTAATCAGAGTTTCTACAAACGTCTAGTAAGTAATCAACAGTTTTCGGTCATCACTTGAAACAGAAACATTATTCTTAGTTATTGGTCACTAGGGTGGACAAGGACCCAAAAGTTACCTTGCATCACATAGTAAGAAGGGATAGTAAATGAGGTAGCATACAGTCTGCAAAATCCACTGGACCCATGTGCTTTGGTCAGGTGAATCTAAGACTAAACTTTCCTGTGTTAGGAATAACCTTGCTTACATTTACTTATAGATGAGCTTTTACACACAGACCAGAATGATCAAGTTTAAATACTAATGTTTTCACTTTTCTTAGAATAGGACAATAATCCTCAGTGACCTACAGTTTGACATAAAGTTTAGTGCTTTGGGTTGATTGTGGAACGTACTGTAACAGGAGCGATTATTACACACTCTATCAGAAAGACACCAAAATGGTGACACATAGTCTACTGATAAACACTGAGGGAGTGTACATCCCATGGAGGGAGTACCAGACATAAATACCATGTGTGACCTTCTTTCCGGGCTGTTTCATCACTTCAATCACCGAGCGGGTTAAGGACGGGAGCCTGAGTGCTGATCTCTGTAACCATTCCTCTACCTTATTTAGAATAAAAGTGTTGAGAGTATAGAACAGTTTGAGAGTCATTCCTTACAAGAGAAAGTGATTGCAAGCAGAGATGATGCTTCTGGGGAAAATAATTCGAGGCGTCTGACCGCCAACAGGGTGCGGTAGCTCGGACACTTGCGACTCCAGCTCTGGGAGTTAGAGTGCATTTTTTTACCCTGCTGAGTAAATGTAGTCAAACTAAAGGTTGGGTTTTTCTAAACTGTCCATTGTCAAATTATGCTATTTGTATTTTAAGACTTCTTGCTCATCTTTTACCAAAGGAGGCAGAAAATGTGGAGGGCAGCACATTACCTAATATTTCAACTTTTTCTATCTTAACAAAATATTACTCAAGCTCTGTTTTTTTATTCGTTTTGTTAGAATTCAACCTAAATTATCCAAATTGATAGTTGGTGCTCCGGCTTCTTTAAATGTTAGAAAGTTTGGCGGGTCTCATGGGTTTTAACAGTGTTTGCTTGCAAAGAATTGAGTTTATTATTCCTGATAAGCTTCTGCATCAGCAAAGATGAAGAAGTCAAAGACAGATCAATAGTTGCCTCATTGCGAGGCTCCGTCTCTGCCTGAAATGTAACTAAAGTGAACTGAAATGAAGGGTGTTGGAAAACTGGCAGTGAGTGTGCTGTGCAGTTTTAAGGTGCAGTCACAGAGGTCAGAGCTGTGCAAAACGACAAAAGAATGACATCACACTGCAAAGCTCTGCTGCCTTTGGGTGAGTCCTATCTGACAGCAACAGGACAGCAACAAGGCATGGACTCAGAGAGAGCACACTCTTCATTCCACAAAAACCTCACACCTAAGTAAACTCAGTTTTTCTCACCTCCAGCAGCTCCTTGTCTGGATCAGCACAGGAGAGGGTCTGTGAGCCTGACAGAAAAAAATAAAACAAATTTCATCAAATCTGCTTTTGATTCCTAACAACCTTGACTGAACCGTTCTAACAGAGGAACATGCTTTGATCTAAACCATTCCAATGTAGCTTTGGCTGTAATTTTTGGATAGTTGTAATGCTGGAAGGTGAACCTCTGCTCCCAGTCTTAAGTCTTTTGCAGCCTCTCATGGGTTTTCCTTCAGAAGATGGCCCTGTCTTTAGCTCCATCTATCTTTTCATTACCCCTGAACAGCTTTCCTGGAAATCATCCCCATACCATGATGCTCCCACCACCATGTTGTCCCATGGAGATGATTTGTTCAGGGTGATGTGCAGTGTTTGTTTTCTGCAACACATAGTACTTTGCAAGTAGGACAAAAACTTTGGTCTCATATGACCAGAGCACCTTCTTCCACATGTTTACTATGCCCCCAGGATAGTTTGTGCACTGCACAAATGATTTTGTATTGGTTTTTTCTTGGCACTGTTCCATAAAAGCCAAATTTGTGGAGTGTTAATAGCACTAATTGTTTTCCTGTCAGCTACCTGTACCCTGGAATACTGCAGCTCCACCAGTTACCAAGGGCCTTTTGGTTGCCCTGGTTATTGATCTACGTGCCCGACCTGTCAGTTGGGCTGGATACCCCTCTTTATAGGTTTTTAGGTGGGCAACATTCTTCACATTGTAAGTTGATTGTCTGAACGGTGCTCTGTGAGATGTTTAAAGCTTGAGATATTGGTTTAAACTTGTTCTCAACTTTATCCCTGATCTATCGTTTGTCTTCATTGGCCTTCATGATGTTGTTTGTTAACTAATATTTTTTTACAAACATCTGATATCTTAGAACAACTGTTTCTATAATGAAATTAGAATACGCGCAGGTGAACGGTATTGGACTTCTGAAGGCAAGAGGTTGCTCTGGATTTAAGGGTGTCAGAGTGAAAGGTGTTGAGTACAAGCATGCCTACTTCATATTAAAGCACTACTTTGTGGCGGTCCACACACAAAGTCCCAATAAAATACATTAAACCTTTGTGGTTATAACATAACAAAATGTGAATAAGTCTCAGGGTTTTCAATCCCTTTGCAAGGCAGCATAGAATTACATTTTCCAGTTCTCTGTGTTTCTGTTGCTTCTTGATTAAGATACATACTATTTGGTGTCTCTGCATCACTGATGGCTGACACAGTTTTCAAGGCAGATTTCAGAGGAAGCTGAGCATTAGAAACCATCGGGCTGAAGGAGGAAGACTCCTCTGTGGAGATCTGTATGGACAATACATTAACAGGAGAGGCCAGACACAGATACATGCATACAAATAGACAAAAGCACATAGATAGACCAAGCACAGGCACAAAAACAGGACAGCACAGGTAAAGGCACAGACAACAGAGACACAAAAAAGAGATGTTAATGGAAAAGTATTAATATTTTACATTTGTATATGTTTAAAGACACTTACCACAACAAAAATCCAAAATATCCATCTGTGCCTTTGCCTACTGCTACATGCTTCACTCACTGTTTCTGATCTACTTCTAGTCTACTGCTATAACCCACCCCGGCGCCCCCGGATGCCTCACACCTGCTGGGTGCTCACCAGGAAGCGGACAACTTGGCGAGCACTGGTGTTGGTGGGACTGTTGAGGTGAATGTGGGCGCAAGGGGAGCTGGGGGTGCTGTCAGAGGTCAGACTGGGCAGGGGATCATGAGCGCCGTTGTCCTGGGCCAGCTGACGAAGGTACTCAAGCCTCCGCTGGCGGCTAAGCTGAAGAGACAGGAGGGACTGGAGCTGCGGTCGCTCTATTGAGCCCAGCAAGATCATGGAGTCTGATGGAGAGGTAATACAGATCAATCCATCAGGATTTAAATCACTGGATAGAATAAAATATTACATGTTAGCACATAAAATGGAGTCACACTTCGATTTTTTGCATTTCCTACAAGCATCTACTTCCTATTACCTGGCATTACAGATATTTTCACAGGGACAGAATGACTGACTGAGATGGAGACCACACAGAGAGGTAATTATTGTTGGCAAGTGGTCGCTCAGTTGTGCAGCTAATGCTAAAAGGAAATTAGGTTCAGGTCAGGCTGGAGGACAGAAAGCTGTCTGCTGCAGTAGCAGCAGGAGGGTCGTATTGCTTTATATACAAGCTCAGCTGTGGTAAATAGGAGGAATTATCATCCTTCTGGTTTGCAGTGACAAATTACACGCAAACGTTGTGCAAAAGAAGAAAAAACCATAATAGCCAAATGTGTTAGACTTTCTTTCCTGCAGCACATATAGAACAAACAAATACATAATATGGGTTAATATATTGCAATTTAATAGTCTATTAAATTGTCAAATTTTAATAGTCTAATATTGCAGTTTAACAGTAAAATTATGTAGAAATCCTAAGTGCTTCTGGTTAATTTATGATTGCAATCGTTTAATGAAAAGGAAACAACAACCTTTGTGAAGGAGTGGTACAACACATATGGTCCTAATTGGCCTCTTAACCTGAAAACAATACAAAAGTTCTACAGAAAATCTAAAGATCCTGGGGCTGAGCTCCCACTGTTCCAAACAAGAAAAAAATAATAAAAACTGACCTCTACATTCAACCAGGGCAAGTGTTTTAAGATGCCCGGTCAAAAGCATCTCCTGGAGGTCTCTGTATGTAGAATTCAGAGTGATGAAGCGCACATCTCGGACCATGATATCCTCCACACGGATATTATACTTCCTAATTCATGGAAAAAAGGTTAATAGCTTGGTGATGGGAAGAGTGAGATAAAAAATGCAAATGAAAACAAAACAAATGAGGGCTCGTAATCACTTTAAAAGCAAGCAAAAAAGACCAAACTCACTCATGGTGTCCCATCCCCAGCTCTGGCAGATATGGAAGTTTCTTGATGCGAATGATGGAGTCGTACAGGGATGGTTGGAGCGCTTGTGCCACTGCGTTGGCCAGGATCACAGCGATCATCACTGGCAAGATATGGGAGATCTGACCGGTCAGCTCAAACACAATGACCGCTGTGGATACAGTGTGAGTGACCGCTCCAGAGAGCGCTGCGGCCCCTGCACAGAGGAAATCAGAAGCAGATATATTTATATGTATATACGTCTTTTTAAATCTGTACAGTTACGTATGAAATCTGGCAATGACATTAAGAACAGGATTTTTGTAAGAGATTGCTCCTTCTCCAAACATTTCTCACTTAAAACATGGACATTTTTTAGTAAGTTGTACTTACAAATTTCAGTTTTACTTTAGTTCAAAATGTTAATGGTTTAGATTATTGCAGGATTCATTGCGAATCCTATCTTGATGTTTTGCTATGCCAAATGTAACATTTGGGGCCTGCAAAATTTGCTAAAGGCTAAAGTAATTAAAGTAATGCAAAATACACAAATATCGAGAAATGGGTATAAAATACAAAGCAGAAGGAAATACAGGGTATAAGAACTGACTTATGGCAACTCACCAACTACAGCATAACCACCAGGAACTATAGGATACACACTGCCATCTGCGTGGATGCCATCGGGAAACATAGATGCCATGATTTCTCCAACTAATCTGCCAAATGCTGCGCCTGTCAGTCAACAACAGACACAGAATGACGTTTATAGTTAAAGTGTAAAATTAGCATCTCCCTGGAAACCAAGAAAAAAAGCTAAATATTTATTCACCAATAAGAAAGACAGGCATGAAGGCTCCACATGGGACAGGCATGGTGGTGGCTACAGCAGACATCCAGAACTGAAATACAGATAAAAGTTTGGGTTGCAAAATCACATTCTTCAGTTTTACACCTAAAATGGAGAGTTTTAGGCAAAGTCCTAATTCACTATAAATACCTTGTCACCAGTAAAACAGTAAATAGTACAAGTCATGGTCAGAGGCTGTGGCTTTATATTTTATTAATTACCTGCAAAAAACGTAATTAGCTTAAAATATGTACTTCATATGAAACCCCACTTTCACTATATTATTCTCCCCTGGCACAAAATGATCTATCAGCTACATTTCAATATTGTCACATTAGCACATGGTTTCAGCACAGGTAAAGTTGTGTAGTTGAAATCTAAGGAACAGAGTGGTTGGTGTAAAAGAGGGTCAGATTTGCAGATTCGTTTACCTCTATAGACATTTGAGGTCATGCGTATTGCAGCAGAAAGAACAAATTTTCCAGATCATCAAGAATTTAAAGGTTAAGGGCTCAGTTGCAGTGAAAAAAGACTTCAGGACATCCAAGACTGTTCAGCAGATAAAACTTTCCACGCAGCATTCGGTGTTGAAGTCTTACCTTCATGATAATGAAGAGGATGAGCGTGATGAAGACGTTGACCTGGGGGTGTTTCCAGGCATGATGGTGGCTGTTGTAGTCAAACTCCTCAGCTACACCCTGGCGACACCAGGTGCGGTTGTCGAACAAAGCAACCAGAGACTCGTGCTGCGTCAACTGACAAACAGGTAAACTGTCAAAACGGACTTCAATCCAGACATGTCTGACAGAAACAAACCTTGATTGCAATATATAGATGTAGCTCTGGTACAAGGACGAGTCCTTGCAAAGAATATGTAATACGATTTTTTATTTATAAATAGATTAAAAAGAGAATTAAAACACTTGTTTTTACAGCAAATAGCCAAATATTGTATAGAAAACCTTTCTTAAGATTAGGTAAAGTTATTGCAATTACTGCCTTCTTTCCGTGCATGCGTGGGTTCTCACCGGGTACTCCGGCTTCCTCCCACAGTCCAAAGACATGCCTGTTAGATTAATTGGTCACTCTAAATTGAGGTGTATGAATGAGTGTGTGCAAGGTTGTTTGTGTGTTGTCCTGCGATGGACTGGCGACCTGTCCAGGGTGTACCCACCCTCTCGCCCATAGACTGCTGGAGATAGGCACCAGCTTACCCGTGACCCACTATGGAATAAGCGGTAGAAAATGACTGACTGACTAAATGCCCAAATGAGGGAACTATTCTTAAATTATTTTTTTTCAAAACTACTAGAAAACATAAATTAAGGAAGCTATATCTTTAAAAAATATAAGGAAAAGAAACAGATAATTTTTCTTTTGGGAGCTTTTAAGATTAATTCACAACATCTGAGGTAATGAGAGGCAAAGCACAGGCACATTGTTTCCTTATGTGACATCATGGGATAATCAAAATAAATCAACTCCAAAATTTCCAAAATCAACATAAAAAACAAAGAGTTTTAGAACATGTCCTGTGGTCTGTTTAAACTAAAGCCTTTGACCACCATTGTTACTTCTAGAGGAGAAATGGGGGATATTGAATTCCTGAGAACATAGGGTCCTGAGATCACAAATGTAAATTGCGGGCCAGGCAGCATCGTGCTGGGGTTTTGTAGTATTATGTAGTGGGGAGGAACTTGTGCATGTCACAAAATAGAAAGAAATACTGAATCAATATGAAAGCAAGAGAACAGTCAGATGTTAAAGTTTAAGCTTTAAATGGACTATGACTCTAAGTATACAGCAAAGTTAAAGTGATGTAGTAGCTATCACAGCCTGACCTCAGTTCAATAGAAACCTGACTCAGTTACAGCAGTTTGGTCAGGGAGAATGGGCCAAAATTACAGTAAACTGCTCTAAAAAGCTTGAGAGAAGACGCTGTCAAAATGAGTTGAGATCCTGCCATTTATCCATGCAGAAATTAATTAAACTCTCATAAGTAGATCAATGAAATATACAGCAGTAAATGTTCACATTTTAAAGCTATGAAGTCTGGGGGGCCCATTTGATGTATGTTTTAATTCTTCTTTCTTTTACAGAAGTGTATCACTATGATTGAATTTAACAACAATCACATATGATGAAATGAGAGCCTAATCTTTAGAGTATCAAATAAATAATGATCATATTACATGGATAAGATGTCATGAAACAGTAAACAGTAAAATGAGTACATCTTCGCACTCTGGAACTGAGGACTGAAGAGGCCTGTATGGAGTCACACATTAACTGGGACTGTCTTATCTTTTTCAGAAGTTTTAACTATCTTATCTTTTTTAGAAGTAGAAAACTACAAGTATAATCAAAGAATAATGTATGATGATTTTCTATTTTCTACAATTATTAAATGTAATGAAGAGGGGTAAAAAGAATGAAGTGATGTTTTTTAGCTGTAACTGGTGTGAGAGCAAGAAGCAGAGAAATGCTGTGTTAGAAAGCTTGAGGCTGAGCAGATAAGGAGGGCACCATGGGCTGGGAGCCAGAGGTGGTAGAGTCATAACATTAGGACGGGAGGGGCAGAGGAGAGCCAGCTTCATGGGAACTGGGCATGGATGGAAAGTCAATGAGCAAGCTCAAGTCATAACAAGCATGGGAGCGAGAAACGAGAAGCCAGGTGCACGCTGTTTTTCATCAGTTCGAAGTTCAAAAAACAGGCAAAAGTCATGGCACCAGGGCGGGAGCGGGAGTCGTTAAGGCCGAATACAGGCAAAAGTCTTAACACAGGGAGCCAGCTGCGAGCTGTTTGCGACTCTCTCTACGGAGGCTGGGAGACAGCACCGAAAAGTCACTGCGACCGCGTAACTCAATGATGGGAAAGCTTCCCTGGCAAAAGTGAACAACTGATTGCTCTAAGTTTCAGGCTTCTGGAAGACCTGAACAGACCTCAATTACACCTCAAAGGTTTTCTTCAACTATTCAGCCTCTGGAAGCTATCGACTTTTCAAACATATGCCAACAAAGTTTGTTTTTTTAATAAAAAATTATTTTTTTTCCAACTTGACCATTGAAACCCCGAGCATCAGCGCCTGTCCACTTAGAGGAAGAAAACTGAAGATTTGCCTTTTACCCAAGAAGAAAATCACTCGTTGCCTACTGAAGAAATCATTCCATTTGGATCTATGGTGAGCCTCCGTCTCCAAATCCTCTTCAGCCTTACCAGTTTAAGCATTAGGGAAAAATAGGTTAGGTTGATTGATTTATTTCTATTATTTAAATTATTACGTTTTGCTGATTTTTAACCTTTGTGTGGTGTTCGGGTCTGTGGGACCCATTTTCATTATTTATTGAAAGAAAAATGATACAATTAATGTAAATTAATTGTAAATTTGTTTGCACTCATATCATGATTTTAATTAATATTCTTACTTTTTAAATAAAAGGTTCTAAATGTGATCTAACAAAGGTAAAGGGCAAATATTAACCACATATTTTCTTTATACTACATGAAATTGGGATAACTAAACATCTGTTGAGTATTTTTACATACAAGTGATTGTGAGGCATTAAAAATCACAAAATGCAACGGGTCCACCAGACCCAGAAACATTGGCTGAGTAAAAACAATATGAACACCACACAAGGGTTAAGCTGTTACTGACCCCTGCCAAAGCATTACTAATTAAAGAAAGCATATAAAATTCTAGATTTATTGTGGACAGTCAATTATTTGAGTCACCTTATTTTTGGGTTTTTCGTTTGTGGTAAAAAGTCTTGTTGCCTGGTTCCAAATGATTTTAGGAGGTTTTCATAGGTTGCCTTAAGCCAAACAATGCCCTTGGGGCTTGTGCCGAGCCACTAAAATCAACCTAACCCATATACCAATTGCAAGTTGTAAAATAGGGAATGAACAGCCGTTAACAGAAGTGACTGTCGAGGAGTGGATGACTGCCGTGGGCTACTCAGTTGTCCAAGCCACCAGTTGAAGAAGGGCAAGACTTATGGAAAAGATAGGCTGTTAGAGGTTAGGAGCGTCATTTCCTGACACCAGCTTAAACAGATTTTCCGGTAAACCTGCTTAGTAAGACCTTCCAGGTTTAGGGGAATCCGGACCCGTTGGATTCCCTTAGAAATAGGGAAGTAGGAGGAAGGGGTTAGCTCATCGGACAACGAAAACACCAAAAAGGCAATGCTACCAAATACCAAGGATACGTGTTTAAACCTAAAGACCTAAAACAGGAAAAGTTTCCATTTAATAGACAGTGAGAAAAATTGTTATTTGTCTTTTTATGCACTGTGTAAATAATTGATTTCAAGTGTGAATAAAAATAATCAGAATTAGAGCTTTACATCTTTGTTTTAATGAAACATTATACATTTTAGTGCCACTGCTATATTAAGAGCTCAGGCAGAGGGTCTAAATGTCAATAAAATGTTTTAACAGCATCTACCATCTGGGCAAATATATCGACTGTTAAACAGCCTACTAAATATGAGGAACTAAACTTGACACCAGGTCTCACTTCATTTAAAACGTCCATCAATTTTATCACAACAACCAAGACAAGGTTTCCTTCTGTCAGAAAGGTGCAAAAATATTTTCTCACCTGTCCAGCCATGAACTGCCCGAAGCCAGGAGGAAACGTGAGCGTGGACACCAGCAGGGTGACGAGGGCGGGGTACACCAGCCGCCTGACAGGAAGAGACGGACTGTGGGGTCATTAATGGGGGTGCTCATCACGGCGTATGTACGCAGTTGATTCATTGCTCTATGAATAACCTCTGACGATGATGTGTGTCAAACTGACCTAATTCACACACCTACATTTCTCCAAAACACCACTATCACTGTGACACATGCTGTGAAGAGCAGGATGTTAAACACAAGTGAAAGGGAGCAGGATCGTGGGGTTACGGTCAGAAGGTGGAAAGGTACAAAGCACAACAGCAGCAATGTGACATTTCACAAAACACAACTGTTAACACAACAGTTTGGGCCTGATCCTCAAAAGGTTTGCATGTACAAAACCACATGCATACCTGTTTGTGTCCACAAAGCTGTTCTATTGCTCTTGAACCATTAGTAGCAAATATTAGACAAAATATTTTAATCTCCCCAATTAGTATCCTCGGTTTAGAACAAAACATCTTGCTTTATGCGGATGATATAGTTTTGTTCATATCTCATCCTGAAACATCTGTACCTCTGCTTCTGTCCTTAATCAACGAATTCGGTAAATTCTCAGGGTTTTCTGTTAGCTGGGACAAAAGTGAACTTATATCTATATCTGAAAGATTAATTTAACATATATTCACTCCACGCCCTCCAAAAAAACATTTGAATCTTTTACCTACCTTGGTATAATTGTAACAAAGAACCACAAGGACCTTCTCTGAATGAATTGGCATAAAAATATTGAACAACTCAAAGAGAGTATAGACTATTGGACAATCTCTCTAGTCGGTAAAATTAACGCAGTTAAAATGGTTGCATTGCCATGTTTTTTTCATCTTTTCCAATCTCTTCCCTGCTATATTTCACAATCTCACTTTAAGCAGTTAGATTCAGTCGTTGTGCCTTTCATTTGGGGCCACAAATCTATAAGAATCACAAAGAAACACTTATGCAAGCCGGGTGAAGCTGGAGGGTTTGCCCTTCCAGATTTCAAGATGTATTACTGGACTTGAGCCCCTATCCGTCTTGGTTGTGTCTAGAGCAACAGCTTGTAGGAATACCTACTTGTTAGCATTGCTTACCAACCCCACTAAAGTTGAAGTACATAAATCTCAATATAGTGACAGCTTTGAAATCAATAACTCTCTGAGCATACGGGAACAGTTTAGACTTCATATTAAAGCACCTAAAATGTATACAGACATCATGCTTTTCAACTTGGTCTAAATGATGGTGTCTTCTCGGCCTGGAGGTAGAGGGGCATCTGTAGCCTAAAAATCTTTATCTGAAGGGAAACTTTGCTTCTTTTTCACAACTTTTTCATAAAATTCCTAACTCAAGGCTTTTTAGATACTTGCAGGTCAGAAATTTTATCAAAAAGAACATACCATATTTTGAATCCCTGATGGAGCATAAAACTCTGGAAGAAATTATTAAGTCAAACCCCAGCACTCGTGGTGCACTCTCCTAATTTTATCGAATCATTCATAACAATGTTTTATTTAATACTGAGAATTACAAAGAGTCCTGGGCGGTTGAGCTTAACATAGAATTGAGTGATGAAATTTGGGAAGAATGTTTAAGAAATATTCATAAATGCACTGTAAATGCTAGACATAATCTCATACAATTTAAAACGATTCATAGACTTTTTTTGTCACAAGAAAAACTACATAAACTTTTCCAGATGTTTCCCAATTTTGTTTTCGTTGTAAATCTATGACAGGTACTCTAGCACACGCCTTTTGGTTCTGTAAAAATATTAAACCATATTGGAAATCTGTTTTTCAATGTTTTTCGGATTCTTTTGATAAAAATGTGTCACCAAACCCTCTAACAGCAATTTTGGGATCTGTTAACACTGTATCTTTTGCTAATAAGTACGAGAAAAGTGCTCTTCTTTTTGGGATGGTAATTGCGAAGAAATACATTTTACGTATGTGGAAGCTGGAGTCAGTCCCAACGGTTGCTCAGCGGATGGGAGAAATGTTCGACATGTTGAACCTTGAGAGAGTAAGACTGTATAATGATGATCGAGGAGTTGAGTTTGATCAGACATGGGGCTCTCTTCTGGAATACATTAAGGGCAAGGAATCATAATTCTTCGGCAGCTTTGTGCTCTTGACTGTGCCAGGATATATAAGTTCTTTATAACTAATATCCTTTTTTCTTTTTTTTTTTATAACGATAATTGTGTTTTGCTAATCTATGTAGTCGTGCACAGTTATGTTCAAGTGTTCTATTGTAGGTTCTTATGATTTTTGTTGTATTACTGAAAGAAAAAAAAAAAAAGAAAAACAAGACAAGACTTATGACTTGTGTATGCTTTAACCTAGTCACTAAACAAAACACACTGCATTATTGACAGTGACATTGTATGATTGCAGAGCAATCAGAGCTGGATCAGTTGGATTACGTTGTTTAAATGTGAACATATGCCAGGGAAGGGTTTATACAGTGAAAAATGATTTAATGTCACAAAAACACAATTGAAACAATCAAATACGTTGTATATCATTAAACATTTGGCAAAATGAACAAAACGAATTCAGTAAAATCATTGGAAAATAATTAATGTGACGTTATGTTTTAAAATAAGCAAAGCTATAACATACAGATAGTCAACTCCTACAGCATAATATAATTATGCTGCTAATCTTATGTTCAGGCTTAAATATTGCATGCGGTTTATGATAAACTCCAAACTCTTCAAACACATACTCAAAAAAAAAAAAAGAACACGGTGAGTCTCCAAAAATAATTAAAAGTTCAAGGGAGGCAAACCTCTAATAAACTAATTGACAGACATAATTGTATTTTTTGTTGTTAGTATTGACTAGTCAGCAACACAGTTAACAAGCTGTTCGTGCTGCTGTGTTGCTGTTAGCCCAGATGCAGCGCTGAACAGCTGCCCCCCGTGTGCGCACTGATGGCGGAGGCCACTTGCTACTTTGGACACAGCTCTGCCCTCTTGCGCAATAACCTGTAATCAATTTTTTGATTAAAGGTGAAGAAGAATGTAGTCTTTGCCTCACTGGGTCCATCCGTACCACAAACATAAAGCATCTGCTCACAGAACAACTTCAAACTCAGCCATCTGCATGCGTGATCCCGCACTCAGAAACGCCCAGCGCAAATATACAGAAAGGAGTAGTAATATTGTCAGTGACAATATTATAGCGACAACTAAGGTTAACAAATG
This sequence comes from Crenichthys baileyi, assembly GCA_036173005.1. Lineage (NCBI taxonomy): Eukaryota > Metazoa > Chordata > Actinopteri > Cyprinodontiformes > Goodeidae > Crenichthys > Crenichthys baileyi. The sequence continues at coordinate 80,005 of JAHHUM010001193.1, read as the reverse complement.
GTAACAGTCCAGAAAAGCAGGAGCAAAACGGAACAGAAGGAAAGAAAATCAGCAACTGGATAATTCATAATTATGCAGCGCAACTACCCGTGCATATTTCAAGCAACACAGCCTTTCTTCGCTTTTCCTCTCGTTCTGCTGGGGGCTGCAGCAGCCAGCCAGTAGCACACACAATTTCCTCATTTCAATAGGGCAGTCTGCACCTCATTTGCACCTGTTATCCATTGCACGCGCAATCTTTGAAGATCGCGGACATCATTTCTACTTATTGCATGTGCACTTTTTTTTTGTACAAGCAATTTAGCACCTCTTATTAAGAATCTTTGAAGATCAGGCCCTTTGTGTGTAAAGTGATTTGTTATTTTACATTTCAGGCTTGTTTTCTCCTAAACTCTTTTTTTGTTGATTTTGTTGTGTTTCTTTAATTATTGTCGTTCTTTCTGTTGGTGTTTGATTATGATTTTTTTAAATGTTGGGTTTTATGAATGCAGTTCTTTATGTTGTCCATTTTGTTGTAGTGCTTACTTCTCCTTAGTTAGCGCCATTATCATGTGTGTGTGTCACTGCATCTCTTTGTTGTGTTTTCAATTTGTTCTTGAATGTTTGTGATAGATTTTACATATTTTTATGGCATGTTTGGTTGATTTGTTTTCTAAGAATTGTGATTGCCAAGAAAATAACTTCTATGTTGTTTTGTTTTTGTTTAGTTGGGTTTTTAATATTGTTATATTTTCCAAAACCTTTGTTATACTTGTTATAGTTTATTAAAGGTTTTATTTGGATTTTGTGTTTCACTGATTCATTTCCTAGGATATGTCCTTGCCTATCTACACTTGCAGTTCTGGTCATTTCACCCCCTATTTTTTCGAATATATCGATGCAACCATTTAAAAAATATATTTACATTATATTTGGGAAATTAGCATAACAATTTTTTATTGATTTTGTATCTCCATAATTTGCAAAAGGAATTGCTTAAATAAATAAACTGGGAATTGCCGAAAGGGAAAATTGACCCGGAGCCAGGTTTTTCTACTGGCATAAATTATATAAATACTTTAGGATGCAATTGCTGTTTGACTTGTCTTTGAGCTTTATCCACCTCCCGATGTTGCCCTTCAAGGATTCATTACAGAGTTTACCTAACCAGTGCATGTCAAAGTATTTTAAGAACCAGGATTCGATACTCACTTCCTCAACAAGAACTTGTTAATAGTTTTCTGCTTCCTCATGCACTCCACAATCAGTCGGTTCAGGTAGACAAACAGAGCCCCACCAAACCCACAAGCAATCCTGCAAACAGACAAACATGAATTGTTTAGTGTATAGAAGAAACAACCACATACTTTATTATTATTGGATGGTCTTTCACAGGGGGACAATATTCTAATCTCCTTTTTTAAACAATATTTTAGGTTCAAACTAATTTAGTACAGTCTGATCCAGATCCAATACTTCCGAAGTTCATTTTCTGCCACATTCCCTGAATAAAAATCAACTCTAAACAGTAGGACTGCTGTAGCAGAGAAGACTTCAAGGAAGGCTCGATAAATCTCAAGTGTCCTCTGAAACTAAATACTATTTAATGCAGAGTCACTACTGAGAAACACACCCACCCAAGGATGGCAAACGCCGGCAGCTCCTGAAGGTCAAATGGGAAATCCAGACGGAAACGTGTCTTAAAGAGAGCAGTGATGGTCTCTGGGGAAAAGAAGATTGTTGTCACTCTGCGGCTGACAGTAAGCAGCAATGAATGACAATCTGTCATTCTGACTTTTGTAAAAAAAAGGCTGAATAACAAAATGCAAGAAATACAAAAAAAATTGGATTTTTGTGCAACAGACCTGATCCACAGCACAGATGATATACAGAGACATATAAGCAAATACTTAGTCTCTTGTACCTTCCTCTTGGTTCCAGACAGCCAGCACTCTGAATATGAAAGCACTGAAGGTGGCAGCAAAGAAGCCCCTCCAGTAGTTCCTGACTGCAAAAAACGTTGACGTGACTTCGATACTGAACAGCACACCTGCAACGCACAAATGTACACTAAGATAATAACATGTTTTAGCATAGAGAAACGACTCTGGGGCCTTGCAAAAGTATTCAATCCCCTAGAACTTTTTTTACATGTCAGATTTTGTTTGATAAAACAACACAAAGTAATGAATCGTTTGGAAGTCTAGATATATTAGTACATGATGTTATTTTTAAAAATGAAAATCTGAAAAGTATGACATATATTTGAACTTAGCCCCTTTTATTCTGACACCTCTAAATCCATTGTAACTGATTGCCTTCAGAAGTCACATGGTTGGTAGACATAGGTCACCTGCATATTTCACCTCAGTACAAATACTGATGTTCTGTGAAGGTCTCAGGTTTGTTAGAGAACTTTAGTGAAGGGAAAGCATCATAGAGTTCAAGGATCACAGCTACAGGTCAGGGATAAAGGTTTGGAGAAATCTGAAGCAGGGTTAGGTTATTAAACAGTATTCCAAGCTTTGGACACTATCCAAAAATGAAGAGTAGGGTAAATCTACAAAATCTACAAACCAATGATGAAATAGCTGTCCGATTAAACATGTTTTTCTTTAGCAGGGATAGAGAAGCTAGTCAGAGTTGATTGGAAAATGAAAGGAGCTAAATAAAGGAAACTCATGGAAGAAGATCAATTAAAGGCTGCAAAACACTTGAGACTGGAGGTTCAGCTTTCAGCAGGACAACCACCCTAAACCTACAGCCAGAGCTTCAATGGAATGGTTTAGAATAGGGTATATTCATGTTTAAGAATGGCCCAGTCAAAGTCCAGACCTGAACATAAATGAGAATCTCTGACAAGACTTGAAAATTAATGTTCACAGATGTTCTCTGTTGCATCTGACTTAGTTTAAACTAAGGAGAATGGGCAAAAATTTTAGTCTAGTGCTGTGTAAAGCTGGTAGAGACACAATCAAAAACATTTTTAGCTGTGTTTTTTGGAAAAGATGGTTTTCAAAGAGGTGATTTAGGGAGACTGAATGTCCATTTTCAGATTGGTAAACAGTTTTAAAAACCATCTTTTTCCTTCTACATTTCAGTTTATTGTCCTGCTGATTTTAGGCTCTGGAAATGTCTCTGACTGTCCCTACTCTGCCTGAACTCCGCTGTCTGTTTTGAGAAGCAGTTAAATACGTTGGTATACAGACAGTCTTTTAACAAGACTGCTACACTTATTTCTAATGTATAGTTTGTTTTTATACTTTTAATCTTTGTGAAGCACATTGTGATTTTAATGACTGTGCAAGGTGCTATATAAATAAATTTTATTTACAAAACAAAATACATTGGCCAAATAAGGATGTCAATTATACTATACAGTTGTTGCAGATTCCAACAGTTGCATAAAATAAGGGTATTAGCTTAGTAACTGATACAATAATCTTTATGCTGGTCTTAAACATAAAATTCCAATAAAATAGATGGAAGCATGTTGCTGTAATATGATTAAATGTGAAAAATTTAAATAAATACTTTAGCAAGGCACTATATTTACATCTTGATGAAAATTCACCCTCATGAATCCAAAACATTTTAGTCCTGGAGCTGCAAGTATTTATATTCATTCTCAATTATTTCCTTAGCTGTTCATCCAGCCAATAAAACTAAAGAATTGTCTATCTACTTAACATATAACTGATAACAAGTTATTTAAACTCTATCTGGTTATATGATAAACACTGTTAATTTCTTAGCAGCTCGTAACTTAGCAGTTTCTACTGTTCTTAGCAGCTTACAGTACAAACTGTCAGTATGACTTTATTTTAGAGCTTTGAATGAATGAGACAATCATTCAATCATGTCCCCAAAAAACCAAACAAGACCTGTCCTTGTCTGTCTAAAAGGATCAACTCAAACAAAACAAAAGAAATATCGAGTTTTTAAATAAAATAATTCAGCTTTTTGTCTATACATGGAGGGAAATGCTGACAAAGAAAGTGCTATTTCAATTGAATGCGGCGGATAAAATAAGCAGATTTGCATTGCTCTACATACGTCAGGGTAAAAAAAATATATATCAAATGAATTAGGATAAATCAGAAGATAGCTTAGCTGGATAAAATCATTTACCAGATGTAAAATCTGTTTTAAAATGATGTCAGAGGACAGGTCAAGAACTTCTTGCATTGCTTAGAATAAAATAGAACTTCAAACATTTCCCTGAGTGGGCGAGTCCATCTGTTTATAAAAAGACATCATTAAAAGGACAGCAGCTGCTGAGACAAAACAAGATTCATCACATTTACATTTTATCCAACAGTTTCTTCAATTCTAGAAAGTCTTAACATCAATCAAAGTGGGGGAAGATTGAATTTTGACCTAGACGTAAGAAGTAAGTTAAAGGACCGTTGACAAATAAAGATTTAACTCATGACCCAGATAAACCAATATCTAAATGACCTTTTATGCTGTTTGTGTTTTTAATAATTTGATAACTGTCTACTTCTAATGGAAATATTGATCACTAACTTTACAGACACGTAGTTCTCCATTTACCTTTCGGCATTTATAGCTCTCATCTTATATCAGCAAGTTTATCAAAGTAAACAACCTCATTATTGAAATGATATTTATGCTTCCACAATAAATTAAATTTCATTTAAAGACTGACTGAAGCATTGTCACACTGGGTTGGCCACAGAGGACAGACACACAAGTGAAAAATAAAAAGTAAGTCAAAAAAACTTGGAACTGCAGGGTCTAGACATTTGCTGTAACAGCTCCAAAAAATCATGTATGTCTGTATGTGTGTATGTATGTATGTATGTATCAATATACACTTTAAAAACAGTAACTAACTAACTAACTAAAGCATGGAACCTTTGTTGGTATGAATCTCTGGCTGAGTCACATTTGTTTGCAGAGGATGTTGTTCTTATGTTTTCTTTGTAGTAGGATCTGAACAGGGCAGCTTTCAGCTGCGCCTTATGGCCAGAAGAAGAGTAAGCACCTGCAAATATACTGAGGAGTGTAAAGGACCCACTGTGCCAGAAGAACACATGAGTGAACAAACTGAGGAGTGAACTCCTCAGGTTGGAGAAGAGTTGAGGTTGCAACCCAGAGGATGTGACCCATAAAATGAGATTTACAGTGCAAGTAGCTGAACTGAATTCTCTCAAAGAATGGCTAAACACCTGGCATTCTACGTTAACTCAGATACCTAGAAGAAGCTCTAAGAGCCACATGAGTTGGATTAGTATCTAACTGAAATGGTTCCTTTATACTGTAGCTTTTCTGGACAAGTTCAGCAGACTCAAAGCTTGAAGGGCAGACTCAGACATCACTGGAGCGGTTACATATCTCATCGGAGCTTGGAACGCCAGGAGGATCTGGAAAACATCTCAGGAGGGAAGGACTTCGGGAACACCCTGATCGGGAACACGCCTGTTGCCACCAAGACCAAACCTCGGATGAGTGGAGGAAAATGGATGGACGGATGTATGGATGGACAGATGGAACTCCTGGTTGAGTTGACATGGAATGTCCCACAAGGAACAATGGGAAACATAAATATATATGTAAGCTTGCATGGCAGTAGGCTGATATTTGTGGAGATACAGGATTCTGCACTGACTGAAAGAATTACAATAATATGGTGGCCTAACTGGGAGCTCCTACAGCAAGAAGGGTACACATTCTGCTCATCCAGTTAGCTTGTGTAATTATCTACCATTACTGGATCTGAGTCTTACCTCCAATAGGAGCAGCAAAGCAGCAGCCAACACCCACAGCACAGGCAGCCGACAGCATCTCCGTGTTCCTCAGCTCATTCTGATGAAAGAGAGTGAGATATGCACATATACAAAAACACACAGAGCAATGCGTTCAAGACATTCAAAACACACCCACAGATCCAAGTCAGTGCATGCATGCATGCAAATGCCACAAAAACACAGTGCATAAAAAAGAAATGAATTTATCTGAAGAAAAACAAAACATGGTAAAAAGTTTTAGTCATAGTGTTAAACATCTGGATCTGATCATTTTTGGTTGTTTCTAAGACTGGAGGTCTACAGGAGGTCCAATGACTGAATTTAGTTTTAAAATTATGGAATGAGATGTTTGTATCAAAGTAAAGGCGGCATGGATTGATGCCTCACATTACTGAATAGAATAAAACACAGCAAAAATAAAGGGGAGGACATCAATTTTCTAAGTTTCTAAAACGGACAACATGGATTATTAATGCAGATGGAATTGGAAATGAAGAACCTGTTTGACTTGTGCGTTCCTACCTTGCTTCCCTCAAAGGGCTCTTCCTTCAGCAGTATGAGCAAAAACAAAACAATGTAAGTACAGGTGCGACTATCTTATCCACTATATCGAACAAGGAGTGAATGGATTTCTGCAGGTTCTCTCTTTATTAAACGTTTCCCTATATGATGTGGAATGCTGTCCATGTAGCAGTATCAATATGAATCTTTTGTAAATGTGCTGTCATGTTTTCTTTTTGGACATCTCAGCAGTGTATCATCCTCCATACTATGGCTGTGTGCAGCAAGGAGAATCCCAGCCCAGGATCCAGTGCAGAAAAAAGACTGAGGCCCAAGATGAGCTTTCATGAGCGTGGAGGTGAGAGTGTGTCCTGGGGGATGGCAGAAGGTCAAAGAAGCATCAAATAATATTTCAAAGAATAATGATCTCTGATTCTTTTCTTCTGTAATTATTAAAACAAATTTTCTTTTTAATTAAAAAGTGGATTCAATTGCATTTTTCTTCTGAGGAAAAAATCTGAATGGTGCTTTTGTTTCTTTGTTGCCTGAAGGGCTCTGTGTGTGTGGTTTAAAATCTGAATCTAAAAGTTTTATTGAAAAAAATCGCAGGTTAGTTTTCCACTTTGGGTTCTGGTCAATTCTCCCCTTTCGCTATTTCATAATTTGCAGTTTGGTTTGTTTCCTACCGAACTTGTTTGAGTTGAAAATAATGCCATCTGCTACGGGACATTTCATATCAATCATGCGTCAATTCATACCCGACTTCTGGATGCTCCCTACCAGCTCTGACAATCACTGATTTTAAATAATTTTCTATACTGTATTCTAATTATAGTTTTCTGTAAATACTTGGAAATAGTATACAGATCCCTGTTAAAATGGCAGGTTTTAGTGACTTAAATAACAACCTTTAAATGATTATAAATGACCTTTATTGTGACTTGTATGTTATGTACGATTAAGCTAAAAATAATAATAAAAAATGTAAAAGGTGCAACAATCTGCTCACCTTCCAGCTAGTAGGACTGTATTTCACTGGTGATGTGTTTTTTAATATTTAGAATGATGACCCAAAATCTGCTTTCATTTGACCAAAACACACTTTACATTTTAACCAGACCTAGATGTTATCTTTGGAACAAAATGCGTTGGACTTAAACACTACCAATAATGGTAAAAAATACTAATGATATTAGAGAATATAGGACACTTCGGTCACATGTTGAACCCTTTAAAACCCTTTTCTTCACTGATACTTTTGCACAATTAGATCATGTTGATCATTTGCAACATCTCTGCAAACAATGGCTTCAATTAAAGGATGCAAATTAGCAAATGTCAAGAAAACCCTTCTAGGACAGATGAACTTTATTTATTAACTAGATGCATTGTCATTTATTACAACAAGTGAGGCGCTAATGATTTTGGGAAATAAGATTTCTTAATGTGTAACAGAAAATTTGCTAAACATTATCAAAAACTCTCATGCCTAAATACAGAGACCATCTCCAATCATGTAATTTTTAGTTTTCTCACCGATGAAATGAATAAAAACATGAATAAAACTCTATGTTCTGGCAATAAATCTTTCAAAATACAATGTAAAATGTCTGTTGTTCTCACCATGTAAATCCCACCAAAAACAGCAGCCATGAATTTGCTCAGGAGAGCAGCACACAGACTGGCGACATGAACAAAGGGCCCCTGTGAGGGAGGGTGAAGAACGATGTCACCAAACAGGATACTGATGAAAGCATTACAACTCTAAGAGAAGAGCGCTGCATTTAAGACCTGCAGGAATATAATTAAAAACTCTTTACACAAACAAAACCCTCTTAGATTTACATTCAGCCTACTTGATGTACCAGCTTTTAACAGTGAATCAGGATATTTTCTCTTGCTTTAATGTAACCAAAAGCAGGAGGAGAAGCTTCATCTTTTGTGATTTTATGATGTGCAATGACGAAGAAAATATTCCTCTACCTCTTTCCCCAGAGGCATCCCGCTTCCCAGAGCGCAGGTAAGACCAATGACTTTAGCCACAAAGGTCTTAAAAGTTAGATACTCCTTGAGAACAACTCCTCTTAGTATCGTTTTCATCTCAGGAATACCTGAACCTGAGGTGGGAAGAGAGGAAAAAAAAGAAATGCCAGGTGGGATGATGGAGTACAGAGAAAAGAGGTGTTGAAAGAAAGCAATTACAGAGAGAGGAATAAGACAAATAAATGAAGAGCACAGGGATGGGAGGGAGGGGAGCTGATTGATATTCATCCAATTTTGTGTATGCACATCTCATCAGAGGCACATTTTATGACTGTCCTGCCTGTAGAGATTCACAGGACATGTCCTTGAAGCCCTTATTGCGCACTTCAGAGCCAATTACATTAGTCAAACACAGAAAATGACTGTGAATTAGAGAGATGAATACATGTTTGTGCATAAATGTGATGCATTTCTTACCAACAGCCTGAGGCGCCAGTATCTGAGTGAATCCTGCAGAGAAAGTGATGAGCACCACAGGGTAGGAGACCCAGGCAATGTACTGCAGAAGCATGTTACTGTCCAGGCCAGCGTACATCCATTTCTGTGCTGCACAGACACACACGTAAGTCACGTCATCCTAGTATAAAACAGCAGAAAACTACAACCAGCATCTCTACTTCGTGGTCTGTTTGACTTGTTCTCTCTATCTGATTTTCAATCTCTGCTTTAATCAGATCTTTTCTTTGCCTTGTGCACCTTGGTGGCCTCTGACTCATGCATCAATTCTCTTGAGAATCAGCAAAAAAACATGCAGGGAAGGAAAAGCCACATTAGGTTGAAACTAAACCAAAACATAATGTTGATCAACTCATGCGAAAACATTTAGATACCCCTAAAACAACTTGTGTATTTTCTAACATATTTAGACAAGAGGATATTTAATATCAATATTAACAATACTGAAAAATTAAAGTAATATAAATAAACAATCAAACTGAAGAGAATACCTTTCTGTAAAATGTAATAAAAAATTATTTATAGTAAGGAATAAATTAAGACACCCCCACCTTTATACCCACTTAAAATGGCTGTATCACATCAGATGAACATAATTACAAAGTTGTTACTCAACATTTTGACAGAGGTTTGCCCTGTTTAAATCCCAGACATTTAGTGTGGTGTGCTTCTGACTGTTGAAGAGAGCATGAACACCAAGGTGATAGAAAAGCTGTCTGAGGACTTCAGAAAGAAGATTGTAGCAGTTTATGAGTACGATAAGGGATTTAAAGAGGTCGCAAAAGTTTGAACCTAAGAGCAGACTGCAAGGTGCTAAAAGAAGTCTACAAAAAACATTCAAATGTAATTAAAGGGCCTACATAAGTTTCTTGCTACTGTTAGGAAAGGGCATACCTCTGCAACCAGAAAAGGACTGCAGAAGTTCAATCTCCATGGGAGCTGTACAAGAAGGATATCTATACAACATGAAATATGAAGGCCAAACTACAGACCAGGACTTCTATAATAATGTTATTTGGACAGATTAGTCTTAAATTGAATTATCTAGACACCAGAACAGTAGGCTTCTTCGGCATTAACAAACAGGATTCACGAAAAAAAACCCACATGCCAGTTGTGAAGCACGGAGCTGGAAGTGTCATGGTGTGGGGATATTTTGCTGTAGCAGGACCTATTCAGCTCACCATTATATAATCCTTCATTAATTCTATCCTGTATCAGAATGCATGAGGAAAATATGAGATTTTATGTAAATAAAATCAAGTTTAACCACAATTAGAACTTGCAACATGACAATGCCAAAACTTGAGCCAGCAAACTCACCAGGCACTAGATGAGAATTGAGAAATGAAAAATCCTGGGTCAGGTCAAAGGCCAGATCTTAATTTCTTAATTCTAACCAGAACCGGTATAGCTCATCTAAACTGATTTGTTTCCCCACACAGAAGATGCTTTTTTGCAGCCCACAAATTTTCAATCAGATTGATTTTGAAGAATTTAGAGGTAGTCATCCATCTTAATTACTCCATACACTCTGTGCAAGAAACTTTGGTAGAAAAAAAACAGCTCCACTGCATGATGCTACACCACCATGCGTGTTGATACTTTGGTTATGGCCAAATAACTCCCCAACAAACAGAGAAAACTGATTTTGGAATCAATAAATTTGTGAACAGGAAACCAACCAATTTAAATTTACTGCACCAATTCTAATAAGAAGGTCAACAATCCAATCAGAATTATGTCTGAATCTTATTGATGGTTTCAAAGCACATACAATCAGGGTGCAATGCAAATCCAAATATTAGTGGGAGGTGTATGCATATATTTGAACCTACATAAATGTTTTTGACCCTTTGTGAATTAGAGAAAAGCCCGATAAAGTCAAACTTGTTCACCCAACCAAAGTTGTATGTTGTATAATCCTGTCCATTATGTCCATGATGAGTGTATGTACACTGATCACTGCCACCATGAGTCTTTCCAACTAATTCATTATGATGTCTGTCATCTTTTAACGTTTAACATATATTGGCTGCCTCTGGAAGAACAGCCCATTCTTCAGACATCAAACTCATGTCTTCTTCTGGCTTCTTGTCTCTTTCCTACCTTCTTGGCAGAAGGCGATGGCATAGTCCATGACCCAGCTGACCAGAGCCATAAGCAACCCCAGCAAAATGAGGAAGATCCAGTCCTCTCCCACCCGTGAGATCAGGAACTTCTGGCAGCGAGATGCACACACTGAAAATACCAAACAAAAAAAAGAGCAGGGAAAGTAAAAATAAATCACTGAACAAATTACCTCAAATGTGGGATGAAACTTCGACGAGGCATTTTGAGATTTGGATTCTGAAAAAAAAAGGACTTCTTGGCTGACGAAATGTAAATAAAACCCAGGATTGCTAATTTACAGCAGCAAAGAAATATACACGTGTACAAAATTGTTGGTACCCCCCGGTTAATGAAAGAAAAACTGACAATGGTCAAAGAAATAAGTTGAATCTGACAAAAGTAAAAATGAATAAAGATTCTATGAAAATGAGCAAATGAAAGTCTGACATTGCTTTTCAAACATGCTTCAACAGAATTATTTAAAAAAATAAACACATGAAACAGGCCTGGACAAAAATGATGGTACCCCTGAAAATAATGTGACCAAAGGGACATGTTAAATCAAGGTGTGTCCATTAATTAGCATCACAGGTGTCTACATTCTTGTAATAAGTCAGCGGGCCTATATATAGGGCTACAGGTAATCGCTTTGCTGTTTGGTGACATGGTTTGTACCACACTTAACATGGACCAGAGGAAGTGAAGGAAAGAGTTGTCTCAGGAGATTAGAACGAAAATTACAGACAAGCATGTTAAAGGTAAAGGTTATAAGACCATCTCCAAGCAGCTTCATGTTCCTGTGACTACAGTTGCACATATTATTCAGAAATTTAAGATCCATGGGACTGTAGCCAACCTCCCTGGACGTGGCCGCAGGAGGAAAATTGATGACAAAACAAAGAGACAGATTATACAAACGGTAACAAAAGAGCCCAGAAAAACTTCTAAAGAGATTAAAGGGGAACTTCAAGCACAAGGAACATCAGTGTCAGATCGCACCATTCGACGTTGTTTGAGGCAAAGTGGACTGAATGGGAGACGACAGAGGAGAACACCATTGTTGAAAACATATCATAAAAAAGCCAGACTGGAATTTGCCAAACTACATGTTGACAAGCCACAAAGCTTCTGGGAGACTGTCCTATGGACAGATGAGACAAAAATTTTACTTTCTGGCAAGGCACATCAGCTTTATGTTGGCAAACGGAAAAATTAAGCATATGAAGAAAAGAACACTGTCCCTACTGTGAAACATGGAGGAGGCTCTGTTATGTTCTGGGGCTGCTTTGCTGCATCTGACACAGGGTGTCTTGAATCTGTGCAGGTATAATGAAATCTCAAGACTATCAAGGGATTCTAGAGAGAAATGTGCTGCCCAGTGTCAGAAAGCTTGGTCTCAGTCGCAGGTCATGGGTCTTGGAACAAGATAATGACCCAAAACACACAGCTAAAAAAACCCAGGAATGGCTAAGAGGAAAACATTGGACTATTCTGAAGTGGCCTTCTATGAACCCTGACCTAAATCCTATTGAGCATCTTTGGAAGGAGCTGAAACATGCCGTCTGGAAAAGGTACCCTTCAAACCTTAGACAACTGGAGCGGTTTGCTCATGAGAAGTGGGCCAAAATACCTGCTGAGAGGTGCAGAAGTCTCATTGACAGTTATAGTTTGACGTTTGATTGCAGTGATTGCCTCAAAAGGTTGTGCAACAAAAAATTAAGATAAGGGTACCATAATTTTTGTCCAGGCCTGTTTCATGTGTTTATTTTTTTAAATAATTCTATTGAAGCATGTTTGAAAAGCAATGTCTGACTTACATTTGTTCATTTTCATAGAATTTCTATTCATTATTACCTTTGTCAGAGTCAAGTTATTTCTGTGACCATTGTGGGTTTTTCTTTCATTAACTGAGGGGTACCAACAATTTTGTCCACGTGTGTAAGTATTAAACAATCAAATTTCAGTTTAAACATCACTAATATTTCTATTGACATGAAATTCACAACAGATATCAGTAACAACCCAAGTAAACCAATCATTAAAAGAAATCAAAGCAAATTAGTAAATACATTAAATTATATGTATTGAAGTGGAATACTTATTGGAAAAATAAAGAAAAGGGTGTGCAAAAAAGCCATAGAAAGCCAAGAAACCAGCTGGAATCTGTCAGTATTTAGAAGGCATTCCTACTACTTTGTGCAAATCAATATTAGCTGCTTTAATATTAACTACTCATTTACAAAGTTTTGCACTTTGGAAACTTTTAACTGCTTTCAGAGGAAGAAAGTAAAACTGCTAGAATGGTCCAGCCTAATTTCAATACAATTCCAATCGGAATAAGTGAAGGTCAAAGTGCATTAAAATGGACCCCAAACCTTAAAGATTTGCAGACCATTTGTTTGGAAGAATGGCTTAGAGACACACCTGAGCAATGATTGTGGACAGTTTCTCCATACATGAGACATTTTGAAGATTTCATTACCAAGAAAGAGTTTGTCCAAGTATTAAGTACCTTTCTGTGTGTTCAATACTTCCCTGTTTCATTCTGTTTTTTCCACCTAACTGAATTTTATGACTTATTTGTTTTAGGTTAATTGTATATATTGGCTACCTGGGTTGTTTTGCGACATCTGGTGTGAATTCTATATCAATAGAAAGATTAGAAATATTGAAACTCTGAAAAGCATTGAGTATTAAATAAATATTTTGTCCACTGTTTATATGTGTAGGAAAAAATGGCACTGTGAATCCTAACACATCTTAGTTTTTTTACAGTTTCATGATGTGAAATTCTGGATACTCACATTCTAATTTTCTGTGAATAAGCTGGTGTGTTTTAAGGCTAAAAGCGTGAATACAGATTTATTTTCCCTTAACAACTGCACATCAACAAGTATTTAGCTAAACAATCAACAGGACCCAAATCTCCAAAAAACAAAACAATCAAACACGATAACAGATGCTTAATTTTACTTACAGGTCTCTCAATGGAGGTGGGAGACCTGTAAAAAAAATCGTCTCAGACTAAATTCCCATTCTGTAAAAATAAAATACTCTGTATACTGTAATTTAAAGTCTCTCATAAATAAAGTTTATCTTTAAGCTATTTAAGATCACGAGACAAAGAACATAGGAGACAGAGCACCACTAAAGCATGAAAATATAGTGATAAAATAAAGCTAGGTCATAGTTATAAGCGTTATTACAATATAATCTATAAATCTGAGCTAGGTCAACTAAAAGAAGAATCACTGGACTAATTTCCTCACTCTGGTCTGTTAAACACAGCCAAAGCCCGATATTCACTTCAGTATCCAGAACATTCATAGATGTGGTCATCCCTAGAGAAGAAAAAAATGTGCCACTAACACACAGAAAGATCCATATTTCCTAAAACTGCTTCAGTCGAGTTACTGTCAACTTCTGTCTTTTGTTGAAATGCCCTGTTTAGCTTTTGCTAAATAGAAAATGAGGAAAATAAAAATAAAACACATAAAACGGTACTAAAAACAGGTGTGGATAAGACCGATGAAAGAGTTATAAAATGGATATTTTGAAGAAAATATTGTAGTTATAGCCAGAGAAAAAAAATAATATTTACATTTACACGAGCTGTAGCCGAGGTTATTAAATCATGCTGCTGTATCAATAAATCAATCTGAATTATTTAACTTCCCTGGGAACAATTCTGTTACACATAAAAAACTAGAGATAAAGTACATGTCAACTAGAGTTATGAGAACATTACCAGAAGTGACACAAACAGTTTAGCTTAAATTTAACTATAACCCTGGCAGATTAAGTTTTAACTACTATATTTTTATTCCAACAAGAAGTTTGTTTCTGTAAGGAAACGAGACACGCATCTCTTAAAAGATGTAAAGATCAATGTAAAGGGAATGCCAATTTTGGAAAAAATAATCTGTTTTAATTACATTTTACTAAAAAATTTAATTTACAAACGCATTTATACCCCTCTCAACAACCAATGGAACAGCATTACAGCAATGAAACACTTCTTTATTTGCCGACCAGGTTTTTGTATGTTAGCCACTGGTATTTTGACTACCGTATCTTTAGTGATGAGTTCAAAGTCTTTGAGGTTGGAAGGCCTCCTTTCCATCACCCTAATCTTAAGTTCCCTCCACAGATTCTCTATCAGATTCAAGTTGGGAATGTGGGGTCTATTTCCTCCCCGCCAAACTACCTGCCGTTGGTTGGTGTCTCTGCCGGCTGGTATACTTGTGGTTCTCGGTGTCTGGAGCTGGGTGCTTTGGTGTATGTCGGCTCTCTCCCGGTGGCTGCTTGCCGGGGCCTGGACCCCTAGGCTCTGTCGGGCCTCAGCTTGGGGAGTGATATGTCCCAGGATCTCGGGTCTCTGGGTCCATGGCTGGATCTGATCGGGCGTAGACGGCTGCCGGCGGGGCAGCTCCCTGGGGCTTCTGCACTATGGCTGCTGGGTGGTTCCCCTGGGATTCTCCCCTGCTCTTCTCTGAGGGGGTTGGGGTAGTCCCGGCGATGGTTCTCCTGGGGTTCCTGTGCTCTAGGGGGCCTTTGGATGTCTATGGCTCGGACCTCCTCCGTATCTGTCCCAGGTCTGTGGCTCCTCGGACTCGCTATTGCATATTTTTATGAAGAAACCTTGTATACACAAGCACGCTCTTTTATAAATATTTGTAAGGGACGTCTGGGTGTCTCTGCTTAGTCTGCTGCCCCCGCGACCCGGTCCCGGATAAGCGGAAGACGACGACTACGAGCTTTAAAGCGTTGCTCCACTTGTGAAAGTAAATCTGTTGGACTTCTTCTTGGCACTCAGACAACAATTATTATCTGATTCAAGGGAAATGGGTGAAAAGAAGCACCAGTAAACTCTTCCAAAACCTTTTCAGGTCCACCTTTGCAGAAGGCACTTCGGCTCTAAACCTCTTTTAGAATCACCCAATTAGCGCTAAAATACAATTTTTTCACTGTCAGTGTGTGTGTTTTTTAGTAATTTTACAGTCTGAAAGGAGGAACAAATTTTGTCTTTGCGAGAAGTTTGCTAGAAACAAAGTGCCAATGGATCTTTCCCAAAATAGTTGTTGAATAACTCTTATCTAAACATTCAAGACTGGTTCCTCTTGTGTTGTTTGTTTAGAAGCCTTTTTATGTCAGAATGGCATATGGCAATTTTCAGTCCAGTTCATTTAATTGAATTCCAAAACCCAAATTCACAACAGAAAATCCTTTCAAAGCACTACAGTGTAAAACAGTTAAACTGGGTTAAAAAGCAAAAATAATTTTCCTATACAAAATGATCAGGATTTAAAAAGAAAAAAAAAAGAAAAAAGGAAACAAAAGCCTTTGAATGTCCTTCATTCGCCTTGCAGACTTTGTTTACAAAGTTTGGTTACTTTAAAACATTAGAGGAAAACCTTACTTATTGAAAGAAAAATAGAAAGAAGTCTCAAGATCTTTGTAAAGTTCTATAGATTTATGACTTCATACAACTTTAATTAGTTTTGAAACATTCTTTTAAAATGTTTAAAGAAAGAATTTGGACTAAAATGTAATAGGTGAATAACATGTTACATTATTCTAATTTGCTGTAGTCTTATATAAAGTCCATTGTAAAAGTATTAAAACCCCTTTTTAACATGTTGTCATGTTACAACCAGAAAACTTCTATGTATTTTATTTGAGTTTTTTGTGACAGAAATATCTAGCACCTAATCAGGAATTGGATTAGGTGATATATTTACCCCCCTTCACTCTAATACCTCTAACTACAAACCAGTGCAACCAACCGCCTTAAATTAGTAAATAGAGTCTACCTGTGACTAATGTAATTTGAGTTCTGTGAAGGCCTCAGAGGTTTATTAGAGAACATTAGTAAACACCAATATAAGAACCAAATAACACATCAGTGCAAACCTACCAAGACATGGTGTTCCACCTAAACAGGCAGGCCAGGCAAGGAAAGCATCAGAGAAGCAGCCAAGAGGCCCTTGTTAATTTTAGAGGAGCTGCAGAGAACCACAGCTCTGCCAACAGGATTACTTTTAGATGTGCACTCCACAAATATGTCCTTCATAGAAAAGAGGCAAGACATTTTACATTATGTTGAAAACACCATTCCCATTATAAACATGGCGGTGGCAACATCATGCTGTGGGGATGCTTTTCTTCAGCAGGAACAGGAAAGTTGATCAGAGTTGATGGAAAGCTGGATGGAGCTAGGTACAGGGAAATCCTGGAAGAGACTGCAAAAGACTTGAGATTGGGGCAGAGGTTCACATGTTGATGCTCATGATGCCCTCCATCCAACCTGAACTTAAGCACAACCTACTAGCAACATATTACAACAACAAAACATCTTCATGTGTTAGAATGGCTGACTCAAAGTCCAGACCTCGATTTCATTTTGAATCTGTTACAAAATTTTAAAATTGTTGTTCGTAGAAACTCTTCATCTTATTTAACTGAGCTGGAGCTTTTTTAAAAAATAACAATGCACAACACACTTTACAAATATTTAGTTATATAAAGAATGTATAGCTTTTTCATCCACTCCACAGTTGTGCATAGTTGTGCTGGCTTGCCGCATAAAATCCCTTTAAGGTTTGGGAATGTACTTAACAAAATGTGCAACAAATGTCACCTCTGCTTTTGTATGTTTGAAAATACATTCTGATTCCCTAAAGGACTTTGAGCATGTAAATATATGTGTTTTTACTGCACCAAGTCCTTTTAAAACAGCCTTTCGGAAAACCAAAAGTGTCCAACGGACATGTAAAAATAGCATTGCAGCTCCCTTTTGGTGCAGGAATCAGAACACAAGCGGTTATTAAATCTCTGAGGGAAAAAAGACACAACTGTGTGTTTGACAAGCCAAGTTGCCCAGCAGTCAGGCCACCTGCTGAATGGACAGCTGCCAGCTGAGAATGCACATTCATGCAGAGCAAACATGCATACTACAAAACTCATAAGCAGCAGACATACAAAGACAAGACACCAAGCTAATGGGTACAAAATAAAAATATTTTTTTAAAGATAGCCCATTGTGACTGCAATCTGCTGTCATGTTTTCAAGGTTAAACATTCTCTTTTTAAAAGAGCTGTAGAAATTTCCAAAAGTGATTATTCCTTTCAAACACTCACATTAACATAGTAACATAATAACTATGTTATTACTGAATTTATTAATACTCAAATTTCACCTTAATGTATAAAAAGGGATTAAAACTGTAAGAAAACAAAAGAAATTAGCAAAATGTCCTCACTTAACCAAAAATCCTTTTTGTAGTCCTCATAAGAATAGTTGTTCACTTAAACACTGTCTGGCACCTGGAAAGCCTCATGCTTCCGTGTTCATCTTGGCTCACTCTCACATCCGCAGACTCATGGCATTCGCAGATGTCTTCTACCCCTAATAAAGATCACCTCCAGAGCCAGACAATAATGTTCATCTCTCTCTCCTGGCCTTGCACCACATCAACAGATACCAACGTTGGCATAACTAAGAATAAAGCTGAAAATACAGGTTTTATTTTTCATTCCAACAGCCTTTTCCCATATGTAAAGGTGCTGAATGTACTGTGAAACATAATACACCTATATACACAATACAAAAACTTAAGGTGTGAGTCACACCAGCCATAAATATCTCTAAAAATTCCCTTTGTGAGTCAAAATAAATTCATGGAGGTACATGGTTTTAACTCTCCACTCTGACAGGCACCTGAGCCTTTAGCTTTGAGTGTAGGCTGCCTTGTTCAGAAGCTGCTACTGCAGCAGCCACTGATCTGAAACGAGGCTCGCACACTTGAAGTCCATCACCCACAGGGATGACGCTCCCACACAGATGCATGAGAGGAGAACACTGAAACGCCCACTTCCACTAAACCTGAAGGAAGCCTCTCTGCGTTCATTAGGCTGGGCAGCATCTCTGAAGATGGATTTAAAAATAAAACACCACTTGATCTATGGCCGCACACTGCAGACAGAGAGCGCATACAATTTACTGGCCGCCGATCCGGGAGTGAATGTTTTAAGAGGTCTCCTTTACAGAGAACGAGAAAGGTTGTACTGATATAGCACAGTTTCCACCCATGCTGCAATCAATCACAGTTTAATCAGACCTTTAAAGTCACTGAGGATAGAAGGAGAAATTGATCCTAGAGAACAGTAAAGCTGGCTTATTCATAAATAGGCCTACCTTTTTATCTGCTTGAACAAGTTTTAGTAACCTCACTAAGTTCAAACAGAAAACAATTTTTACTTGCCTTTAGTTGAGGGCTGGATGGGAATTGTCCAAGAGGGAAAGTCAAAGACATGGCCAAATTTTCAAAAACCACAGTTCATTAAATAAAGCAGCATGAGCAAATTCCCTTACCCCTTATGGCTTTAAATATCCAAACATACAGCAGAAATAGCCATTTCATGACAACTGTATAGCAGTTGTCATGAAATGGGAACCTTTACAGAACAGAATCTAAAACTGTAAAATGTATTAAAACTAAGAGCTTTGTATAATTTAAAGCATCACCAGGTTAACAGTTAACAGTATTTCTATTGCTATCAACACGCTTCAACAAACAGTCACATTATAGCTATTTTTTGAGTAAAGATGGAAAAATATTATTAATATTTGCCACTAATATAGTTATTTTTGACAACCATATGTACATCTTCTCATGTGTGGACAGGGGGAGACATACTTCAGGTTTCTTGAAGTAATAAACAGTGATTTGAAAGCAGAGAAGAGAGTGCGCTTTTCAAACATCCAGTGACCATAATCTGTCAAGTTTTCTTTGATTGTGTTCGATCGACAATAGGCAGAATTACCCTAAATCATTAAATGCATCAAAATTAAAATCTCCCACTTTTATGTCTGTAGCAGATCAACAGTGTCTTCTATGATTCAAACTATTTTGAGCTGAGCAAAAGGTTGGGGACTTATGCACTTATGCACCGAAACATAAACAGTGATAATCTTGTAATTCTCCCATTTCCTGTGAAATTATAACTACCACGTATTTCAATAAACCCACATCATATTTTTAATGCTCAATATTTGTAACATTTAAAGGGTGAAATGTCCAAAAGTTGACATAATTTTTTCTAGTGAAGGGGGGAATCTGTAAGACTGAGAATTTTCACATATTATATCTACACCGGAATTACAGAAACAATACTACAGAGAGTGTGAGAAATTTTATTTTTTCTGTTATTTACTGAACAGATTTAGGATTAAGGAATTCTACTGATATTTACTCAATACTAATGGGAATCGATATGCTCTGATCAGTTGGGTATGTTTTATCAATTGTGTTTATTTTTTATAAACGAAGGCACAAATGAGAATCTGTTTAAAAACGCAGGAGGTGTGTTTTCTTTTCATTTAAGAAATCATTATTGATATCCTTCTCTAGTTTGCTCCTTTATTGTGGTAAAAATCTCTGTATTCTCCAAGATGTAAACGATTTTATGTGGTTAAAAAATTTAATTTTCACACACTTAAAATCTAATCGGACATCCAAAAATACGTTTTCATATAATTTGGGATGCACTCAATATAATGTAAAAACATTGTTTTCGAAGTCTTATGGAGATAATATAAAAGAATTACCTTTTGGTAAACCCCCCCAAAACATACAGCCCAAATATTAACCATAAACAAATTTCACCCATTTATCAATTTTTTATATCCAGTCGTGGCAGAGCAAGTTTCTATCTCCAGGGAATAAGGAAGAGGTGGGGTACACCCTGGACAGGTGACCAATAACATTGAGACACACGAGCATGCAAGCACAACCATCCAGACACATCCACACAGTCACACACACCTGAAGGGGAAATTAAGGTTAAAAAAATCTACCATGCATGTTTTGAATGGTGTAAAACATGAATATTTGGATAAAAATGCAAAAACAGAACATGAAGTCAGAGAACCCATACATGCACAAGGAGAACATGCATTCGTCATACAGAAAGGGCCAAGACCAGGATTTGAACATAAGACCTTCTTCCTAGAAGTCAACAGTGTGAACAACTGTGCAACCGTGCACCCTTTTAAACAAATTCAAATGTATAAATGAGTTAAAAAAAATAAAACTAAGTTAAGCAAAGGTTGTAAAAGGCAGATTAACTAGTAAATATCATCAACAAATGTTATCATAATATTACTTTGTTGGTTGGTTGGTGGGTTTTTAATCCAAATGCTACTACTTTTTACATGGATTAAATATCAAAACAAAGGTTACAAAGTATTGTAGAAAACACCTTTTTACATTGTTTTCTGTGTTGTTCTTTGCTGCACGTATCTGAAAATAGATCCAAAAAAGACTTTTCCAAATAGACAGGAACACTGCAGATAAAGTCTATGCACTTTTTATTTTAGTATGCAGTGGCTGTAGCCTGGCAAGTCCCCAATGACTCTGATATTTTAGATTCTTCACACATATAGAATATTTTTTGTAGTCAAGAAGTAACTGTGGAGAAGCAGAACTACATAAAAGAGAAAGCATCCTTTGCACTTGACAATCAGTTTTGTTCCTTCTGCTTAGAATGAGTAATATCTTCAGCAAGGTAAACTGTAAATATAATTCATCCATAAACTGTCCAAATATGTAAATAATTAAAAGGTGGGCTGAACTGCTGTTTTTTCCTCAGATTTCATGTTTATTATACATTAACAGATCAACTGTAAATACTGCCACACAACTTACCTACAAATACATTCACTCAGATGGTAAACTGGGTTTTATTGTGGCCAAGCTTAAGATTTACAGCCTAATATGATGCCGATAAGGAGAGTTCCTATCTTGGAGCCGACAGCAATAAGGACTAAACTCTATAGGGTATTTTTTGAAAAACAGCATCTTTGTTACGGACCCTCCTGCTGTTTGTCATTCCATCTGTCTGAATTGGAGCTCTTTGGCATTGCCACTCCCTTATTTTCTTTCAGCTGGGAACACGAGACATAAAAATACTCTGACAGCTCAGATCAGAGTTCAACTCACACAAGTAAAAATCCACACAATAACACAAAGTAAAGCAAACATCTCCCTACACACACACACGGACTAACAAACACACTGCGGGCCACTGGCAGCCAGCAGAGGGTGCACACATTGAGGCAGTCCTTGCTAGCTGCAGGTTCTTGCTCAGATCAGTCACTTTTAATCTTGCTCACATCCCCTCCTGCTCCCTGGTGTCAGGTAACTGCTCCGCTGTAACTTCAAGGTGTGAGTGTTTTCACACTGCTTGCACATCTACCAGAGTGCTGCAATCTGCCACAATAGGCTGTTGCACACACAACACACAACCAGCACTGTGCTGGTCTGACCTTCAGGAGGCGCTTCCACACTGGCATAGTTTTTATGTGAGGTTTGGGGGTTTTTTTTAAGTAATTTTTTTGAGGTTTGGGGTTTAATGAACGATCATCACTTACGCTGACACTTTGCACAGGGATCTTTCTCGTACTCCAGCAGGTCTACAGTGCGGCTTCGAATGCTTTTGTTCCTCCTCAGACCACCGCGGTCCCGCACCCCTCCATCTCGCAGGCGGGCTGCCTCCTCCTTGGCATACACACCCAGCTCCTGGGTGTACCGCCCATACATCTGCGTATACGTAAGGCACAAAAAAAAAAACACCTTAGTGCAGGTAATAGAGGTAGGAGGCAAAATGACTCAGCAGGGTATTTTTTTTAAATTGACATCTCACGATAGGACAGCAGGCTTATATAAACACTGAAATTTAAGCCCAAACTGAGGCTAAATAGTATGGAGAGACAAAGTTACGCAACTAAAAAACATAAGCAAGTTGTTAAATAAATATGTATAATGTTTTGTTTAAAATAGTACCAGTAATCTTGAAAAAGTGAGAAAAGCTAAAACTTTTGTAATAGTCTTTTTACTTCAAAACTCACAAATGCAATGGGAACAATGTACATTGTATTCTGAATGAATACATGATGAAAACTGTATCAAGTTTTGTTATCAGTGAAGAAAAGGTAATGATAGGCTGTAGCAGTGTCTGCAAACTACTTTATAATCTGAAAAATACTTGAATAGTTAGCTATCCTGTAATTCATTGGATTAAAATTTAGCTTTATAAGCACTGTTTCAGAAAACTGCTTCACATCTGTGTTGCATAAAGTCGACCAACATCTTGAAGCTGTAAGCAGGTATTCCAGTCCAGGATTATTGGATCTGGTTAGTGATAACTGTATATGGTGACTGACTTAAAATAGGAAATACATGCATTTAATAATAATAATAATAATAATAATAATAATAATAATAATTGGGCAAATCAATGTCTACATCGAAATTAATATGAAAATAATTCTGTAAAATCTTTATTCAATTTATGTCAAAAGCATGTATAATTATTTAGGTTTTATTTTTATTTATTTCACATTTCTGTGTTGCAAATAGATTTATTGTATCTGTCAGTCTTAATCCATGAAAGTCAGTGGGTGGGCCTAACAATACTGTAGACAAGATGACCAGCCCGTTAAGTTGCTGTTCGGGTTAATCAATCTGATGTTAGGTCTGTATGATGAGCCAAAGTGATGGTTTAAACTAGTCTTGCTGGACTGTAGCATAGAAAATATGAAATTCTCTGACAACAAATTATCTGTGTATTAAAAAAATGGCATATTTAAATAATTCAATCAGTATTTATTATAGTTATAGTATTTAAATTTTCTTTACATGCTGATGTATACATCTTTAAACACAGTATTTATTTATTGTATTGAAGCATTTCCAGCTCTTAATACAGTGGCAGAAAAATTCCCTTAACACAGTGTCTAATTGCTACACTCACCCCTAAAGACAAAAAGAAAATCCACAGAGCTTTAACTCATCAGTCACGAAATGAGTTTCCAGACAATAAGATCCACCTGTCACTGCCCAGCTGATTAACCCTGTAGGCTTGTCACACACTTGACTCCTGGTGAGAGGAGGGGCTCCAAGCAAAGCTGCTCCACAATTAGCTGTGCATAAAAGCTGTGACAGAACAATGTGTGCCACCTCTACAGTTTTGGTTAGAGTGTAATTACTAACACCAGAATGGAGCTTTTCAAGTGGCTGTTTGGTGTTGTGTTGATTTGTGGCATTTCTGCCCAGAACTACTGGAAGCTACCGCCACCTCAGCAGAAAAACCAGCTTCCGCCTCCCTTCCAGAAGCCTCAGCAGCAGTCGAAGGTCCCTCCACCTGCATCTCCTTTTGATAAATGTGACCTGGAAGAGACTGAGAAGATCCATTGTGGGACTCCAGATATCAATGTTGACCAGTGTCAAGACATTAACTGCTGTTTTGATGGGCGCCAGTGCTACTATGGGAAAGCAGGTATGCATGCTTTAACAACTTACTTGAGTAGTATTTGTTTTTTGTAACATTTCAGCACTTGTTGGCTTAAAATGAATGTACTCATGTATTTTGCTTTTTACCCAGTAACTGTACAGTGTACCAAGGATGGGCAGTTTGTGGTGGTTGTGGCCAGAGAGGCCACTGTGCCACCCCTAGATGTAAACTCAATCAGCTTGCTTGAACCAAATGATGATCTCTGTGGACCTGTTGATGGCACATCTGCCTTTGCCATCTTTCAGTTCCCTGTGACAGCATGCGGAACTACACTTAAGGTAGTTCTTAATTTACAGTTGACTATTTAAATTTCTTTTATGGACCACTTAAAATTAAGTAATCATAATATGTAAACATCAAATTATATTGATGAGGAATACCGTTATAAGTGGAATATTGTTGCCAGCTGCAGCAACAATGTTAAACTGGAACTATATCAACACTCTTGACTACTCTGGCTTGTGACTAACTTCATGTTTTCATTTTAGCAGAATGAGGAGGGTTTTGTGGTCTATGAGAACCACATGGCATCTTCATATGAGGTGGGAATTGGACCCAAAGGCTCAATCACCAGGGACAGCCATTTTGAGTAAGTTAAAAGCCCTCTGTGTGGAATAACACACATGAGGCCCATAGGTGGCAGTAATGTGCAAACAAGTCACTTGACTGACCTAATGCTAAAGACCATATTTGCTCTTGTGTCCTACTTCTGAGTGCAGTGGATCACTCTGTCCTGCCATATTTTAAGTAATGTTTGAAACTGAAGTATGGCCCTTTAATGATTTGCCTCATACTTAAGAGACCTTTCTGTTATTTGTGACCTGTCTTCCAGTGGCCCTCTTTCTTGAAGTGTTTCACAAGGCTTCATCCTTGGCCCCCTACTTTTTTTTTTTTCTTTTCTTTACATCCTACCACTTGGATGCATCATTGCCAAACACATGTCCTGTCACTGCTATGCTGATAACATTCAAATATCGGCCAGTAAATTCTTACAGGGATGAAGGAAACTGCTTTGACTGTCTGAATCTTGGATATTTCAATGAGGACAAAATTGAATGTATTGTATTTGGGAACAGTACAGCAGCTGGCCTTAATTCTGCTAGCTATGCTTCTACACAAAAAAACTAGTATTGCTCTGACTCAACTTTTAAGAACTTTTTTAATTTTTTTGTTGTAATGACCTTGAAGGATGTCCACCCTTCTATAACTTTGCATCTGGAAAACTGTAATTCCTTGTATTTTAATGTAAACCAGCCTTGAGTCTCATTCAAACCATACAGAATGCTGCTTAAAAATTGGGCCAAGGAAAATCTCTAAGATGGTGCCATGTCTGGGATCAAAGTGTTGGCAAAACTAAAGATGCAAATAAAATGTCTCATGGCTGCTGCTTAAAGGAATGTTCTAACCAAAGCCTGGGTTTATGTAAAACATAACAGGGCATTCATAATGTACACTAGCTGCCTTCCTATTGCATAACTTTCATTAAGTGTACCAAAGCTTTTAACTATGATCAACAGTAAACAGTTGTGATGAAATTGACAGCCTTGGTTTAGCAAACATAGGCTAACCTTGTTCACCACTTAAATGTTTTGCATTAGTCCTGTCCCAAGGAGTGCATGTCAAGTTCTTTAAGCAACTCCCAAGATGCTGACATTTAGCTGGAACCTGATCTTCTCTTCCTGCAGATTACTGTTCCAGTGTCGGTACTTTGGCACAACTGTGGAGGCTCTGGTCATGGAGGTGAATGCTGTTCCTCCACCAATGTCTGTTGCTGCTGCAGGACCTCTCAGGGTGGAGCTCAGACTAGGCAATGGCCAGTGTCTTTCCAAAGGCTGTGTTGATGGTATGTGGCATTAAACTGACCATGTAATGCAAAATTGGCAAACCTAACCAAACTGGTATGATTGCAGAGGTGGCAGCATACAGCTCCTTCTACAGCTCATCTGACTACCCAATCACTAAGGTTCTGAGGGAACCAGTTTATGTTGAGGTCCGTCTTCTGGGGAGATCTGACCCAAACATTGTTCTGAATCTGGAACACTGCTGGGCCACTTCAACCCCAAACCCTCAAAGCATGCCACAGTGGGACCTTCTGATTGATGGGTATGGAAATGTGCTCTCATTATTGGTCTCACTTAACTTGCGCGTGCGCGCGCACACACCAAGTATGCCTTCTTTGTATGCAGATGTCCCTACCATGATGACAGATACCAGACCACAGTGATTCATTTGGATGGCTCTTCTGGGCTTGAATATCCCACTCACTATAAACGTTTCATCAGCAAGATGTTCACCTTTGTGGCTTCAGATACCTATACTCCTAAGAAAGATACAGTATGTGTCCTCTTGCATATTTAAATGACCATAGCTGCTTTTAAAAGGTTGACTTTTGTGCTCTCTACTTACAGGTGTTCATCCACTGTGCAACAACTGTGTGCTATCCAACCAGAACAGACTCTTGTGAGCAACAATGCCACAGGCAACGTGAGTATCCTTTGAACTTTGGCTACTGGCTGCCCAAGTGAAACAGGCACTTGGGTTAATATACAAATTTTGCATAATTGTGGCCTCAAAACTCAAACCTGGTAGTACTCAATAATCCAGAAGTAATACAGTATCATTGTGAGCTATGATCTTAAATGTACCCATCAGCTAAAGTTACTGGTTAAACCATAAGCTGTCAGCATTTGGGATAGACTTGTCTCTCCTCCAAACAGCGCAAAGACTGGTTAACTAACAAATCAAACATGGCTTGCTCTTTTCATAAAGTTATAAATTTGACACCAAAGCCTTGGAAGCTGCAACAAGTGTGGTTTTAAAAATGAGATTGTTTCTCTAGTGTGACAGAAGTCTACTTTTTGTTGCAGGAAGAGCAGCAGTGGAGAAGGTCCCCTCAAGCCAGAGAGTCCTGGTTTCAAGTGGTGAAGTGATCCTGTCTGAGGCCACTTCATCTTATCGGAAACGATGATCCACTTGATGCCATAAAAGCTTTTTTTTTTTTTTTTTTAAATAAAGCTGGCTAAAGGTCGTGTTTTTTTTTTTTTCTCTTTGTGACTTGATGTTAAAGTAGTGAACAGGTATTGAATGCACCACCCCTTCATGCAGAGAAATCCCGAGGTTCAGTTGCTGTGGGTGATGGCACTGGGATAACTAGACCAGATCCCCATCAACTTAAGCTTTTGTAAAGTAGATTCTTTAACTTGGTGGAAGGCAAGCAACAAAAGGTTAACCCTGAGTTTAATGCTGTGAAACATCAGTTGCTGCCTGTTGTGGCTAATACATCCCTGAAACTGGAAATGCATGTTTCTCCCTCTACATGTGAACAGAAAAATGGAACATGGTGAATCATTACTATTGCATGTCAGACTAGTCTTTCAAACCTAAAACCTTATATCTTTCCACTAACCAAGCAACCTGTACCATCTAAGAGGGCCCCTAAGGACTTGACAGACTTTCATATGGCATAAGCATGATGGCAAAGTTCTCATTCCACCCACATAGTATTTAAACTGCTTCTTTTGAATCTTATGTAGCAACCCTCCTGCTTTACTGCAGTGCTCCTCCTCCTTTGTTTCCCCTGTATCATTAACATGGACATCACGACTCCTCCAGCATAACACTCTCTGCTT
Source organism: Crenichthys baileyi (assembly GCA_036173005.1). Classification (NCBI taxonomy): domain Eukaryota; kingdom Metazoa; phylum Chordata; class Actinopteri; order Cyprinodontiformes; family Goodeidae; genus Crenichthys; species Crenichthys baileyi. The sequence continues at coordinate 52,155 of JAHHUM010001193.1, read as the reverse complement.
GCATGAACATGGCGTGTTGGGGCAAAGCAGCCATATAGGTTCAGTCTAAGTGAGTACTGTATTAAGGATACTGATCTTCCCCTTCTAACCCAGCTCTGGAAGGCATTGAAGTAAATGGCAGTTGTGTATCTCAGACAGCTGCAGTGTCTCAAAGTACACAGCAACCTTGGAGGAATCTTCTGTAAGCTGTCAAAACTGACAGCTCTTGAGTGGACAAGCATACCTGAGGAAAAGTGTCTTGCAACTGGTTAAAACTACATTTTTAAACTGCAGGGCCTGTATTACCACAGAGCTGCTATCATGGCCTAAAAAGTCCTGCCAAAGAGCCCTAGAGTGACTGCTCCAGAGAGGAGATAACAATTCATATCTTAGTGAGGTGTGTTTGACCCACTGCTAGGTGTGACACTGTCCTCTAGGAGCTGTGATTGGGTGTTAAAGGAAGCAAAAGAAAAATGCACTCCTGGTAATCAATGGAGAGAAATTAACCAATAGAATTTAGACTGGATTCAGAAATGTGTAAATCATTAAGATAAAATTAAATTGTCAACATCAAAATGTTTGTAGCTTATTAACATGCTGATTATTTTGATTTGCTTAAGTTTACTCGGCATGCTGGTTGTTTTCATACTGCATCTATTTCCTATTTTCATATTGATATTAGAATTCAGCATTCTATGGTCATTGCCTTCTTGTAGAATGAGGTTTAGTTTGGTAAAATGACCAAAACAGAGAAGGTGGAGAAAACCGTATTGACAGAGCAGCAGAGCCTGCTGTTGGCACAGGTGGTGAATAGCGTTCAAAGGTAGATTTGGTCCTGGGATCACGGTGCAAACAGTCATTCCGGAGCAGATCGGAGATGTTTAATCTTATATTAACACTGTTCAGTATTTGGAGAATATCTCTCCTTTCTCTTTGTCTTTCCGCCATCTTGCCCGCTTAAGACACTCTTAAGCTCCCTAAAAGTCTTCCTCACTATTAACATTTCCTCACATTGGGAGCTCTCTTAAGGCCTAAGGTGCTTTGTAAATAACTTTTCCAAGAAAGTTAATCACGAATTCTAAGAAAAATCTTTGAATTCGAGACATTTTAAGATTTTTCTCAGAATGACGTCACACGAAGCTACTTTCAGTCTTAGTTTTTGTGAATATGGGACAGAGCAGTTTAAATTTAGAAGTTGCTTAAAGGAGGCACAACGTAACCACACTAATTGAGCAAAGTGATATCTAGTCATGCTCAAGCCTGTGAACAGCACTAGACGGAATTGGGGAAACGGGAATTCATGTTCAACTTTTTTGAAATACTCTAAATAAATACTCTAAGCCTTGACAAATCTTACCTTCCAAGCTGCAAAAAAAGCATCCCTCAACCTTTAGCATCACAAATGTTGAACTAATTTCTAAAGTCATGCGGATGTTTTTTTTTTTATCTGAGAAAATGGCAAAACACTAGCTATAAAATATATGGGATTTAATAAGAATTAGCAATTAAGCTGTTTAACTTTCATTCCGATCTGTCAAATGTACAATATACAGTAACACATCTTTTGTGAAACTACCAATTTAAGAAAATTAGATACATCCACCACTCAAGCATTTGCTTTTACCAACCCAAACCACGTTGTCAAATCAGAAAGGGACAGTTTTTACTGATCCATTTCAATGAATTGTGAGCTCTAAGACCAAAATTAAAGCTGCAAGCAGCATAGGTCCACTTGTGTCAAGATCGCAGGCATCCCCCATCACTACCTTTGCGCCTCTGGTGCGACGGTTGCTCGATTCCCCATGTCGCCACTAGGCAGTACTTTGAGCAAGCCTTGACATTACCTTCAGTCAGGCTGAGTTCTGCTCCAGCAAGAAGTCTTCAAATTTGGGCAAAACGTTCCTGATAGTTACTTCCTGCTTGGTGAGGAAGCATCAATGAAGACTTCCTGTAGTATTTTCAAAATGTAATGAAATTATTTGTTTTCAGGCAAAGATTGAAATTTCTACAGAATCATTGAGAATCGTTCACCACTGAAACCTGTGACTTTGTTCTCAGTGGATAGGGCTAAAGTGATGTCATCAATACCAATTGTGTTGAACAGTCATCGAAAGCACACAAATGCCCCTTTTCCATTGAAGGTTCCAGCTCTGCATGTCTCTACTCCACTCAGTCTGACCCTACTTGGCACGAAGCCTGTTGTTTTTCCATGGACTCACTGCTGACGGTTGGAGTTATGGCTTGAAGCCCCGCCTCCAGCCATCAGTGTAGAGCGCTGTGCCGCTATTAATGTTGCTGTGCGGTATTGTCACATTAATCTGTGTGAAACGGTTAAAAAAAACAAAAACAAAACAAAAGCCATGGCAATAACGAGGAAAAGGACTATAACGCGCAAAACCGCGGAATTTACACTGCGGTGAAGTTAGTTTTAGGTTGGATATTGGATATTTGTAATCCATGGATTCAGTCAATGTTCACAGTAGGATTCAACATCATCTTGTTCTGTGTCATCAGATACTCCTTGAAGGAGTGCTGTGAAGAAATTAGGCCATGACCTCCAAATCTTTAACTGAATGCCTTATAGGGGCGGGATTTAGATAGATCATATTGAATTTGCTGCAGATCAGTTGATATGTTGAATTTAGAGCCAAACATATTTCCACGGCATGACATTGGACTTCACCACGCCGCCACAGCCACACCCTCCTGCAAAAAATGTCTATGTTTGAAACTAAGTGAGACCAACTTGTCATCTGTCTTCTGGCTGAATTTCAAGTGGATTAGGTCAAGGGAGTCAGACAGGAACCTTTCTAAGTGAAAAAAGTGATATACTGTTCTCAGGGGGTGTAGCTTTGATAATATAAGCGTATGACCACACAGTGTCGTTGAGATCCCAAAATGGATCAGTCATACCAACTTTGGTGTAATTTTGTATTTCCAAGTAAAATATACAGAAACATTTTTTTGGGAAAGGGCAAAGTTTGAACCCCCCTAGATATGCGGAAAAACTCATGATTTCTATCATTTCTCCTCCCCATGATCGGGCCAAAAAATTAAATAAAAAGGAAAAGTTTGTGCATATAAAATGTTGTGAAAGTCACAGTAACTAAATATCAATCACTGAAAAACGGCCATGCAAAATTGAGATTACATTATTGCATTGCAGGTTTGATGCAACCAACATTAGACTTGTAATTATCTTTTATGTTGTGCAACAGTAAATACCTAAAAAGTAAAGGCTGCAAGGATGAACTTTCATTTAAAATTCATATTTTGATATGAAACCCATTAGTCATTTGTGGGTTTTAGAGGAGACTACACAGTAAGTTGTCTGGTGACCACAATCGGATGATATTAGCTTGACTGGACGATAATACCCTGACCAGAGATGAGCCATTAGAAAACAGAAAAAATCAATAGCTTTCACACCACAAAATGCTGATGGCAACACTGTTTGCTGTAGTCATTGTTGCTGTTTAAAAAAAAAGACTCAGAGGGCACGGCAGTGGAGGTAAAACGCACAACCCATGTTCAGAGGCTACAGTCCTCGATGCATCTCGACTCCCGGCCCAGGCAACCTTTGCTGCATGTCTTCCCCCTCTCTCCACCCCTCTCCTGTCTGCTTCCTGTCCAAATTAAGAAAAATAAAGGCCACTAGTGCTGCAAAAAACATTAAAAAAGACTCAGAACACTACATCAGTGTCTTGTATAAAATTTAGGCCAAGAACAATTTATTATGGCATTGTGAGACATGTCTGCAGGTTATTTTGGTTGCGAGGCAGTGGGAGAGAGGAAGATTTTCAACAGATAACAGGAACACTGAATGAAAAACAACAAAGTTGCTCTGTTTAATTCCTTTGAGCCTTCAACTTCTCTGTCATGGTGCATGCCATATTTAGAAAGGTTGGCAGTGTTCCTGAAAATGTTAGAGTTAATATAATATTCTATTTTCTCTAGATATACACACTGAGGCTGGTGTTTTAGTGCTGCTGTTAACGCTAGCTACGCTAACTGCCCTGATCGCTACTATATGATGCTACACTTTATGATTATTTTCACTTGAAATATTAGTAAAACCCTGTTTACTGCGTCTATACACACACAGGGTGGGATGTCATCTCTGCTCATAAAATACTGTATATAATCGATGTTAGCTAACGGCAGGAAAGCTAGAAAAATATTTGTTATAGTTCTCAGATGCAAACCATAAATAACCACAGTTTAGAGGCCATTTTCACTTCATCAAAAAGAATCCCCAAAGCTCTCTATTTCCAAAATTAAATGACCTACATCTTTCAGTTTCTGCAGATCACAAGCAATATAGTGATCTGCAGAAGTGTGTGTTGGTGGGGAACTAAAATACATATAATCATCTCAACCTTGGAAAAGGCATATTAATTTTATTTTCTTTTGTTTTTTCTTTTAAGCGAACACATTTTTACTGAGCCACATTCTACAGTACAGACACAATCAAGACACATCATGGTGTTTTGAACATACCACAATCAAGACACATCAAGAATCAAAACACCAACTAGAAGTACAACCAGAGCCTGTTTCTTAAATGGGCCTGTGTAAAAACAGTCATGGGCCATCTGGGGTAAGGCCCACTGGGGAAGCAGCAGGTGGGACTCTGTGGGTTAAATGAGCTGTTATCTGTACCCAGTTTACCTCCTATATGATCAACTTCTGTAGCTATATCTGTCAGTTTGCCTCTCACAATACAACACTTCACATACATGCAGCTCTAAATTATGGAAATATTTTCTTTTGACTGAGTGAGAACACAGGTGCAAAGATAGGGTGTAAGGAGCAAATAAAATGCTGTCAAAAACATGGTTTGGTCTGGAAAGAGAGGAAAACTGATTTAATTTTACAATAACCAAGAAAGCACTGGTTATAGACCAGGCAAGGTAACCAAGGAGACAAACTGTCATATAAAATAAAATTTCAAGACTTTTTTTAAGAGAAAAAGAGAGGAACTTAAGAGTATTTTCCACCAACAGTCCAGGGGCCTCATGTACTAAAGAGTGCGCAGCTTTCATACTAAACGTTTGTGGTAGGGAGAAAGTCAGAAACTTGCGTTGCACAAAAAAACTCAGATGTACAAAACTGTGTGTAGCCTTCATACATCTCAATCTGGGTGAATTGGGCGCAGTGTGGTGGAGAGACCTCACCATGAGGTGTTTTTGTGAATTACATCAAACCAATGAATGAAATAAGCAACTCAAACCTGACTTAAAATAAAAGGTTTGTCGGCTTGTACACGTTTAGTTCTACATCATGTACATCAAATCCAAATGTCGCTGTCTAGCTGCGGCACAGAGCTTAATTATAGCTCAAATATGATCATTGCAATGATAAAAAATGGTTTTCGCATTTTTATTTTTTTTTTACAAATAAACAACAAATTGTGGAATGTTTTTGTATTGAGCGCCCTTTACTCTAATATCCCTAAATAAAATCAAATGGAGCCAGTTACCTTCTGATGTCAGGTAATGAGTAAGTAGAGTCCTGTATCGAGCATTAGTGACCAAACATCGTATAGAGAATGTTCAGTCCATGATCTGAAAACAGGTGCCACAACTGCAAACCTAACAAGACATAGTCATCCACCTAAAGAGACAGGCTAAGAAGTAAAACATTAATCAGAGAAGCAGCCAAGAGTCACATGGTAACTCTGGAGGAGCTACAGAGACCCACAGCTCAGGTGGAGGAATCTGTTGAGAGGCAAAATACTAGTTATGCAATCTACAAATTTGGCATTTATGGCACAGTGGCAAGAAGAAAGTTATTGTTTAAAGAAAGCCATAAAATACTTCTTAAAGCTTGTCGAAGCCATGTTGTGGACACAGCAAACATGTAAAAGGAGAAGGTGTGCTTGTCAGTTGAAAACTAAATATTTTTCACCCTACAAACACTACACAACACCGAGTCCCCTGGTGATGGTAGGAAATTCAGAAAGTTTCAACACTCCTGAAAAGTTTAAAAAGTATTAAAGTAGTTTTATTTCCTCTTATCAGTGCAATATATTATTAAACAATCTCACACTTATTCTTAAGAAGTTGGCTGAGGGTGTAAGCCTGCAATGACAATTCCAAAGAACCATCAAAGAATAATAGCTGATATAATAACACAAATAAGGTAATATTTGGAGAATACTGACCTACCTGAGACAACTTTCTACACTGTTCTATCACACAGTTGATATATTGACTTTTGGTTAGACAAGTCAGGATCCAAAATGATTTTTGGCAAAAACATGATGCAACGCACTGTAGACCAAAGATAAAAAGAGACCCACCTGTTCAGCAACAGGTCTAAAAGCCAGACTCTTTGATGAAGGCCAAACCTTAGTAAGACTTAGTAAAACGAGTTAATGCAAAATGTTTGTTGTAAAATAGAGGAATGGATGTGTTTTAATAAATAATACCAGGTTGCTGGGACTAAACAAGGTATATCATTGGCTTTTACAGTATATAGTAAAAAAGTTAAAGAAAATAAAATATAAGAATCACCAGGTATAAGAATGTACAAAAGTAAAATTTTGCAGCTTTTTGGGGGCTTTGTGTTTTGAGTCACTGCTGCTTTGCAACAAGAGGTTCCCAGGATTGAATCCAGGACGGGTCTTTCTGCACTGGATTTCCAAGGCTAAATGGTCTCTTTAGATTTCCCTTGGGAGTGAGTGTGCACATGCATGGTTGTCCTGTGTGCCTCGATGTGACCCTGTAATAAACTAGGGACCTATCCAGGATGAACCCTACCTCTGTGATCATGTGATGTGCACTGTTTGTCTCATTTCTGACTATTGTGATACCGGACCCAAAGAGTGTAAAGATCTGATAGGGGATTCTTCCTCTAATGATGTGCATTTTATTACATTACATCTGTTGCATTTATGTGACTGATATATGGAAGTACTCAGGTATTATGTATTGGGTATCAGCTTTTAAAGCATGGTGTTTTGAACATACCACTATTACATGTGCAGTAAAAAGGTACCAAATAAATATGTTCAAGTAGAACATGTATTATAATCCATTTAGATAGATGTTTTCCACCTTCTAAATGTGAATCCAATATTGACTCTCATTTACCCCTGCTTTTGTTCTGGCTTTTCCTGCAGAGAGTGTCACGCAACACTTTAGGTGCTGTGTCTTAGAACACTTTGACCCTAGCGAGGAGGCGAGAAGTGACTAACCAACCTTTCAGGTGGCTGTTGTTCCTCCTGAGCCACAGGAAATAGGGTTCTCTGCAAAAGCCAAAAACAGACACTCACTCATCTGATTCTTTTATATGTATACTTATGACATTCACAATGTCTTAAAGGGCAGACAGGCTGACCTTTAGATGCTGACTTGGCTCTTCATATAAGAGAGCTAAAACAATATTGGCTCTGGTTTCTGTGTTGGAGGACTGTCGACCAGGACTCTAGAAGTAAAGCTGAAAGTTGTTGTTTTGGTTTAGAGTTAAAAAACAACACTCGTGGAGTGCATGACTATTCTTTTGTTAGCAACCTTTAGTGCTTTTCATCAAAGCAAGTACCCACAAACTACTGTAGCCAGACGCAGAGCCAGTGTCACATTGCAGAGGGGGCGGGGACTTGTAGTGGGCCCTTATAGCTTTTGGCGATTTCATTGGTTAACAATTCATATTACGGATCTAATCTGGATCTGTGCTGTATTTGGTTGCCGCCAAAAAGAGCCTGAATGAACGGCTTTAGCTTCAAAAATAAAAAGCAAAGCACTTCGAACCATCAAAATATGAAATAGAATCATAGATCAACAAAGAGACTCAATTTGCTTTGTAAACAGCCAGATGTACACCCTGTATGACACAGCTGATCAATTAGTACCATTAATAACTGGAAATGAAGACAGAAGGCCAAAAAGAGAGTGTGGATTAGGATGAGTTGTGCAGTTGTTCAGCACCGTGGACATTGCCATGGATTTATCATTAAACAGCCAACCGCTGATGATATAGCACCAAAACTGCCGATAGGCTATTTCAGCACCATGGTCACCTTACTGCTTAATCTAATTTCTGAAACGCTCTGATCTGGTCTGATATTTCTGACTATCTCCGTTTTTTACACTTACTGTATATCCTTACAAATACAGCAGTAAGAGACTGACTTTCCGACTTTACTTTTTTTGCTTTTTTCGCCATCAGTCTGGCAGTGGGCTCCGCTACAGCCTGTAGCTCATTTTCTCTCTATAATGCATCATGACTTAGATTTCATATTATGACCTTGGGTACTTGCTCTTGCTTTAGCCTTACCCAATTTTAATAACTGCCTGTGTAAAAGTTTCAAACCATCTCTTATTTCTGGAAGCTGCAAGATTTTCTGGGAATCTTTTAAAGCTGTCTTGATTAACTGTTTTTCAGACTTTATGAATGTTTTTCTAGGACTTTGGCTTCTCTTTCACACCTTTTCACACATTCGCACAGCCTACACCAGCTCAGTTATGGTTGAGGTGCAAACACACCCTCCATTTCTGCTACCTGTGCGACCCCTTCTCTTTCAGTGGTTATAATCAGTCAGACAGAGAGAGATACCCCCAATCCTTGTGGTTTTTAGTATAACAATGGCCACCAGTGGGCTCTACATGGACACACTTTATAAGTTTATTATTTTTACCTAGTCCCCCTACACATAGCCCATTCTAAAATGGCCAAACTCTAACACTCTAACACAATTTTTGCCCATGCTTGTTTAAAAACAACGACTATTGTCATTATTTTTGTATTCTACAGATCTGATAGTAATCCTGGTAGTAATGTTGTCATATCGTCCATCCTATCATAAAGACACACTTTCTTCCCATTTCATCAGTTTATTCTCTCTAATAAAAGTAACAGTCTGACAGACATAAAAAGTGTTTGGCCACCAACTGAGTGGCTCCCAAAGAGCTTTTACCTAGAAACATTCAATCAATGATCAACAGGAATATGATACATTTCTAAGAACGTGCAACTGTAGTTAACAGTTTCTTCTTATTTTTAAAGACATACTTTTTACTTTTATCACAGCATGCAAGGACTTCGGCTAACATCTTCTTGTGAATAACCCTGTTTGTGTATTTTTTTCCTGTTAAGTTCTTACTGTTTCTCTGCCCTTGTCAGTACGGCTAATAAAATATGAACACACGATGTATTTTAGCCAAAGGCAACTATAAGTACCTAAACATAGCTGCACAAATCACTTCTCGTCAAACATTCCCACTGTTGACGTTACATAAGATTTTAGGATAAGAACGTTTTATCCCCTTAAACTGTGTTCATACTTTCAAAATCAGCTTTGTTTGAACTCTGAACAGTTAAGAACTGAAATTGACGTTTGAAATCCAGTGGTTTACATTTTCGGTCTGACCTTTTTCTCTCTCCCAGTCTAAAGTTAAATCTGCGCTGTTTGAACAGATGAATGTGGAGTCTTCACACATCTGGAAATTTTATCCAAGGATGAACCAAACTTGTGGAGGTCCCCAGTTCTCTTCCAGATAAATTGGCTGATTTCTTGTTAGTCACAAGTATTTGAGATTTTTACATCTTTACTTTCATTTGTTGTTAATTAACCTGTAAGAAGCTTACAAAGCCATGACACCATCACCTGGGCTTTCCCAAACTGATCAAGTTAATAATCTGAAAGCATGGAAACTGACCTTGAAGAAAGTAATAAAAGACGCTCTAAAAATATATAGTATAATTTTGGTAATCCTAACCTACATAAAACTGTAAACATTTATTCTAAATTAATTTCAAACAATGAGAAAAATATTTTTTTTTTTATACAGTCTATATAAATATCTGATTTCAACTGTAACATTTGAACTCAAGGCAACAAACATCATGTCTTAATATGATTTTTATATTCAGTTGTGCTCATACGTTTACATACCCTGGTGGATTTTGTTTTTTACTTTTCGGCCATTTTTCAGTGAATATTATTGATAACAAAAAAAACAGTTTTTTTTCACTCATGGTTAGTTCTGTGTGAAGCCATTTCTTGTCAAACAATTGTGTTTACTCTTTTTAAATCACAATGAAAACAGAAACTACCCAAATAACCCTGATCAAAAGTTTACATACCCCTGTTCTTACTACCGTGTATTGCCCCCTTCAACATTAATGACATCTTGGAGTCTTTTGTGATAGTTGTGGATGATGCTCTTTATTATCTCTGATGGTAAAGATGTCCATTCTTCTTTGCAAAAAGCCTCCAGTTCCTGCAAATTTCTGGGCTGTCTTTCATGAACTGGTTGTTTGAGATCTCACCAAAGTGGCTCATAGGTATTGAGTTCAGGAGACTGACATGGCCACAACAGAACCTTCACTGTGCTCTGCTGTAGCCAATGATAGGTCGACTTGGCCTTGTGTTTTGGATCATTGTCATGTTGGAATGTTTGAATACTTTCCTTGGCCAGCTACCGGACTGATTAGTGTAAATTGTCCTCCAGTATTTTCTGAAAGCATGCTGCATTCATCCTGCCATCAATTTTGACCAAGTTTCCAGTGCCTTTGGAGCTCACACATCCCCAAAACATCAGCAATCCACCTCCATGTTTCAGAGTACGAATAGTGTGCCTTTTATCATAGGCCTTGTTGACTCCTCTTCAAATGTAACGTTGATGGTTGTGACCAAAAATTTCAATTTTCGTCTCATCACTCCAAATGAGTGTCTCCGCAAAAGGAGACCCTACCATACTAATATATTATTGTGGTCTAAAACCAGGCGTTTCAGTTTCATTGTCCAACCCCTGTATATATATATATATAATGTGTGTGTGTGTTAATTGTTAGTCTCATCTCTCATCTCTCTTTCTCAGTAAAGTCCAAACTCAAACTAATTAAAACGTATCAATATTTTAGTTTAATGTCAGATTCCGTCTTTTCTTTTGAACAAAGAAGTTATTGTTATCTGCATTGTGGTCAACTTTTGATTTTATTTAAATAAAACATTTGACATTTCAGTTGTTTTCGCGGTTTTTATTTAAAAATCTGCAGATGGTGAGTGATTTATTGTTCATCCTGTCCAAATGCAAGGGGCGGTTTTTTATGTCTGTGCACCACCTGTGTAATATCTCCCAGTCCACTAAATCGAACGCATCGATCTCCATGGCAACCGCTCTGTTTTGGAGGTAAGCGCGCATGCGCCTTCGTGTAGCGAATGTGAACTCTCTGGTCGTAAGCGGTGTTTTCGAGCTGTACTGTGTTGTTGTAATTCAGCAAAATAACATGAAACACAACTAGTTTCTCTCCCTTTGCTTTTAACTGGGGTATTTAGCAGCGAGCAGACAGACATTAAACGTAGCGGTGCTCGTTTTAAAGGCTGGCGGTTCACAAAAGCCTCGAGCTCCGAGGGCAGAGAAGCAAAGCAGGAGCATTCAGGATCCAGCCTAGCAGAACAGTTAAGAAACAATGTTGAATGAGGGGAAAAAAGCTATATTTATTAACAGATTAAGACGTGTTTTAGACTGACTATTGGTAGCCGATCTGATCTCTTTTGTGTGCTTGTGAATTTTTGCAGCCGTAACTGGTTCTGGATGACGGCTTCATAGCAGACAGCCATTCTTCCCTCTTCCCGGTACTGCGTACCGGCGCAGAATCTTTAAGTGGTACGCAGTACCGGACCGTACCGGCTCACTTTCACCCGTCACCAGGGTATGTAATCCTTTGATCAAGGTCATTTAGGTAGTTACTGTTGTCATCATGATTTAAAATAAGTAAACATAGTAAATCAAAAGTTTTTGTGTTATTATTTATATTCTCCGAAAAATGAGACGTATGAGCAAAACTGTACCCAGTATCTTAAAGTAGCAGCTTTTCTAAAACAGAGAAAAAATGAAGCAATCGGACTTTCAGACTGAGTCCATCTGTTGCAAATTGTCTTCTTCCATCCTTCACTGGTCTACTATCTTTATTCTTTAAATCACACACCGCACAATATGCTACCAAGGTTTGGAACAAGAGCTGGTTTAATAATAAGTGAAAAAGCAGCAAAAGTCCAAAGAAAAACTGTCTGAAAATATAGAGAAATTATGATGCAGTCCAAAACTTTTGCATGGGACAGTTATTATGTTATAGCTTTAGAATTTCTCAGTCACTACCATTATTAGGTATTTTCTATATTTTAGCTGGCTTGTTTATGTGGTTATTTTTCTCCTGTGTCACTATATTGCCCTGTGATGGACTGGAGACATGTCCAGAGTTAACCCCGCCTCTCGCCCAATGACTGCTTGAGATAGGTAGCAGCCCACCGCGACCCTGCAAGGATAAGTAGGATGGATTGATGGATGGATTTTAGCTCCTGCAGCTCAAAACGCAACTATTGTTTTATCAGCCAAAATGTTACAAAGTGCAGATGTTAGTTAACAAACATTGTTACCATTAGATCTTTAATGCATAAAAAAGGTTTAATAGATGCCAATGTATTTAGCAGGCACTTCTATTAAAGCCTAATACAAAGGAGAATTAAGATGAACAATACAGCTTTCTACTCAGTGAAAAACGGTTTCAAAGTTTTATCTAACAGAGAGTACAACTCCACATTTCAGAAAAAGCAAAGGGGCCACATAGTTCCTAAATGGATTTAAAACCTTCACTGTTGTTGCTCTATTACTTCTAATGGGCCTGTTTGTAATATTTGGACAGACTTCTTCATTACCAGAAAATATCTTCACATTATTAGTTGATCTATCTGTGCTGTACAGATTTCCAGGAAGCTTTTTAGTGCAGCAGTACTGTACTGGATCACATGCTGGGTTTTAACAGGAAGACTGTACTGCATGTTCACCACGTTTCCAGTAAGCAACCCGACCCCCCTCCCACCCTCCACTGCCACATCTCTCGCTGTGTCACATTTGCTAAGTCAGATAATCTGCTTTCTCAGGCTATGGGGTTTGTAACATTTTTGGACTACTTACTGTTTTCAACTTTAATCTCTTTGCTTTTTGCTCAGTTTGCTTTTTTCAATGTTATCTTTTATTTTGAGGTTTCCAATATTCAGTGCTGCCTATGTTTCAAAATGTGTTTTCGTTCCATGTCCAAACTGAAGCAACCTCAAAAACAAATAAACTAAAGAAAACCTACTTTAAACTCTGCCTGAGCTAACATTTTACATTTTTAAAAACTAAAACACTTCTTTTGTTACATTACAATCTCAGGTCAGTATGTTTTATTTAGATTTATTTCTTTTAAACCTTTGAAAATATATAGTTGTTTAGGAGAATGAAAATGATAGACAATTTTAAAATACAAATTCAAATCTGAAGTGTAGTGTGCATATCTATTCAGCCCATTTTCCTCTGATAACTAAAAAAATCCATTGCAACTAACTGTCTTCACGGGTCACCTGTTAGTAAACGTATCTGTTTGTAATTTAATCTCAGTATAAATCCAGCTGTTCTGTGAAGGCCTCAGAGGTTTATTAGAGAACAAACAGCATCACGAAGACCAGGAACATACCAGAGAGGTCAGGGATAAAGTTGTGGAGACATTTAGAGCAGGGTTAGATTATTAAACAATATTTCAATCCATTATTCAAAAATGGAAAGAACACAGTGCAACCTACCAAGACATGGTCCACCTGAACTGACAGACACTTCCTGGTTCTGTCAATTTAATCAGACTTAATTAAAGAACCACTCAAGAGACCCATAGTAATTCTTGAGGAGCTGCAGAGATCCAATGCTCAGGTGAGAGGATCTAATGATAGCAATAACAACATGAATGGTTGAATGGTTCCAAAGAGCAAAGTGTACCGGAGTCAAATTCCTTGTTTGTATGTACAAACTTGACAATAAAGCTGATTCTAATTCTGAAAGAAAGCCATAAGAACAGGCAGAAGGAAGTGCCTTTGGTTAGGAGAGACCAATATTAAACCTTTTGGTCTAAAATAACATCGGATACCATCCAGGCCATGGAACATGGTGGTGGCACAATATTGCTATGGGTGCAGAGACGTTGGTCAGAGTTAATGGGAGGATAAATGGACTAAATGCATGGCAATCCAGAAAGAAAAAACCCCGTAGGTACCTGCAAATGGCTTGAGACCGAGGCAGACCCTAAACATACAGCCAGAGATACAACAAAATGGTTTTTGATCAAGCCTGTTTATATGTTATAATGGTCTATAGATCTTAATGAGAATATGTGGTAGTACTTTAAAATTAATGTTTACAGATGTTCTCCATCCAGTCTGCCATATCTAAGTCACTGCAAAATAATGTATTCAAAAATGACAAATATTTGAAAAAACATCCCTGGTGATTTTAGTGATAAATATTCATTAGATTTTTTTAATCTCCTTTTCTGCAGGGAGTTACATCTCCGCAGGTAGAATGATGGATACTTTAGATCCTATATGATTGTGATTATCTGATTAGTTAAACTCGTGCTGAGAATGCACTGATGAGACCAGCAGAGTTACAAAAATCTACAAAAACACTCTGTCTAATCCAAACTATACAGCCTCCAGGGACAAGACAGAAAATTGAATCAGAAGAGGAAATGACAATTTGAATCATCCTGCCTTACACATTTGAATTAATATAGGTAGTAGAGGCCACTTTCAGAATGGTTCCCCATGAGTCAGAGCTGTTTCTCTCACATGCAGAGAAATAAAAGCACACACTCTTGACGCAGTCAGGCACAAATGTGCACACATGTGGAACCAAGACAAGAGAAAATTCAATTCAATTCAATTCAATTCAGTTTATTTATATAGCGCCAATTCACAACACATGTCGTCTCAAGGCACTTCACAAAAGTCAGGTACATGCATTACAATTAATCCAAATCATTGAACAGTGCAGTCAGATTCTGTTATTTATTCAAATTGGATAAAAAAGTTTGTATATCTAAGGAAAACCCCCAGCAGATTGCATCCAGTCATGACTTGCAGCATTCACTCCCCCTGGAGGAGCATGTAAAGACAGGGAAAACAGTCACTGGCCGTTGACTTTGCAGCAATCCCTCATACTGAGCATGCATGTAGCGACAGTGGAGAGGAAAAAACTCCCTTTTTAACAGGAAAAAAACCTCTAGCAGAACCAGGCTCAGTGGGGAGCGGGCCATCTGCCCCGACCGACTGGGGGTTTAGAGAGAACAGAGCAGAGACACAAAGAGAACAAAAAAGCACTGATCCAGGAGTCCTTTCTATGGGAAAAGGAAAAGTTAAAATGTTAAAATGGATGTAGCCCCCTTTAGTCGTTTCACCTAGAAAGAAAGAACAGATAAAAAACTCTGAGCCAGTTTTCAAGGTTAGAGTCTGAAAAGAGACCCACATAGAGTTAGTTACAGTAAAAGTCCGTCAGTAGCTATGTCTAGGAGAGAGAAAGGGGTTTTAAAAACACTGAAAGACAGGGCCATGTGGATCATCGTTTTAGAGGGTGAGCACCAAGTTGTTGCCAGCAGAAGCTCGGACGATGCCCTCTCCAGACAGTTGTCACAGGTAAAACACAGAGTCAGGCCAGGTGTAGCTTCTAGGAAGAAAGAAGAAAAAAGAAAAAACAAAGTTTTAAAAGCTGAAATAACAGCAAATAATACAAAAAAAGAGTAGTGTGAGAAAGTAGCGAAGAGGGTGAAAGTGGTCATTATGTCCTCAGCAGCCAAAAGCCTATAGCAGCATAAAATTACAGAGATAGCTCAGGAAAACCCTAAGCCACTCTAACTATAAGCTTTATCAAAAGGGGGAAAATTTTTTTAAGCCTAGCCTTAAAAAAGTAGACAGGGTGTCCGCCTCACGGATTAAAACTGGGAGCTGGTTCCACAGGAGAGGAGCCTGATAACTAAAAGGATCTGCCTCCCATTCTACTTCTAGAGACTTTAGGAACCCCCAGTAAACCTGCAGTCTGAGAACGAAGTGCTCTGTTAGGAAAACATATGGGACAATCAGCTCTCTGATGTATGATGGAGCTAAATCTTAAAGGGCTTTATATGTGAGGAGGAGAATTTTTAAATTCTATTCTGGATTTAACAGGGGGGGCCAATGAAGGGAAGCTAAAGTAGGGGGAAATATGATCTCTCTTTTTAATTTTCATCAGAACTCTTGCTGCGGCATTTTGAATCAGCTGAAGGTTTTAAAACTGCATTTTGTGGACATCCTGATAGTAAAAAAAATTACAATAGTCCAGCCTTGAAGTAACAAATGCATGGACTAGTTTTTCAGCATCAATCCTGGACAGGGATTTTTTAAAATTTTGGCAATTTTTCCGGAGATGAAAGAAGGAAATCCGGGAAAACCTGTTTAATATGGGATTTAAATGACATGTCCTGGTCAAAAATAACACCAAGGTTTTTTACATTATTATCGGAGGCCCCAATTTTAATGCCATCCAGGTTAAAAGTGATTGACTAAGCAGTTTCTTTTTTAAAAAAACCCCGGTCCAAAGACGACAACTTCTGTCTTGTCTGAATTTAGAAGCAGAAAATTTTAAAGTCATCCAAAATTTTTTATGTCTTCAAGACATGCTTGTAGTCTATCTAACTGGTTGGGCTCATCAGGATTTAGGATAAGTAAAAGCTGAGTGTTCATCAGCGTAACAGTGAAAATTTTTCTATGCCGCCTGATAATTTTACCTATTGGAAGCATATATATAGTAAAGAGAATTGGGCCCCCCAAGTACTGAACCCTGTGGTACTCCACAATTAACCCTGGATTTTAAAAAGATGATTTTATCATTTACATTGAACAAACTGGAATCTGTCAGGGCAAAAAAAAGATTTTAAAACCAGCCTAGTGCTGTTCCCCCGATCCCTACAGCATATTCCAGCCCTTTCCTAAGAGAATATTATGATCGACTGTATCAAATGCAGCACTGAGATCTAACAGGAAAACCAGCACAGACACAAGTCCATTATCTGAGGCGAATAAGAATATCATTAGTGACTTTCAGCGGAGCCGTTTCAGTGCTATGATGAGCTCTGAAAACCTGACTGAAACTCTTCAAACAGGTCATTGCGTGTTGAAAATGCTCACACATTTTATTAGCAAAATATTTTCTCAAGAATTTTAGATAAGAACGGAAAGATTGGATATCTGGTCTGTAATTTATTAAGTCATCTCGATCAAGCGAAGGTTTCCTTTAAGCAAAAGGTTTAATTACAGCTACCTTAAAAAACTTTTGGTACATAACCATTTAATAAGGATAAATTAATCATATCTAAAATGGGGCTGGTAATCAGAGGGAAAAACTTCCCTTTAAAAAATTTTGGGTTTGGGGTTTTGGGTCTTTAAAAATACAAGTTGAAGGTTTAGATGAAGCAATTTTTTCGATAACTCAGGAAGCTCCACAGGATCAAACCAGTCCAAAAAACAGATCAGGTTTTACAGTTAATTTCAATGTTGTCTCACTTGTTGAGGATGAAGTAATCATCTCTAGGAGATTGTCAAAGAAATTTTTTTTTTTTAATAGAATCAATTTTTTTTTTTGGAAGAATCCCATAAAAAACATGACTGCTGAGAGCTAAGGGGGAATGGATGGGGGCCCAACAGAGCTATGACTCTGTGTAAGTTTAGCAAGTACTCAAAAAAGAAAAACCTAGGATTATTCTTGTTCTCTTCTATTAAGGATGAGAAATAAGCTGTTTTAGCTTGGGGAAGTATCTTTTTAAAACAGTAGGCTATTTTTTCCAGATTAAGTAGGAATCCCCAGGGTGTAGAGCGCCATTTTCGGTCCAAAAATTTTCTAACATTGTGCTTTAAAGTACGCAGCTCTGAATTAAACCAGGGAGCCTGCCTCCCCTTTTAAAAATAATTTCCTTCTTTTTCAAGGGGGCTGCATTGTCTAATGAACCACGCCCCAATGATGAAAATAACACTCTGAACAAGAGAATCAATTTTTGAAGGAGAAGAAAAAAAAATTATTGCCCTTCCACTGTGTTTTTCTGTGATAATGAGCAAATTAAAAAAATGGAACAGATTTTTTAAAGGTTGTTACAGCATCGTCTGATAATGATCTACTATAATGAAAAATTTTCTTTCAGGTGTGGAGTACTCTGTTAAATTAAACCCAAAGGTTATTAAAAAAAAAGGTCGGACAGCACAGGGTTTTTTGAGAAAAAAATTGTAATGTCTGTACACTCAAAAGCCATATGTCAGACAAGGTCCAGAGAATGAAGACAAACGTGGGTTAGGTTTGTTAATGTTTTGAGTAAAGCCAATTGAGTCTAAGATACCATTAAAGGCTATATTTAAGCTATCATTTTCAGTGTCAACATGAATGTTAAAATCCCCCACTATAATAACTTTATCTGTATTTAACACTAAATCAGATAAAAGGGGGGTCTAAAAACTGATCTATAAAATTGAGAGTAAGGGGCCCGGGTGGACGGGGACAAAACAACAAACAGAAATGGTTTTAGTGCCTTTTGCAATTTGGGGTGAGGAAAAATGAGGATTTAAATATTCAAAAAGAGTTGTAGCTATTGATTGGTCTGGGACTAGTCAATAAATCGGACTGAAAGATGGTTGTGCTACTCCTCCTCCTCGCCCCAGTAAAAATTTCGAGGGGGGGGAAAAAAAAAGGGGGGGGGAAAAAAAAAAAAAAATTTAAATGGGGGGGGGGGGAAAAAAAATTAGTAGGAGTTGACTCATTTATAGTAAAAATAATCCTCTTGCTGCAGCCAGGTTCTGTGAGGCAAAAAAAATTCAATCTGATTGTCACAAAATTAGGTCACTAACTAGCAAAGTCTTTAAGAGAGAGATCTTATGTTCAGTAAGCCACATTTAATTGTTTTATTTTTATTTTAGTCTGAGTTGTGTTTTATTTTTATGAGAAATTTTTCCTGATTTTCCTCTTTTTAGATTATTTTTTAAACTATTCAATTTTGGCCCCTGGGGCGAGACACTGTCTTAATAGGGTTAATGGGTGGGTAGCAGTACAGAAAACTGCAGAGAGGAGTGTTTTAAACTACGAAACCCCCTTTCCTGGGTTTTGAACCCTGGGTTGTCAGAGGGTTTGGAGAACTAAAAAATTCGGCCAGATTCCTAGAAAGAAGAGCTGCTCCATCCAAAGTGGGAAAGGATGCCGTTCCCCCGGATCAGACCAGGTTTTTCCCCCAAAAGTTCGCCAATTATCAATGTAGCCCACATCGTTTTCTGGACACCACCTAGACAGCCAGCGGTTTTAATGGGCAGCATGCGGGTAAAAATTTTTCGTCACTGGTCAGATCGGGGAGGGGACCAGAGAAAATACGGAGTCCGACATTGTTTTGGGAAAAATTCCCACCCGAAGCAAAACAACTTTAGTGACCTCCGATTGACGTAACCGGGTGTCATTACCGCCAGCGTGAATAAAAAATTTACTGTTATTTACGCTTATCCTTAGCCAGCAGTTTCAGGTAGGATTTGATGTCGCCCGTTCTGGCCCCTGGCAGACATTTGACTATGGTCGCTGGGTCTCTAGTGCCACGTTTCTGACTATGGAGCTGCCAATTACCAGAGTTGGCTTCTCAAGCGGGTGTGTCGCTGAGCGGGGAAAATCTATTAGAAACGCAGACGGGTTGGTGGTGACCTGTGGGCTGAGATCCAGGACTATGCTTCCTACGTACCGTCACCCAGCCGGCCTGAGATCCGGGCTGCGGGCTCTGCGGAGGACTGCTACGGGAGCTCCCCTCGGGGGCTCCGCGCTGGCTAAGGGGGGCCTCGGCTATCTGCTGGGTTTTAAAACAGCGCGGAGCCGGGCCTCCAAACCCGACACCCTCGCCTCCAAAAAGCTACAAAAATGTTACATTTATTACCCGTACCATTATCACTAAAGGAGGCAGAGGAGTAAAAACTGAACATCTGAAACAGAGAGCAAGAGAGAGGAGGGGGACTCAGAAAGAGAAACAGCAGAACGGGTAGCCATGGGGGAAAGAAAAGCTAACGCTAAGCTAGCGACCCCTTACCACTACTAGAAAAAACCGTGTAAAACACGGAGAGTCGGCCAAACGTTAAATACAGCAAAAGAAAAAGTATGTTTTTTAAAAACGTGCTTAGTTTTTATAACAAGTAAGAGATATCAAAGTAGAGAGAAAAATCAGATGAAAACGAGAGAGCCTTCACACACCAAACAATCCACCAAGTGCAAAACAGGAAGTGACGAATACGCCTTACCACGCCTCCAACGCCTTATTATCGTGTGCTTCACAGCAGCACACGATAATAACAGAGGTTGAAGAAGGAGGGATCCAATGGGAAGAAGAGAGAAGCATCAAGCAGAAAAAGTGACACCTTGTCGAAAAAATACACATTTTTTTTAAAAAAATAAAAAGGGAAAAACTCAAAAAAAACATCCTAAAATTGAATGAAAAGAAAAATTCTCATTGAATACTTTCTTTTTGTACAAAAATTGAATGTGGGTGACAACAAAACACACAAAAATAATCAAGGAAATCAAATTTATTAACCCCAATGGAGGCCTAGATTTGGAGTCACACACAAAATTAAAGTGGAAAAAAAAACACTACAGGATGATCCAACTTTGGGAAGTCCTTAAAAAAAAAGTCAAAATTGAGGCCCCAGTATTGTGTTGGGCCTCCCCCGTGCCTGTATGACCTCCTAAAAATTCCTGGGCATGCTCCTGATGAGACGGCGGATGGTCTCCTGAGGGATCTCCTCCCAGACCTCGGACTAAAGCATCCCCCAACTCCTGGACAGTCTGTGGGGCAACGTGTTTTACGTTGGTGGGTGAAGCGAGATATGATGTCCCAGATGTGCTCAATCGGATTCAGGTGTGGGGAAAAGGGCGGGCCAGTCCATAGCTTCAATGTCTTCATCTTGCAGGAACTGCTGACACACTCCAGCCACATGAGGTCTAGCATTTTCCTTGGAGGAACCCAGGGCCAACCTCACCAGCATATGGCCAAAGGGGGTCTGAGGATCTCATCTCGGTGCCTAATGGCAGTCAGGCTACCTCTGGCGAGCACATGGAGGGCCGTGCGGCCCCCAAAAAAAATGCCCCCCCACCATTACTGACCCACTGCCAAACCGGTCATGCTGAAGGATTTTGCGGCAGCAGATCGCTCTCCCCGTGTCTCCAGACTCTGTCACATCTGTCACATGTGCTCAGTGTGAACCTGCTTTCATCTGTCAAAAGCAAAGGGCGCCAGTGGCGAATTTGCCAATCCGGGTTTTCTCGGCAAATGCCAAGTGTCCTGCATGGTGTTGGGGGCTGTGAGCACAACCCCCATTTGTGGACTTTGGGGCCCTCATACCATCCTCATGGAGTCGGTTTCTAAACCGTTTGTGCAGACACATGCACATCTGTGGCCTGCTGGAGGCTTTTTTGCAGGGCTCTGGCAGTGCTCCTCCTGTTCCTCCTTGCACAAAAGGCAGAGGTAGTGGTCCTGCTGCGGGGTTGTTGCCCTCCTACACCCTCCTCCACTCCCCCTGGTTACTGGCTTCTCTCCTGGTACCCCCAGGCTCTGGGGACACTACGCTGACAGACACAGCAAACCTTTTGCCACAGCTTCGCATTGATGTGCCATCCTGAGGGCTGCACTACCTGAGCCACTTTTGTGTGGGTTTAGAGTCCGTCTCATGCTACCACGAGTGCGAAAGCACCACCAAATTCAAAAGTGAGCAAAACATCAGCCAGAAAGCATAGGTACTAAGAAGTTGGTCTGTGGTCCCCACCTGCAGAACCACTCCTTTATTGAGTGTGTCTTGCTAATCGACAAAGATTTCCCCCTGTTGTCTATTCCATTTGCACAAAAGCATGTGAAATTGATTGTCAATCAGTGTTGCTTCCTAAGTGGACAGTTTGATTTCACAGCAGTTTCATTTACTTGGAGTTATATTGTGTTGTTTAAGTGTTCCCTTGATTATTTTGAGCTGTGTGCTTAAGTACAGAATTTGATTTTTAGCCCACATCAACTGAGAGATTACAATTGCATCAAGTTTAAAATGCCAAAGCTGGAGTAGGTTGGTAAAACAAACTGACATGTCAGTTTATGGCTCAGAGATATTTAACACAATCAGTCTAAAAATGGTGCAATTTTACCAAATGAAATCCGAGGTACAAGAACTGTCTGTCCTACTGTTCAATATTTTCACACTTCACTGCATTTCATTCTTGCTCTGCACACACAGGATGGTCTGAACAGTTTGCCTCCATTCAAAAGCATACTAGACCAGCAGTCTGTTTCTCTAGGACACTTTGACATTGAACTGCCAATCCTTGTGATCACTACACAGTCTGAGCCACATTCATCATAAGATAATTTGTTCCCTAACTTGAAACATATTGACTTAAGAACCTATTTTCTTAAGTCAATATGTTTCTCATTGTTTCTAAGCTATTTGCACACTGTGAGTTTAAGTATGGTTCATTACAGAAAATAAGTATTGAAAAAGTCTGTGATTTTTTTTATAAAAATATATTTTTGATGGGGCTATTGGCATGACATTTACACCAGACATCAGTAACAAACCAATTCGTTCACCTACAAAAAATTCAAATTAGGACTAATTCAAATTAGTCCATGTATTATGTGCTTTGAAGTGGAAAGACTCTGGTACCAGGTATCAACACTAGAATAGCCATGGAGGTCATTTTGCATTTTACACTTTGTATGTTCAATTACCTTATCAAATAAAAACATAAAGCCTTGCTGGTGCATGACCTTTCCTAAAGCTCTCTACATTTTCATATAATATAGATTTCGTATTTAGTGTGCAAAAGACAATCGAAAAACAATAATTTCTACAATTTTCAGCGGCCATCTTTACCGCAGGGATATTTTGTGCTAGTCTATTTTGATATTCGCAGACAAGATAAAAATATAACACCAGGAAGGAAAACTTGACAATTATCTGTCAAAGAGCATCTCTAGTGATTTTTGGTCAGGTTACGTTTGCTCATAATTTCTTTCATTCTTTCTTTTATATGTAAAAATATAAAATAGAGAGAAAATGACACAGAAGTGTAAAAGAAATATGACCGTAGAAATGGCGTAAAAAAAAAAAATCCAGGTCTGCCAATTCTAGGTCTTTCTAAATCTCTCTCTGAGTGTTACATGGCTCTTTGACTAGTCTTATGAATAATCTGAAATTTTGTGAGAAGCTCCATGTCATGGAAATTTTTATGGTGAAATTATGTTTCTTCCACTTCCAGATCATGCCACAATGGAATATTCAAACGTTTGGAAAAGCATCTGTAACCAGTGCAGTATGTTTTGCAATAACAAGGTTTTAAATATTTTGAGTAAGATCTTTGGTTTAACCAACCATAAAAATGCCTTTTAAAAATTATGAATTAGTACTAAACCAGATTATTTTAATTTGCCCTAACAGAAAGCAGGACTGCTTTCTAAATAGTGACAGATTTCTTATGCCTTTTTTTATTCCCTGTCTCATTCCACTTTATGGAGGTAGGGACTAAGTTGTGTTGATTTCTTGTATGTGTGGATTAGGTAGGTTTTTATCAACATCTGTTATTAATTTTATGTCAATAGGCCTATTTGAAATATATTTACACATTGACGCGTTCAGTACTTTTTTCCCTGCTGTATTTTTCACTTAAACTAAATTGAGCTTCTAAATGTATATTTCAGCATCAGTAATGCTACTTAAAAAAACAAGACCAAAGTTTTTCACTTTTTTAAAGCTTTTAAAATTCTATTTTTAAAATTTTTACATTTATTTGGGAATGTTCCACATCTGCTGCTTTCTACATAATGTAACTTTTTTCTAGAGTTGTTTGTAAAAATCCTTTTTTGCACTCTACAAGGAGCATGCTTGTTAGGTTAATCAGCATACTCAATTCTTTCAGGGTTGCTGGGGGGCTCTGGTGATTATCTCGATGTGTGAGGGTCGGGGTACACATTAGACAGGTCACCAAAGGAGGATCTCCGTGATCTGTCCAAAGTATACTCCACCTCTCACCACAATGGACGGATGGATTGAAACGGTGTCTGTCATTCCTGGTGTTAAGGACCCACTATACTTTATAAGTTGTAGGTCTATCCCTGCTTCCACACACCTAACTTAAAAGAATGTGTGATTAACAGACTTCTGCAGCACTTGATGGCATGCTGAGGAGGTAATGCAATCATTCCAATCAGAAGGGCTGAAGCAGAGAAACATGTCCAAGATGCAAGACAGTGGTTCATGAGGAACAGGATAAAGAAACACTTGATTAAAACATTTATGTTGTGAAATGAAAATGATCTAATTTAGGCCAGTTCGGGATTTCTTTGTCTGCAGTCTCAGCAGTAGCTCACTCAGCAGTGTGAGCAGGTAACAATTGAGCAACAGCAGAGTGCTGACAAGGAGAAACTATACCTCCCTGAAGAGACACCAATTTTTGTGCGACAGCAACAGAGATGCTAAAAATGCATACGCCTGATGTGCAATTTAAACCCTATTCCGATGTTCAACTTTTCTTTCAGCGAAAACAATCGTTCCCTGTCTGAATTAGGGGGATGACAAGCAAAGCAATGCTGCTTAATTTAAGAGTCCAGAAATCCTTCAAAGAGACAGAAGTGAACTGCAAACAGCCGGCTGATATTTACCAACCCAACTGGTCTATGACACATTAAACAATAAAAAAGAGAAGGAACAGATCTCACACTGCTGAGTCTAGTTTTCTGTGGACACAGTGCTGGCTCACTGCTCCGGAGACAATCTGTGTCCGGTTACTGAATAATGCACTTTAAGCACTGTGTTCATATCTGTTTACACAGTTACTGTATGCTCATATGCATCTGCAATTGCTTAGCCTAAAGAAATACAAACCTTTTAGGTTCACTTGTGTTGCATGTCTTTTGAATTTCATCCCTTGGTGCATATGTGGCATTAAATAATGCAGTATTGTGGCTTTTAAATATTCATCATGCACAAATAGACTGAAAGATATCTAAATGAAGGAGAACCGGATCTTAGTAGGGGTGTATCTTAACTTTTCAGTAAAGCAGATTCCTCAGAAAAAAACATTCTTACATGTGCCCATGTAAGGACAGCAGCGGCATATGTGCTGAACATTTCTGCAGTGCTGCAGTGCCCTGTACCGAGGAGGAGGGAGTGGCTTGTCCCTCTCAGGTGGACGATGACTTTGACGCTCACATTAGCTAAACCCTCAAGCCTCCCACTGCTGGACAGACCTGCTGTCACTGATCTCCCGTACGAGGTTGTGTGCGTAGGCAGGTGAATATGTGTGGGTGTAAAACATACCCTCCCACTCCAACACACACATGCACACGTTTACTCACACAAATGCCCATACACAACCTTGCCCACGCTCCTAAAAAGAGAAAACACATGTAGCTACTCGGGCAAATCCTATGACACATCCAGACCACCCACATCTCTGAGAAAAGCTTCTGCAAAAAAAATAAAAGATAAAAAAATCAAACACTTGGAAAACAAACTGTCATAGCACAATCTGCTTGTCTCCTTTCTTTTTAGAGTCTGACCTGCTGCTTCTTTAACTTACCACATTCAGTACTCCATCCCATGTGACACAAAGCAGACAACCACTGACTGAAGTCCCAGCATGCCCTTCCCTTGACCTGACCAAAGACACCAGCTGCATGAAAGTTAGTGGAGAAACACTAAATGCTTTCTAATTGGTTTCCAAGAACTCACAGTAAAGTACCATTTAGAGAAGTTATAATAGCCTGCCATTTATTTTCATAATCACAGCCAGCCCAAGGCATACGAAAGCTAAGCTGAAGCTGCGTAAGGCCCAAAAGGCAGAAAGGAACCCCCAAAGTAGAGACCTGCATCAGGCGGGAAGTCCCGCGGGTCCTGCGGGACCCGACACAAATGTCGCGAGATCGGGCGGGATTTACGTAGTCTCGGGCGGGATTCGGCGGTCAGACCAAAACACATCGGTCCCGACTCCCGAATGAGAGTGAGGCAACATAACAACAAAGCATGGAGAGTGGTAAGGAGACAGTGGCTTCTGTGGAAAAGAAAATTAGAGAAGGGCAATACAACCTACTGAATAAAGCAAGGAAGTCGGACATTTGGACCCGCTTCAAAATTCAAAAATAAGTAATAATTAACACTGTAATGATTAACTATCACCATTGTAAAAAAACGTTTTATAAACAGCCCAATAAACACCATAACCTGATCTACTTATTCAGCTACTTTTCCTCTCGCGTGCATCACGTGACATACTGCGGCCTTTCAGCGCCTGTCAATCTAGTCTCGATCGGCCTCGGAGCGCTGAAAAAAAGGTAGGGGGTTGGGGGTTCTCGGGATCGGGCGGGAGTGGTCAGAAAAGCCTCGGGATCAGGCGGGAGCTGTCAGAAAAGCCTCGGGATCGGGCGGGACCGGGATTGAAAACTCAGTCCCGTGCAGGTCTCTACCCCAAAGAGTGCTTGACTTGTCATGGGTCTCACATTTGGAGGCAAGGAATCAAGAATGAACCTATTTTTTTTATTTATTCTGAATGTTTCTTAATATCAAAATTCAAAGGTTTTAGATTGTTTTGAAGTAAAACCTTAGATGTATTTAGGATTAAAAAAAACCGTGTAGTAGTTGCAATCATACAGATCATACAGTAGACAATACAAATACACCAATCAGGCTTCTCCTGGTCGGAAGCACTTTCCAATTCTGATTTTGACAAGCTAAGATTTTTTTTTCTAAGAACTGTAAAAAATAAAATTGGCTTTTGTTAGAGGAATCAGTTTTGAATCCAACAAAAAATAAAGGAAATACAAGGTCACCCACATTTATGCACAAAACCATTTGCCAATACCCTTACTAATACTAAACTACTACTTAACTAATAATATGCATCAAAAGTCCATGCTGTTGGCTGATGCATTTCATTGTGAAAATGTGGAAGTTCTTAGTTTTAATGCATTTAGTGAAAATGAAAAAAAAAACATTCAGATTTTCCAGTTTTTGACCCAATGATCACCTGCCAGACACAGTTAAAGGAAAATTGTCAGATTTTCAAACTCTGTCCAATTGAATGTTGGATTCCTAAAGGAAAATCTTTCAAGTTTGGTGGTTATTTTGACAGTCATAACTTAATGCAAATACTTATTTCCTCTTTATGCTGCGGTTTGTTGAAAGCAACCACCTAGAATCATTTGAATTCAATATCATTAACTAATTAAACTAGGGCCACCCATACAGGCTCTACCGAGTCTTAAATAAAAAGCTCTACACTGTACGAGACTGCCAGACCATATGAATAAGTTAGAGAAACAACATTGTCTCCACAATGTATGCAAGTGACTAATGTGAGCACCAAATAAAAAACATGCCGTTATATAATCCCTTTAAATGTTGGTTTATTTGCAAGGCATGACTCCAGGGGCATTAAAAAACCAAAGAAACAACACAGGTGCTGTTGTGGCAGGTGTGTGATGGGCTTAATTGAAAGTTAATCAAATTAATCACACACACGCAAACAACTTTTAAGCTGGTTCACGCTTAAAAAATTTAATTTTTCCTTGTGTTTTTTAGAAGTTACAGTGTTCCATGTGCTATTTCTAATAAAACACTATTGCTGCATGTATATTAACTGAATAAAACGCACATCAGCTGTAAAAGGGGAAATTATGTTTCTGTGACTTTTCCTCATTGAGAGGTTTATCAGATAAATCTGTTTTTTCCCCTAAAGGCTCTGTGACATCTGTTCATCTGGCCCGCAGCATCATGCTGCCAAACTCCAAGCAAACACATGACTCAGAAAGTCTTGCCGAAGGCACACAATAAATCACAAAAAGATCCTGTTGTCAACATCAGAAACCAATTTGGTTCTGCAAGAAAATCATAATTCAACAGATTATTATTTTTTTCCTTTTTTTCTTTTTGTGGCTTTTGCAGTGGGTGATTGTCATCTCTAAATCTCATTCAGTTTGCAGAGGAAAAAACTCCAGATGCTTCGCTTCACCTGAGGAAAGAAATGTGATAAATAGTGCTGCTACTGCACCAGCATTCAGCTGCAGATATACATACACACACACAAACACACAAGGCTATTTTTAGCAACAGGACCGGTGTGTAAAGGGTTAACAATAACTCAACTGATCAGAGTAAGATGGCCAGAATCAGAGGTGGGGTGTACAGACAGCACGTTCCAATCTTCACAGACTGCCATTTTACATTGCTATTGATCTTTTAACTGAGAAACACAGCATGACATCGATCTTCACACCAGCAAGAAGGGAATAACATCTTCGTGTTCATCAGGGTCCCGACACAGCTGTAAGAAAACACAATGACGAATAGAACTAATGTCTGAAAATTGTGCATTCATGTGTGCAAATGTCCGCATGCAGAAACAAATTAAAGCCATACACAGAAGATAAGACACATTGATTGCCACCAACACATAAATCATTGTGGGATGACACAAGTCCACAGGTTTTCTGCCTGACTGCCTCTCTGTCCTTTTATCTGAATATAGATATAGAGCTCCAGGGTATCACTGTCAGTCCTGTAGTGACATGGATGGGGAAACTAGTGCATGAGGCAATTAATATTCAGAAACATTCCACTTTTAGTTCATAGATCAGGTCGGGCCAGCAAACAGGAAGGGCTGAGGGGATATTAACAGAGGGTTCAGATGAGGGGTGCAGAAGGATGAGATCTGCAGGAGATATATAAGGAAGATACAGAAGGAAAGTGTTTCAAGCATATTAACATCTTATTAATTATTAATTAGGCCTTATATAAATTGATTGTGGATAGCAATGCATGCATTCCTGCAGGCTGGAAAATGTATCTGACATGGTTTGGTGGGAATTCATTATCTTGGTGCAGGCGGACGCAGAGTGATGCAACACCTGTGGATCAAGGTGAATTAATGGTAAGCAGAAATGACTGCATCTACTTTAAGAGTACACAGAAGCATTTCACATCTTTCGTACTATAGGTGGTATTAAACACAGCAGCAGCGCATAGTCCCCTGTCCTGCAGGGCAGATCAGAGCAGGCAGCTGCTGTGCCGCCATCCTCCATGTAAGCCAAACATGTCCGACGTGCGACTGCAAGCATCATCCATGACATCACCCGAAACTCACCAAAGTTTGCTGGTACTGGAGTGTCCGCTCCTCTGCTTTGCCTTTCACCATCGCCGCAATATCCTCATTAAGAAGCCAAAATCCGTCTTTAATTACCCTTCAGAGGAGGAAGAGAGAGAGGAGTCGGTGCGGCTCGCAGCCATCGCATGAGCGGCGTGTAACAGGTTTGTTATCACCGGCCTGCCCGCATGGTGCAGAGGACCGCAGCCAGATGAGAGGCACAGCCGGCTGCCGCCTCACAGCAGCGATGCGGTTTAACTGCGAAACACCGCCTCCCTCCTCCACTTTATCTCCGCTGCTCCCTCTCTCTCACTGGAGCTGCTGTTAAAGGACTTTTCCACTTATGCTTTCTGGACTTGTGCGTGTACAGGTAGCATCCAGGTGTCACATACGTCACTTCTTGAACATAATACAATATTTCTAGAGTGGTATATCTCTGAAAGACACAGCTGTCTTCTGCGCCCTACTTTAGTCATTCCTTGATAAAAAAAATAATAATAATAATAAAAAAGATTAATTCAGAAGGGCTGGTCTGTAATTGGAACTCCATTTAAGTCAGAAAGAAAGGAATATATCAAAGTCTGAGTTTAAGCCTAAATTTATTTATAGCCTTGGCAGATTTAGGTGTAAAATAATTGCCACTTTACCAAGAAGGTTAATTCTGGTAGGAAGTGACAGTCAGTCAGTCATTTTCTACCGCTTATTCCATAGTGGGTCGCGGGGGAACTGGTGCCTATCTCCAGCAGTCTATGGGCAAGAGGCGGGGTACATCCTGGACAGGTCGCCAGTCCATCGCAGGGCAACACACAAAAAACCAAGCACACACTCATTCATACACCTAAGGGCAATTTAGAGTGACCAATTAACCTAACAGGCATGTCTTTGGACTGTGGGAGGAAGCCAGAGTACCCAGTGAGAACCCAGGCATGCACGGGGAGAACATGCAAACTCCATGCAGAAAGACCCCTGGCTGGGAATCGAACCCAAGACCTTCTTGCTGCAAGGCAACAGTGCTACCCACTGCGCCATCGTGCAGTGGGAAGTGACAGATATATTTTAAAATATAATAAAACGATATAAAAGTTATTTATGCAATGAACTAATCATGCAAAACATTTTTTATTTTTACTTTATTAAAAATGGTATGTCAAAGGTTACTTACACCCTTCTACATAATCAATAGGAAAATCTTTCTATTACAGCAGTCATACCTGGCTCATTTCCTAACCAATCAAATCTTTAGAGGCCTCCCTTAAATGCCTCAATTTTAACACAGACTAAAATTTTCATTTATTGAGAATGAGAATACAATTCAATTTGATTTAATGTTTGCAGCCTAGATAAATTAATATATATAGAATTATTTTAAGATTTAAAGGAATTTAAGTATAAACACAAACCTTCATTGTTTATTGTTACCATTGTTTATGTGTTACCATGGTTACAATCTGATGCTCTAATTTTTAAGTAAAATCTTTTCTTTATTGTCTCGGTTTGTTCACAAGCACATCACAGCAAATGAAAACCATAACCATAATTGCTTTTATAATCAGTCAATTAAACTTGGCCCCTTCTCCCAGATTCCACCAAATCTAAACTAAAAACGCTGTTAGCGGTGGTGATGTTCCAAATTATGTTAACTCCCCATACAAAGCGCCATACAACCTTGGGCCAGCCCTGTGTATACATTTATATTTGGCCGGAGTAAAAATACTCCAAACTCCATACAACTTGGCTACATGCTGGGATTATTATTCTTTTTAAATTAAGACGTGTACATACACTAAGATTACTCAGTCTTTAAACTGTTTGGAAACAGGCTTTGTACATTTCAGAATATGAATCCACAACCTTTCAGTTAAATAGGGGTGCACCTATGGATGTATTTCAAGAGGCAACAGCTAAAAAATTAAATAGATTAGTCAATGAAGACGGAGACTTTGCTTTTACCAAACATTTTCCAGTTTAAAGAGATTTAATTTTATTGTTGAATATCTCACCATAACAAATGAAAGTGCATTTTTAATTTCATTTCAATCTGCATCAGCAGCCTATGGTGGTGGGCCAAATTTCAACCATTCTACAATTGCAGTCGAACACCTACACTATAAAATGGTTTCTCTCTGTATATTCATGTATTTAGCTCCATCCATCTATCTTTTATCCACTATAACCAGTTTCCTCTGTCCCTGCCGAAGAAAAGAATCCTCATGATGCCACCTCCATGTTTCACAGAGGTGATGGTGAGGTAATGGGGATAGTTAGAGTTTATTGTCTGCCACATATAGTGTTGTAAATGTCGGCCAACAAGTTTATTATGTCCCATCTTACCACGGCATCTTCTTTCATGTGGTTGCTGTGTCTTCTACATAACTTGTGGCAAATTGCAAACGGGACCTACGACTTTCTTTCATCAACCCCTTTGTTCTTGCTACTCTTTCATAACAGCCAGATTCATGGAGGGCAGTGCCATTCTTTGACCTTTCAACAGATTTCCCCACCTGAGCTGTGGATCACTGCTGCTCCTCCAGAGTAACCATGGGCCTTCTAGGATTAATGCTGACCTTACCCAGTCGGTCATTTTAGGTGGACAACCATGTCTTGGTGGGTTGGGAAATAGCCTAACCCTGCTTGAAAATGTTCCACAACGTTATCTCTGACCTGTTTGCTGTGTAATTTGTGCTTCATGGTGCTGATTGCTGAATTATGTTCACTATCAAAACTTCTAAGGCCTTCACAGAATAGTTGCATTTATGCTGAGATTAAAGTGGACTCTATTCACCAGATTGCTAACTTCTGAAGGAAATTTATTGCACAGAATTGCATTAAGGGTCATCAGATTAAAAAGGGTTGACTTTGTATGCACGCCACACTTTTCAGATTTTTATTTGCAAAACTAATTGAAAAACATGTATCACTATTAAGGACTTCTTTGACCTATCACATAAAAACCTAATAAAATACATTGAGGTGGTAATGTGACAAAATTGGCACTATTAAAAAAGACATTTGGTGTGTTGCATATTTACACCCATTATAGCTTAAATTTAGCAGCCTGGCTCATATTCCCACTAGAAAAGTCTGAATGTTTCTTCCCTGCACTTTGCCACTACCATAGAGAGAAGTTGCTCCAATTCAGTCCTCATTGAGAGACTCTCTGTTCACAGGTACCCCAAAAAACTCACCACAACAAGTTAACATCACTCTTCTTGTTAAAAAAGTTTTTTATTTTTGAATGATAGGGTGCATGCATGCCCAACAGAAGACCTTTTCATTGACACCAACATCTGCTGCACTCACACATCTAATGCCAAGTGGACCTCAACCCTGAAATAGAAAATGTTGCTTCTTTGTTGGAGCCAAAACATCCTCCAGGTTTAGCAGTATGTGTGAACTAAACTCAAAAAGCTTCCACTTTGGGATTACCTGAGGGAATACGATATCACTCTATCGTATTCCTTGCATTATGACAAACCTTTTGTTTTACATTTACTTTACTAATGTACAGTATCTGATTATTCCTGTCTCAAATTTACACTCCCCGATCGTCTAACGAATGAAACACATTATTCCTTGAGGGGAAAAGACATCTTAGTGGTTAAAAGATTAAACAGTTTGTCATTATGGGCAGCAGTTGACTAGAGAGAGAGAGAGAGACCAGGGGACCAGAGGATAGCAGGAGCTGAGAAACCATTTAGACTTCATCCAGTCAGAAATTCTTTTACTAATACACTTTATCTGCATGAGTATTTTGGGCCCATAACTCAGGCGCACATCCTCAAATTGTGCTAGGACAGACATAAAATGCCTTGAGATAAAATGCCTTACAAAGCATTCCTATCACTTGAGCTTCTTAACATTATGTCATGTTACAAACACAAATTTCAATATATTTTTATGGATTTTATATAATAGACCAACATGACGCAGTGCTTGTGAAGCAGAAGAAACATTTCCAATTTTTACAAAGAAAAATGTAAAGGGTGTGCCATACAAAACCAGCCCAAAACAAACTTTGTAGCTGAAAATCTAATGGTGGCAGCATCATTATGCTGTCATTACTGTCGAGTCGTAAGGTTTAGAGCAGTGGGCAATTTTTGATTCTCTTCTGAACTTGTTTGCTGTTGTACCAAGATAGCGGACAGCAAACAGCACACTCAACTTTTTATGGCTTTCTTTCAACACTGGGTTAATTCTTGCCACACGTCATGATTAATGGATGTTCTCGCAGCAGATTCTCCCACCTGAGCTGTGGATCTCAGCAGCTCCTGGTGTCTTGGCCGCTCTCTGATTAATGTTCTCCTTGCCCAGCTTGTTTCTGTTTTTTGATAATAGATTGAACAGTGTTCTGTGAGATGTCCATTTGTTTTATAACCTAACCCCACTTTTGTTTGGTCACTAATGTTCTCTAGTTGCACTGGATTTCATTTAGGGTTATCAGTGTAAAGGGGGCGAAATACCAATGCACAGCACACTTTTCAGATTTATATTGGTAAAAAAATTTGAAACCATGAATTATTTTTATTCCACATTGCAATTATTTGCCGATGTGTGTTGATTTATCACATACAACCTCCATAAAATGTATTTTATGTGAAAGAGGGAATACAAGGCACTTTATTCCTGTTCTGTCACCGTGGTAAATAAGAATTCCCTTTTAAACAATTCTAACTTTATTAGTATAGCTGTTCACTCATGCATTGTTTAACATGAAAGTCTATGATCTTTTAAATGACTCATCAAGCACTGAAGACATCTGGGAGGTTAACAGATTAAACAGGTCCTTAAAAGGGCTGCAGCTGCAGCTGGTTCTTGGCAAGGCAACAAGTGGAGGGACATAGAAGGATTATTCATCACCCTATCTGCATAAGTAACTTGGGCAAAAGGCAGGAATAGCTCCAAACTGAGGTTAATGAACTTCGCCAGCTTCATAGTAAGGCGACAGCAGTACATCTTCAGGCCCAGGCAGCAGGACTGTTTCTAAAGAGCTTACATTATCGAAAATCATGGAAACAAAGTCATTGTAAAATGACACTGGAAAAGGGGAATTCTTTTTAAGCTATTTCAACATTTTAGGGAAGAGAATGGCATCATCGTGTTTTTATACATAGCCTACATTTTTATACATACCTTTTGTTGTTTTACAAACACATTTCCCATACTGCAAATCATCACGATGTACCGCCATCTCTCTATTTTCAATGTCAGGTTATTGAATTTTAGATCACTCTTTGGGCTGCAGCCGACAAACTGTGAAGGGGGAAAATCACTAAGGGAATTCTGATCATAACCGACCTTTAATTATCATTTGTCCTTGAGCCAAATGCAGACAAAGTTCCGGGGATATCTGGATATATTTTATACTTCTAAAAAAGAGAGCCAGACAGGACGCTGTGTACTCACTGTTTGCTCTGTGCTGCCTTTTTGCTCTTTTTTTCAGTCTCCTCCTCGAGTTTGGGGATTCAGAAGCGTCAGCTGCGTCCTTCCATTGCGCCTCGACGGAATGTTGACTGAAATAAAAAGGGGCGCACAGCTACAGGTTGCAGCGCTCTTACTTACAGACGATCCGGCAGCTAGTGACCCCCGCTGATGACACAAAACTCCACTGAGGGAGAAATATCAGCAGATCCCAGGGGCTGCCCTGTTACTGATGCGCAATCCATAAATACTGCCGCGCCAAAGTTTATCAAAGAACGGCGCGTAAAAATCACCAGCTTTGCGCCTCCGGAGCGGCGCACATCTGTTGGCTGGCTTTGACTGAGAGCGGGGCTGCATGAGTCTACAAAACTATGCGATAAGATGCTCCAGTCTCCTCATCTGCGCCTTTTGAGGTGGGAGGAAGACAGCGGGATACCGGGTGTCGTGTCCGTGATGCAATGCGGGTACAGTCAGCGCGTTGGCCCGTAGTCTTCTTCTACCAGTGTGTGCAGAGATCTTTTCGCTCCGTTCGTTATCTGCGGAGGCACGGCGCACATTCGTCTTAATTAACGCCAACCGGTTTTGTCTGCAGAAAGGCGACTGAGAGAAAGAGCACATCTGTATCTTGCTCATGGTGTGCTCCTGCCTGTCACAGCGCATACGCACACTCAAAGGTCTGAATTGGGCGTCATGCGTCTTAATAAGGGCACGCCAAAAAATAAATAAATAAATAAAAAGGCAGGGGCTCAGTTAACTGTCCGGTAAGAGGTGACCGGGATGAACAAGTATGTCTGGTGATGAGGATGGATGTGCATCCCTCGAGTTTCTATTCATGTCTTTGACAGCTTATATCCTCCCCTTTAACCCTCTACATGGCAATTGAATCGAGCCGTTGCATCTTCCAGCTGCGACCTGGAGGCTTTAAAAACCAAACTATGATTGCATGTTTCCGGTTGAAGATTGTTTGTTCATATTCTTGAAGGTCAATGCAGAGGCATAGGCTAATCGAGCTTTGAAAGGCAGTGTGCTACCATGTCCTGCCTGCAAAGACCTGGCTGGAAAATGATACATACAAAGGTGTGCCATCAATGTATAGAAACTCAAATATTGAGCCTATTCCCTTTTGCCACATAGCTCAAGCACAGTCAGACTAGATGTAGAGCATCTAATCAAAAGCATTCCATTGCAGCTCTGGCTCTAAGTAAAGGGTGATAGTAATGCTTGAAGGTAGTTATTTAGCTCCATCCATCTTCCCATCTGAAGAAAAACATTACCACGACATGGTCCTGCCAGCAACTCTAAATACCTTTTCTGTCGATGCTGTAGAAAAACATCCCCACATCACGATGCAGCCCCCACCATGTGTCACCATCAGGATGGATCATTCAGGGTGATGTGCAATTTGTGGAAAACCAACCCCCCCACAACAGGCTATTAAGTACAAAAGGTCAGTTTTGAATGCAATTCCTCCGTCTTTAAGCAGATGTCGGAAACTATCTTCAAGCTTGTATATTTAAATATAAAAATTGCTTGCATTTTCTAGTCAGGCAAATAAGCTATTATACAAACATGTCACACAGCCACATGCTGTTGCTCATTGCTGTTGAGTGTAGTATTTTAACACAAACAACTGATTCTTTTTAGGCAGCGCAGGACTTTTCCAAAAAACAAAATATCCTCCTGCTGTTGTGACAGGATCTGAAGGTAGTGAATGTTAGTAACCATTCTGTTCCCCTAAGACCAAACAAGAAAATATTAAAAGTTAAATGCCATTTCACAGTCCATAACATTCAGTCAGCGAAAGTTGGAGACCGCTGTCCTCTTAGACCAGATTACACTCGCACTTCCCACTACCAAATGAGAAGGTGGGAAATCAAGTGGTGGGAGGACAAAAGGGACACGCAGCTCCTTTTTATAAGACACCACAGTAGAATTAGTGCATTTGTCTTTTACCTGAAACATCACCTAATGGAACTAATGTGGACTCATCAGGAGCAGCCAGGCAGGACATGGCTTTAAGTAGTGACTAGCTTGAAATTAGCACTTTGAGTATTTTAATGGACTTGTAATAAGGCTGTGTTTTGGATCCACAGATTGTTGATATGGGTCCATCCAGCACTCCTGCTGCTCTGTCTGCTATAGCCTCTGAGGTGTGGGAAGCCAAGATCAAACCTGAAGTACTTCTGTGCAACATAACTGCCAGAAAGGCTATGAATATTCTTTCAGTCAAAGATTGAAACTGCAGTGGTAAAGATCATCTTCTTTTTCAGCTTTTAGATTGCACCTTAGAAAGTTTTGTTTGTCACTCAGAAAATGATGCTGAATCTAATTCATCTTTCTCTTACACAATACCTGTTTATCTGGTTTCTTCTTGCTGCCTCGTTTGTTGCAGAGTGAGTGTTCTGGTTCCTCAAGCATCCCCACACCAGTAAATTATCTCACATTGAGCTTCATGCAGCAACTTAGGAAAATAAAACAGTATGTCATCTCATGTATGAAACAACAGCTTGTGCACTTGCTTGCTTCATTTCTATTTGAGTGAAAATCTTCTCATCTCTTCTCCTGCAACACAGCGAAAAGAGAGGAGGCATCACTGAGAGTGTAAGGGTCATTAGGAACCTTACAGAAAAGGGATGTGGGACTTTGCTGCTGCAGGGATTGGAAGATAACATCAACAAGTACCTACTCACAGTTGCACAGCTTCAACTGAGTGTAATAGGATGCAGTCACTCAGACAAACAGCCTCATAAGCACTGCTAGTAAACACCAATTTGCTGGTCAAATTAACTTTATTTGCCATCAAATTAACTCCTGTCTTAAGCATCAAATCCTCGGAGACTTCAACTTGCACATGGTCTGTTTTTGTCGGTTTCATACCGAACCTCAGAACAAGTGCTGTGTGCTGATTAAAATTCACAAATACTAAGCAAACAGATCTTCATGAGTTTTTTCTCTAATTGATTTGCTTTGGATTCAAAGGCATTATTAGCTTCCTCTGCTGGGAGATATCCTGGTTTCTTATAAATCTTTAGCAGGCTCTTGGGAATATCTGTGTTTTGTGGCTCAAAGAGTCTCTCTTCCTCAGCACAAGAAGGAGATAGCAGTGCATATTTTCCTGCTGAGAGAATCCTTCTGAAAAGTCACATGTACTGTGCATGTGTGATCTTGTTGACTTCTGTATTAACAGTTTGATAATTATATTTTTAAGTGCCACAATTTTGTAATTTTAAAATTGAAAAGCTAAAGTCATCATTAAAATAAATCAGTTTCCTAATCAATTAAAAATAGGTGTGAAAGTTCTAAATTTTTCTCAAATTAAATTTATTTAGCCTCAATGAAAACTTAAAAGCTTCAACTTCAACTAAGAAAGAAAAAATACTTGGAATTGGCAAATAATTGTTGTAGCAACTGTTTAAATAAGTACAAAGAAACACAAAAACAACCAAAGGTAAAACACAAATATATTCACACTATTTGCTCTACAGAGCTGTGAGAAAGTATGTACCCCCTAAGATTTAAATGTTTCAGACCATAATATCAGTTTTAATATCAGACAAAGATAATCTGAGAAACAGTTTTTTAAATGGTCTTTTCATTTATTAAGGGAAAAAAGCTATCCAAACCAACCAGGCTTTATGTAAAAAGGAGTTGCGATCCAAAACTAATAACTGGTTGTTTCACCTGTGGCGACATGGTGTGTTGGTGAATGGATGCATCTAAAGGTTGCAGAATAGTAGCTCTCCATCATTGGACTTGGTCACCTCACCTACAACATAATCATTGGACTGTAAATATTTTTGTGAATTTATATCATTTGGAGATCTGATCTGTTTGTTTAAATTTAAATATGCAAAATGTGAAGAACAAATTCTAAGAAACGTGAAAATACCATTGCTACCTTTGCAATATTTCTATCAAAGAAATTTTTTTGACAGTCGACCATCATTTTGACTTCAACATTATGTCCAGCAACATTTATGCAATTTACATCTGTGGATGTATTTTAATGTAACACCTCAAACACACTGTTTCTTTCTCTGACATAATTGAAAAATTAAAAGCAATAACTCAGTATATTATAAAGATAACTTTGGACCTTCGCAAGTCTGGTTCTTCCTTTTGAGTACAATTTTCACGTATCGGAAGCTCCCACATTCATCTTTCCAAACCATGGGACTGTCCGGCGATCATACCTTTCAGGAAGGGGATATATTTTGCATAACAAAGAAGAATATGCTCTTGTGTAAATGTACTTGTAAAGCCCACAACAAAAGCAAAAACCTTGTGAAGATGAAAGGCTGAGACTGGTAAGAAAGTGTAAATTTTCCCAGTGAAAAGAGTCCTGTACTAGCATGGGAAGAAACACCACATTGAGAAGAAGAAGCCGATTCCCAACAGCAACATCAAAAAGCTAGATTACAGTTTGCAAACGCATTCTGAGACAACAATCTTATTTTCAGGAGACTTATGTGGTCTTAAAAACCCTGAAACTTAAGTGTATTAGAGTATTATATATGTATATATATATATATATATATATATATATATATATATATAATATATTATATATATATATATATATATATAATATATAATATACAGTACAGACCAAAGGCTTGGACACACCTTCTCATTGAAAGAGTTGTCCTTATTTTCATGACTATGAATATTGTAGCTTCACACTGAAGGCATCAAAACTATGAATTAACACATGTGGAATTATATACTGAACCAAAAAGTGTGAAACAACTGAAAATATGTCTTATATTCTAGGTTCTTCAAAGTAGCCACCTTTTGCTTTTATTACTGCTCCGCACACTCTTGGCATTCTGTTGATGAGCTTCAAGAGGTAGTCACCTGAAATGGTTTTCCAACAGTCTTGAAGGAGTTCCCAGAGATGCTTAGCACTTGTTGGTCCTTTTGTCTTCATTCTGCGGTCCAGCTCACCCCAAACCATCTCGATTGGGTTCAGGTCCGGTGACTGTGAAGGCCAGGTCATCTGCCGCAGCACCCCATCACTCTCCTTCTTGGTCAAATAGCCCTTACACAGCCTGGAGGTGTGTTTGGGGTCATTGTCCTGTTGAAAAATAAATGATGGTCCAACTAAACGCAAACCGGATGGAATAGCATGCTGCTGCAAGATGCTGTGGTAGCCATGCTGGTTCAGTATGCCTTCAATTTTGAATAAATCCCCAACAGTGTCACCAGCAAAGCACCCCCACACCATCACACCTCCTCCTCCATGCTTCACGGTGGGAACCAGGCATGTAGACTCCATCCGTTTATCTCTTCTGCGCTGCACAAAGACACGGTGGTTGGAACCAAAGATCTCAAACTTGGACTCATCAGACCAAAGCACAGATTTCCACTGGTCTAATGTC
The DNA here is from genome assembly GCA_036173005.1 of Crenichthys baileyi. Classification (NCBI taxonomy): domain Eukaryota; kingdom Metazoa; phylum Chordata; class Actinopteri; order Cyprinodontiformes; family Goodeidae; genus Crenichthys; species Crenichthys baileyi. Next base: position 12,401 of record JAHHUM010001193.1, on the reverse strand, counting down.
CATTCCTTGTGTTCTTTAGCCCAAACAAGTCTCTTCTGCTTGTTGCCTGTCCTCAGCAGTGGTTTCCTAGCAGTTATTTTACCATGAAGGCCTGATTCACACAGTCTCCTCTTAACAGTTGTTCTAGAGATGTGTCTGCTGCTAGAACTCTGTGTGGCATTGACCTGTTCTCTAATCTGAGCTGCTGTTAACCTGCAATTTCCTAGGCTGGTGACTCGGATGAACTTATCGTCCGCAGCAGAGGTGACTCTTGGTCTTCCTTTCCTGGGGTGGTCCTCATGTGAGCCAGTTTCTTTGTTGCGCTTGATGGTTTTTGCGACTGCACTTGGGGACACTTTCAAAGTTTTCCCAATTGTTCGGACTGACTGGCCTTCATTTCTTAAAGTAATGATGGCCACTCTTTTCTTTACTTAGCTGCTTTTTTCTTGCCATTATACAAATTCTAACAGTCTATTCAGTAGGACTATCAGCTGTGTACTGTATCCACCTCCTTCACAACATAACTGATGGTCCCAACCCCTTTTATAAGGCTTGAAATCCCACTTATTAAGCCTGACAGGGCACACCTGTGAAGTGAAAACCATTTCAGATGACTACCTCTTGAAGCTCATCAACAGAATGCCAAGAGTGTGCGTAGCAGTAATCAAAGCAAAAGGTGGCTACTTTGAAGAACCTAGAATATAAGACATATTTTCAGTTGTTTCACACTTTTTTGTTCAGTAGATAATTCCACATGTGTTAATTCATAGTTTTGGACCATGCAGTGTGAAGCTACAATATTCATAGTCATGAAAATAAAGAAAACTCTTTGAATGAGAAGGTGTGTCCAAACTTTTGGTCTGTACTGTATATATATACAGGGGTTGGACAATGAAACTGAAACACCTGGTTTTAGACCACAATAATTTATTAGTATGGTGTAGGGCCTCCTTTTGCGGCCAATACAGCGTCAATTCGTCTTGGGAATGACATATACAAGTCCTGCAAAGTGGTCAGAGGGATTTTAAGCCATTCTTCTTGCAGGATAGTGGCCAGGTCACTATAATGATGGCCACTCGTTTTTCTTTACTTAGCTGCTTTTTTGGTTCACCATATTATTCCACATGTGTTAATTCATAGTTTTGATGCCTTCAGTGTGAAGCTACAATATTCATAGTCATGAAAATAAGGACAATTCTTTGAATGGGGTGTGTCCAAACTTTTGGTCTGTACTGTATATATGTATGTGTGACTCCAAATCCAGGCCTCCATTGGTTCATAAATTTGATTTCCATTGATGATTTTTGTGTGATTTTCGTTGTCAGCACATTCAACTTTGTACAGAACAAAGTATTCAATGAGAATATTCTGTTCATTCAGATCTAGGATGTGTTATTTGAGTGTTCCCTTTATTTTTGAGCAGTGTATATATGTAGAGAGAGATATGTATATATATATATCTATATATATATATAGATATATATATATAAATGTATTTCTGCAGCACAGTTATGTATGAGACAAAATATTTGCCTGAGTTCCTGGTTGTATAATTTTACACTTTTAGTAGATGTCTCAATAACGGGCCAATTTTGTGGCTAAAGCCAAATTAACCCCAAACGGCAGTTGATTGGATAACACAGTTGGAGAAAATAACGTTGGTCTTAATTAATAGGGGGTAATTAGCTACAGGTGCATCATGCGGGCGGGGTCAGAATGTGGAGGTTCCGAACGGAGTTAGCGGTTGATCTACGGAGAAAGCTGTTAGAATATCAGTCCCTTTGACCAAAGCAACCTCACCCTAAGAAAGTTTAGTTTTGGGTACTTCCTCTTAAAAATAAACGTCGACATAATGGAAGAGAGAACCCCTTTACTACATTACCGTCTGGCCACCAGCTGCGCACTCCCCCCTCGGGATGTGTCCAAAGGGGCCCGGCGGCAGTCGGCCAAAGACGCTCCACGATCCGCGTCTCCGAAGCTGGGGGTGATGTTTGGAGTGGTCATACCGACTTTACTGTCCATGTTTAGCGTTGTGCTGTTTCTGCGAATTGGTGAGTCTCAAAAAGCTGTTATTAAAAAATAAAGGCGAGCTATGCCTTGGATATGACCTTGGATTTGCTTTTTCAATCTTTTCCTAAACAACCTGAAGTTCTAACTCGTTACATTTATTTTTTACCTGTATTAGTGCACAGGTCAAATATGATCAAAAGCGTTAGAACCATTATTCATTATACTAGGTGGACAACAAATCGGTTCACCAATTAGGACTGTGAATTTGAAGAAAGGAGCCTTCGGGTTTATTTCCTTAATGCTTTTACGTCAGAACAGCGGGCAGATTCTGTTAGAAGAACCCATGATGGATGGATTGCAGGGTAGTTTTCAGCTTTAAAAGTTTTGCTCAACAGCTTTTTTTTTTCTATCCTACATTTTCTCCAGAATCTAGGTTGATGAGGTTCAGTTCTGGGGGGGGGGGGGATACATTTTAGTAAAATATATTCTACAATAACACTGATGTATACACTGTGTTCAGTTTTAAAACAGCGTTTTGATCAAGAATTTGGTTTATGCTGTGAAAGAATTTTATGACTTGTAATTTTTGCAGGATTTGTTGTGGGTCAGGCAGGGCTATACCAGTCCATCACCATGTTTGTGGTTGCCTACTTTATCATCACAATGACCGTTCTTTCCATTTGTGCCATCTCAACTAATGGGGCCTTAGAGGCTGGTGGTGCCTACTGTATCCTTTTTATTGCTGAGAGATGAATGTAGTTTTAAAACCTCACTTGGGTGTCGGCTCTTTGCTCTCTGTTTTAACTTAAACTGTCACAGCACAGTTTCCCTCTTAGTTTAGGTTTGAATTAATAGATCATTTTTAAGGGGGAGTTTTGCTTTTTTGGAGAACAAAGAATTTCCTTTATTTTTTTTTCCCAGACATGATTAGTCGAGCCCTAGGTCCTGAATTTGGCGGCAGTATTGGCATCATGTTTTTTCTTGCTAATGTCTGTGGCTGTGCCCTGTATATTTTGGGCTTGGTGGAGGCAATCATGTTTACCTTTGGAGTGCCAGAAGGTAAGGTCCATTTAACACGAGACGTTCTTGACTTGTTGAGTGTACTAAAGCCTTGTCTCACTGTTTCCTAGAGAGCACTGCAGCCTTTACAGGTTTTCATCAGATGTTGCCATCAGGATATTGGTGGTGCCTGCTTTACGGTACCATCCTCCTATTTCTGTGTTTTGTGGTCTGTTTGGTAAGACTTTTTTTCTCCTTTTTTCTTTATGTAAACAATTGAGATGGGTAGGTTTGCAATTTATTTAGTCCCTGTACATCCAAAAAAAGAGCCAAAAAACTATAAAATTGCCCTCCAGTAACTCTAAATGTATGCTGAAAACTAATTCACTATAGGTTAAACATGCAAAATTTTGCAAAAGACAAAAAGCTTAAGGGTTAACAATATTAATAGAAAATATGCAACTAAGTAAACACATTGCACAAAATACAAGGCATCTGTTCTGCTCCTCGTGGTTAAAGATTCTTTAGTATTAAATGGGTCGATTTGATCGGGTTTTGTTTCCTAGACATTTCAATTTATTATCTAGAATATCATGAACATTAGGGAACAAATGGCAGCAGGGAGACCAAGGAACAGGGTTAGGGTAAGATTACTGTATGTGTTACTAGAACTGCTTGGACTGGATTAAATGGACAGCAAATTATCTAAGTACCATGCATTCAAGCTTTCATCGACCGTAATGTATTTGGTATTGCTTGTTGTTTAATATAGCATGTTTTAGGTTGGATCAATATGTTTTGGTAAAGTCATTACTTTACCAAAACATATTCTACAGTATTGTACCACTACCACATTACCACTGTACATATTGTAAAGTGGTTACTGTAGTAATACAGTAACCACTGTATTACTACAGTGGTTACTTCGCCAAAACAGCAGATATAGCAGGATGTAAGTTTTCTACTAAAACCATGATGTTGACATTGACATTTTTACCAGTAGGTGGATTTATTAGTCACTGTCTGGGGTCTATGTTAGCTATGAACTGAAACCAGAAAGAGATTTCCAATGTTTAGTTAATACCATGGTTTTTTGCAAGTCATGTTGTAATTGCAACATTCACCAACCTGCCTCATGTTTTTGATTTTTAAAATCATGTAGCGCTATTGGTTGTCTGCTTCAACTGGCAGGCTGGGCAAGGAGAGCATTAGTCAGGGTAGGCTCCTTGGTAACCTTGTATGAGCAGCAGAGACACAGCTCAGGTTGGGCAATCTATTGAGAGGACAAACTTAGCCCTGCACTAGACAAATCTGACCTTAATGGAAGAGCCATAAAAACAAAGCCATTGTTGAAATGCTGAGCCATAACAAGTCACTTTGCCACAAGGCATGTAGGGAACAGACCAACCATGTGGAAGATGGTACAGGAAAAATATTTGAAAATGGATGAAAGTGAGATGTGGAACAGTTTGGGTCAGATGAGACCAACAATCATACTTTTATTTTTCATGCAGAACGTTGTGTGGAGGAAATTAACACTGCACATCACCCCAAATACACAAGTTCCACTGTGAAACATTGTCAGTTGCATCATGCATTGAGGAGGCCATTCCTCAGCAGAGATCCGAAAGCTGGACATAGCTGGACTCGACAAGATGGATGAAGCTGAATACAGCCCAGTTTTCGAATACCTTTTTGAGCAGTGATTCTCAATCCTGTTCTTTAGGGCCCACTGTCCTGCATGTTTCAAGTGTTTCCCATCTGACACCTGACTTAAACAAATGGGTGCTGAGGACACATCTAGAAAATGAAGGGCAGTAGGTCCTGAGGATCAACATTAAGCACCACTGTTGCAGGCTGCCAAAGACTGGAGCAGCTAACCAAAGGCCACAAACATACAGCCAGAGCTTCAGTGGAGTGGTTGAGATTAAAGCCAGGCCCAGTCAAAGTCCAGACCTAAATCCAATCAAAGATCTGTGGCGAGACAATAATCCTGCTGTTTAGAAATGATTCATCTAAGCTTTAGCTGGTTTCTTAAAGGATGGTCATCAATTTCAGTTTCTAGACATGCTAAGCTGGTAGAGCTTAGTTTGCAGAAGTGGTGGTTCTAAAAGTATTGACCGAGGGGGTTATCACATTCCCAATAAAATGAACAAATATTTGCAGTTGTGAAAAGACAAAATTTTATTAATATATTTTGAGTAAGTTCAGTACTTTTTTTTTCAAATTTCAAAACTGCAGGACAAATCCTGTGGAAAGCAGGAGAAGGCTGTTATCCTGTGGCATATTTAGTTTCAGCCGCGGTGTGTCGAATGCAGTAAAACTCCTGTATCTCTGTTCTAAAAAAATTGAGAAGCCAAAAAATTAGAAACATACTCTTGACAATGTCATTAAAATGTAAGAGGGGAAAAAATAATACAGCTACAAATAGTGCATTCCTACACTGCTAGTTAGAAAAGCGGAACACGCATGTGCAACCAGACTGTTGTGGCACGGGAAAGCTTTATTAAGGTCCCTCAAGGAAAGTTTTTACATTTGCTCTGCAGGAATTACAGCACTTGTTTAAAGGGAGTTTTGCAGTTTACCATTTATAATTAAACAGGTCAACAGCTATGGAGTAACTTTTAGAGTTGCAGAATTAAACTTGCTTATTTTTACAGGTTGGAGCCCACATCTATGCCAAAGCTACCTTTATTATTTTTATCATCGTCCTGACTGTTCTGGCTTCAATCTTCACCAGTTTTTTCATTGTGGGGCCCACTGTGGTGATTCTACCAGAAGCATCTCTAACAAACAGTACAAGCAGAAGGACTGCTAACTATACTGGCCTCTGGCTCAGCACATTGAAGGGCAACCTGTTCTGTAAGTGCCAAACAAGTCTGCAAACGTCTTTTGATGGGTGAAACATATATTCATTACATTATTTTTTTTAAGTAATCTCTGACCTGTGTAAATGATCTTCTTACTCCCTCAAGCTAATTACACTGTTGACTACACCACTGGTGGTGTGATGAATTTTGCCCGAGTATTTGCAGTCTTGTTTAACGGGTGCACCGGAATCATGGCAGGCTCCAACATGTCAGGTATACTGCTGTCAAACGCAAACATTGAAGCTAGTACTCATCTCAAGAAAATAAGTTCTTACTCAGTGGCAGGACCCCATAACACTCTAAAAATGTATCAAAGCTCTAGTACAGCAGTTAGATGACAAGTTTGTAACAAAGTGTTTTTTTTTCTTTTAAATTGTTCTGAACATTTCCTAGATCTCAAGTATGCAGTATGTCTCTGCCAATGGCTGCACAGCAGGCTAAATCTAAAATGATATATTTCAACTTTAAAAAGCTAATTTTGATTTTAAAATCAAAGAGATACATTATTACCCCAACGTCTGGTGGGGGAAGGATTTGTGCACCCAAAATGGGATTTTTGTCAGACTGTTCAGCTGTCTCACCAAAGTCAAATGACAGTGGGTATAGCCAGTAGAGGATGAGCTTTGTTTCATTTATAACCACTTTTATCTGACAAAAGTTCAAAATAATTTTTGCATCCAGTTATGTAAAAAAAAAAAAAAAAACACTCTGGAAACTTATTTTAATATAGTAGATGAGCAGAAATATGAGGAAGCACTAAAAATGGCATAAGAAAACAAAATGGCTACAGTAAAGAAAACTGCAAAACAAAATCTTGCAGGACTGCTGAGAAAATTGAACCATGCCTAATGTTTTGTTTTTGGTTGTATGATACAAATTGTCTTTGTCAGTCTGCATGTAAATATCCACTTTAAAAATGTATACATTGGAAATAGAATATAAAGGAAAAAGGAAAGACTAAAAAATCCTGCACAGTACTGTTTGTGCAGATGAGAGATGTATACACACGTTTGACACATTGTTGGGCCAGTCTTATTTAGTCCAGACATTTCAAGGCATTCCTGTTCCAAGCCCTCATTTAAGATGCTGTGTGTCAATTTTGTAAAAACTAAACTACTGAAAAAGGGATGTGAAATTGTATTTACTTAATAGAAAAACATTTGCTGTGCGTTTTGTGTTTATCAGGTGATCTCAAAAACCCCAGCTACTCCATCCCAAGAGGAACGCTTGCAGCTGTTCTTACAACCTTCACCGTGTACAATCTGCTGAGTCTGCTGGCTGCAGGATCTTGTGACCGGTTACAGAGATAATTCACAAAGCTCCAACATTTTTCTAAAACTTATTTTGACCGTCGCAGTCTTTGACATTTTGTTTATTATAATCAAATAAGATGAGGAACAAAAATGTGACGGTTCATATTTCTTGGATTGTGTATAGTTACCTTCTCCAGAGAGACTACAGCTTTCTGGGAGACATCAATGTATGGCCTCCCATGGTGACAGTTGGTATCTACTCCTCCACGATGTCTGCTGCAATGAGTAACCTTATAGGAGCTTCCAGGATCCTATATGCTCTGGCCAAAGATAACTTACTGGGTGAGAAAATGAAACATGTTTTGCTAACTGTTTGCGAGTCTACCAAGCACATCTTAGACCCTCAAAGAATGCTTGAGGTCCTTTTACACATAACACATGAACACGTAAGCAATAACGGGTAAAGATTTAGCTACAGTACTTGTGAATTAGAGGAATCTAACCTGTAGAGCTGAATTAAAGTCAAATAAGTACATGAGTTTGAAGCAGGATGATGAAGCCTGGAACAAGGATTTAATTATTCGTCAATCATTTAGTTCTTTATCCATAGGTTGCATCTAATTAAGCTTGTCTTCTGTAAAGCTTGTCTTAATATTTTAACATTCATTAGTATAAAATTGGCCTCGTTCCTCGTGACAAAATGTCACTTGTTACTGATCTTCATGGTGAAGGCATTTTAATCTGGAAGGCTTCGCTTGTCAACAGATGGCTTGCTCTGTTCACTTTCTCAGGAAAAAAAACGTTTTCATTGTGTGTGTGTTCGGCCCCACGAGTGCAGGATGACTCAGTTGTTTTTGATTTTTAGATGATGAGCAATTCGAGAGATTTTCCACATTTGTACAGGTGGTGTCCTGGCGCTGGCGAGGAGGACATCTCGCAGTGGGAACCCCTGGGTTTCTGTGCTTGTCTCCTGGTTGCTTGTACAGGTGAATCTTGTATTTTCGTTTAGCTTATGGCACAATGAGTTAATAGTGAATCCCATTTAACCCTTCATATTTTTACTCCTAACAAAGAGGTGGCCAGCTCTACTGAAGGGCCATTGTCATCAATGTTTCAGACACTGGATTTAGACGTATTAAATTACCTCCTACACCTAACCATAGGTTCTGCAGGAGCCCTGTAATGAGCTGTTTGAAATTGTTTGTTGATCAGAGCAATTTTTAAAACATGAAGTAAACAGGCTTTTGAAGACCAGAATTTGCTACCCCTGCACTAACCCTACTTTTTTGTGTAATTATGTCAGATGACAGGGCTTACCAGTTGTTTCCGTGGTCCAGGAAAAGTGCAATGGGGCTTTCTAACCTTTAAAAAAGATGCATATTGCAGACCCAGCTCTGTAATTTCTGTTGGCCTTCATGATGGAGTTGCCGTTCCCGTTGCTTTCGCTTTCTTAATACTGATAACAGTTGCCTGTGGAATATTTAGTTGCAAGGACATTTTCTGACTGGACTTGCTGTACATGTAGTATCAAATCTCAACAGCATGTTAGAATTTACTGAGCTCCTGAGAGTGACCCATTATTTTGCAAATTTCTGTAAAAGCAGTCTGCATGTCTCAGTGCTGGAATATGTGGCCGTGGAAATGATTGGAACACCTAAATTCAGTGAATTGGATAGGTCACAATGACATACATAAAATACTCCGTTACCAAAATGTGTCTAAAAGTTTGATGGTAAAGGATTAGAGATGTGCTTCAGGGGTGACTTCTGTCCAATAAAAAATAAAGCCCTTTTATTCCCATTTTGTTCACTGCTAGTAATGGGTGAGTGAAACAAACAATAGTTAATACTTTGTAATAAACATACTGTACATTTTTACTCAATGTTTTTGGTAATTTGTTTTGCAGTGGGTGAAAATGGTACGATTATCTTGAGGTAAACTTTGTTCAGTTTAGATATTTGTCAAATGAAGCTAATAGTTTAAAAGTTTTCAGCAGAACAGCTTCATTTAGCAATTTAAAGGGTTCCTTCAGATTTTTGTCACACTAATACATCCAAAGGGTTTTAATCCTGGTCTTCTCTGGCAAATGCCAAGCGTCCTGCACGGTGTTGGGCTGTGAGCACAGCCCCCATTTGTGGACGTCGGGCCCTCATACCATCCTCATGGAGTCGGTTTCTAACCGTTTGTGCAGACACATGCACATTTGTGGTCTGCTGGAGGTCATTTTGCAAGGCTCTGGCAGTGCTCCTCCTGTTCCTCCTTGCACAAAGGCGGAGGTAGCGGTCCTGCTGCTGGGTTGTTGCCCTCCTACGGCCTCCTCCATGTCTCCTGGTGTACTGGCCTGGGTCCTGGTAGCACCTCCAGGCTCTGGACACTATGCTGACAGACACAGCAAACCTTCCTACCACAGCTCGCATTGATGCGTCATCCTGGATGAGCTGCACTACCTGAGCCACTTGTGTGGGTTTTAGAGTTCGTCTCATGCTACCACGAGTGTGAAAGCACCACCAACATTCAAAAGTGACCAAAACATCAGCCAGAAAGCATAGATACTGAGACTTGGTCTGTGGTCCCCACCTGCAGAACCACTCCTTTATTGAGTGTGTCTTGCTAATCACCAAAGATTTCCCCCTGAGTTATATTGTGGTGTTTAAGTGTTCCCTTTTTTTTTTTTTTTTTTTGAGCAGTGTATGTTTTTTTTTTTAATTGAACTTATGTGTTCATTCCACTAGGTGGTGCTGTTTGCTGGCAAATTGAACACCATAGCTGGCATTGTAACAATCTTCTTCTTGTTGGTGTATGCTGCTGTAAATCTGGCCTGCTTGGCACTTGAATGGGCGTCTGCACCAAATTTCAGGTATTTTTACTGGAAGTGGCAGGGTTCATCTGTTTTGGAAGTTACCTGAACACTGTTTACATGAACCTTGTTTTTTTTGTTTTAGACCATCTTTTCGTTGTTTCACATGGCACACCTGCACTCTGGGCATCTTTGGCTGTCTAGTTATGATGTTCTTGATCAGCTCCATTCATGCTTTTGCCAGCATAGCATTTATGCTGCTTCTCTGGATGCTCATACACTACCTGGGGCCCATCAGCAATTGGGGCTACATCAGTCAAGCTCTCATCTTCCATCAGGTATACAAACTTGTTTGTCTTGCTGTAAATTGATGGTCCCTACTGTTAATCAATATTGTATACAAATAAATTTCTATGCATTTATTTGGATTTTATGTAATGGACAAAACAAAGTTTTGCATAAATGTGTGGAGGTGGAAGATATTTGACACATGGCTTTCAATTAGGTGCTACTTTCTGTTGGGCTGTTATAAAAATCCTAATAAAATCCAATGAACTTTGTGGCTGTAACTTGACAAATATGAAAAAGTTCAGAGTATCAGTACTTTTTCAGGAGACGGTAAATATCGTACATTAAGGTAAATTGTTTATGTTAGGTGCGCAAGTACTTGTTGCTGCTGGATGTGCGGAAGGACCATGTGAAGTTCTGGAGGCCACAGGTGTTGTTGATGGTCACAAACCCTCGCAGCTGTATGAGTCTCATGACTTTCATCAACGACCTTAAGAAAAGCGGCCTGTATGTCCTAGGACATGTGAAGCTTGGGCTGCTTGGTAAGTGTAAGGAGACCATTTCATGTTTATCAAAGAGTCACTGCAGTAATGTCATGTTTTAGTACAGGTCAGGGGTGATGAGATGGAAAAAATTTCACAGTGAAGTTTCATAATGTAAATATTCAACTTAAACTGACTAGCATTTAGTAATGTTTTCTTACTGTAGTTTGGACAGGTGTCACCCTTTTAATTGTTTGGATTCACAACTTTAATCTCAACTCATCTTACCTAATGTTATGACCAGTACTTTTCTGTTCTCACTTGAGATCATATTGCCCGCTTTGTATTTTGGACATGTCAAGAGTTGGTGACCTAGGGTATTTTCCAATTACACTGAAGCCTATAGTATTAAAAAATATATGTACACCTTTTAAACTTCTCAATCAACCTTTTGATTTAACTCAGCATTCAGCGTTATTGGGTACATGCCTAACACCAATTATAATTATATAATATTCTCCTAAACCAGAAATAAAGTCTGACTGTCCTGGTAGAAGGACTGTAAATGGAAACTTTTCTGTCAAAACATCGAAATCCACAAAAAATGACAAATATGAGGAAAATTAAAATCTTGGAATGTCTTTTGTGATTAATCAGGTTCACAGTTTGCAAATGTTTAGGGTAAGAAAATGTACATATTCTTAATTTCTATAAGACAGAAATATTACCCTGTTGCTCTCTGGTTTTAGTTGTTTACCAGTTCAATAAAGTGCATAATCCCAAGATAATTTTTTTTTTCATTTTCAAGATCGACAATATGTTTGCATGACAGATTGGTTTTAAGAGAGGTACCTAACAATCTGTGGCTCTTGCTGTTCCCAAAATATAACTATGTAACCATGGCTTGTTTTTCTGCTAAGGCCAGAAAACTATAATCAAGTCAATCAATACAAAAAATCACATTCTTGAATGCTTCAAGTGCTTCATATATCAGTGCATTGATGTATGTCATCCAAATGTAGGTAACCACCACCACAGTCAAAACATCATTATTTACCATGATTCTTTCCCAAGATTAAATACAAAGTGTGTCATTATGCATCCACGTTGTGTCTCTTTGTGATTGTGCAGATAGTTTGCCAACTGATCCCCTGCAGAGCTGTTATGATTCCTGGCTGTTCTTGGTGGATCATTTAAAAATCAAGGCGTTTGTGAATCTAACTCTGGCTGACTCTGTTCGGCATGGAGTTCAGAATCTGCTGTTCATCTCAGGCTTTGGTAGGATCCGTCAACTCTATTTTATGAAATCTTTTCTGACATTTGATTTGGCATCCTTTTAATATCTGCTGGTTTTAGGTGGGATGAGGCCAAACACTCTTGTTTTGGGTTTTTATGATGATTGCGCACCTGAAGATGGCCTCAACAGTCAACTTTTCCCATCTTTAAGCTTTGGCTCTGATGCGGTGTGTCCAACTGCAGACTCTGGGCAGCAGAGCTCCTTCTTCTTTCCAAATGTACGGAGGTCCGAAGAACCTAAATACCTTCAGGAAGAGGAATATGTTTCCATTATTGCTGATGCTGTTAAAATGGGAAAGAATGTGGCTCTGGCTCGTTATTTTAATCAGTTCAGCCGGGAGGACGTCTTGGGTCACCAAATCTCAGCTGGACCATTTGTAGACGTGTGGCCTCTGAACCTGCTTCATCCAGAAGCCCAGGATAGGAA